>CM070100.1:16108986-16666486 GCA_036178185.1 Liparis tanakae
ATCCTTTGCTCTATCACTCTTATCCTTCCAATAAAAATATCCAGCCATCCTCTAGTTTTTTTTCCGAAAGGCCAGCTTGTTCCTTAAGCATGACCTCCTGAAACTCCCAACATGACTAGAAGCATGCAGAGTCTAACTAATATTGTTCTCTCTCTCTCTCAGAAAACATATGCAACAGCTCACATCTCCCTATTTGTGTTATGTTACCCAACAGCTATCCAACTAAAGTCCACAAGTCATTGGATATCATTTTATTAAAAAAATAGATCTATATATATTTGATGTTTTTTTTATTTGATCTGCCATCACGCAAAACGGATTGATTCATATTTAAGAGTTGAGCACAGAGCTTTCTTCCACTAGCCACGCTAATTAGACCCACTTTAGGAAGGAGGAGGGGATAGATTGGTGTTTTAAAAGCACATCGGTTCCTATTTCAGGAACGCTCCACTCTCTGATCAGTCAGGCTGGATTGTGTCTCTTGTGTCGATGGCCTGGAAGGCTCTTATGGGTATTCCTCCTTATTTCTGATTGGCCCATGAGTTTGTCGTAATGTGGCTCTACCGTGCAGCACACATACTGTACATACAGTAAAGACACTGACACTAATTTAGATATATTACAGTCTCTCTGAGAGAAATCTGAGAGACTGTGGAGAATTAACTTTCTCAGCTTTCCCCCACTGCACTGATATGACTGTGCTAATAATGCCTTCATTTATTGTCATAGATTAGTGAGACTTTTTTAACATTAATGACAATGTTTCCAAATGTTAGTTCATCCCGATCCGTGAGCTGTGTTTTATGTACATTTGTTCCATCACGCCAACAGCTCTTTGAATTCAACTAGTTGGGAATCGAGCTTGACAGCTCTCTGGTCTTCTCTCAGCATGAAAACAATCTACTCGCATCGCAGGGCTGGGCTGATTAGAAGTCTTCTTCTACAAGCCCTAATCCTGATCTGGAGGATCTTCCCCGTACATGATTGTTGATCCTTGTTACACCAGCATTGAAGCCAAAGAGGGTAATCAGACTGTTTTTGAATAGAGCAAAGACGCAGTGAGTCTGATTCTAAATGAGATGAAGGTTGACCTAGAGAGGCTTCAGTGACACATGTGGATGCGTGAACACTCGACTGAAAACAACCAGAATCTCCGAATGACATTTGATAGCACATATTACAGCATAGACATGGTACAGCAAGAAGAAATATCATCAATGGAAATATGCCGTGAGCAATGGATTTATTATTAAGGGAATATCAGGTTGTGGTGTTCTTGTGGAGTCTTTGGTCTGGATTTCCAGATGTGGGATGTGCGTGTTTAGACCAGATGTACCATTGTGTCATGATAGTATAACAGACCGTAACAGGGCCTTTGAGTGACTAGATCTACTGATACAAAGCTGTTTCCCATCAACAACAAGTGAAAACTACAGTGGGTGACAGTCATTTACACAAATCTCCAAGTTTTGACTCTCTTTTAGTTGATGAACCTGCTATAAACCACGTGAGCCACTCACAGGCACAATATCTAATCAGCCTCCCATCTCCAGAGCAAACACCTCCAGGCACCTCCTATCAGTCTGCTGCCAGTTACAGCAACACAGAGGAAACCAAAACCAGACAACTTTATCTTAATCACTGCTTTCAAAGTCTCTGATTTGGGCACATTTATTTTATTTACAAGCCAGTTACAACATCCAGATCTCTGCCTCCCTACTTGTTTTCAAGCATTGTTTTTTTTCGTCTGCATGCATTCATTTTCAGCAAATGTTCTTCCAAATGTTCACTATTTATTGAGGATTTACGTGTCCCGCAATGTTGAACTGTTCCTCCACTTTCATGGTAATCCTAATCCACTGGCCCCTCAGAAAGCATTTTACCTTCTGCCATTCTGTCAGTGTTAATAAATAGCTCTGAAACTCCCAACAATTCACATTGAACGAGAGGTTGTAAATTTGCTTGACGCATCCGACAAAGTCCAGATCAGATCTTCATTCCACTTTGTAAGTTATGTCAAACAGCACCTCTGCTTTGAGGCTTGCTTCCCTGTTTGATGTCGCCCACATACCATATGGTATCGCTCTCAGGATCTGTTTTTCTGTTTTTTATTTCCTGCTCTGACACTCATCCTGTGTTTTATTCAACAGTGTGTAAATCTTATACCTCACAGGGGCGATCGTGGCATTTTAATGTGAAAAGGATCACCTTTTTGTTGCAACACATGTTCACTCATACTTGCACTTTAATTTTTTGCTGTATTTCTTGATCCTTTTATGTTGCCTTGTAGCACACTTACAACTTTCAGTAACTATTCACGTTATCACAGGATGTTTTTCTGGTGTAACTTAATGAGATTTAAAATGAGTATGTTTCTCTATGGATGGCAAATGGTAGACAGAAGAAAAAAAACTCCAAGGTGAAATAACTAGTGCTGCTCAGCAGATTGTGTAGCTGTTTTGATTTTTAAAACTAAAGGTCTTTAATTGACATTTTCTCTGAGGGTTCTGTGCCAGCTCTGAGGGATAAGCAGGAGAGAAAGGAAAACATATTTATATTTATGCTTGAACATTGTGTTGGTGTCTTGTATGGGCTTTCTTATAGAGTTAATAGCTTTATCTGGAGAAAAGAAAAGAGTCTGTGAAGCAGAGTACTTTCTAATGAGTGTTATAAATCTGATCTTTTAGCATTAACCTCCACAGAAAAGAAAACAAATCACAGCATTTTAGATAACTAACAAAGTTATTATCATTTCCATGTAGCGAGGGGTGACAAGCCCAGGGAGCGTTATTATGAAAAGGCACAGAACGAAAACACTGCCTGTCTGCAAGCAGCTGTATCACATCCGTTTTGCCTTCGAAACACGGACATGTTTGTCGATAGATTACAGGTCACTGGTGCCTCTCCAGATCCAGGCTTGTAAGCAGTTCATGCAATTTTACCATGGGGAACTGTGATTGGATTCTCATTCCTCTAGCAGCTTTTGTGTAACATTCAAACCAGAGAGGACCTGGCGAACCACACCACATATTTCCTCCCAGGAAACCCCCTCAGAACCAGTCAGGCTCAGACAGGGCAAACATACAGCTGCAAAGGAGACGCAGGACATGCCAAACGAGCAGACAAAGGCACGCATTGAACGCTCCAGATTCCTTATACACGAGAGGAAAACATTAAAAAAATTATTTATCTGAGGAATAGAAAAGAGACATTTGTGTTGTTTTATTTTCTTTCTTGTTTGTCTGAGACTGTGTTCTCCCCATAAAGTCTGCTGGACATAAAAGGGTTGGCCCTTGTGTGAAAACGGCTTCCATCTGACAAGAAACACACGTTGTGTAATGACTTCATCAACCTGAGCGGGGCTTGGAGGATGTCTATACCTGGCTGCACACCAGCCCCTTTGAGAGAGCGCTGAGTTTGCTCTTATTGGCCTCTTCCCAGAGACTGAGAAGGTATTGACTGAATAGAAACAGGAAAAATGAAAATACGAGTGGATCTGACATCCAAGCAGAATAACCCCTGCGTGATCCATGGAGCAGATGAGCAGACACAGAGCCTGACACATCCACACGAAGCACCGATCCTTCAACTTGACATGTAATATTGCCTATTGGTGGTCAATATGGGAATTGGGAGCACAGCAAAAGTGTCAGAGGCCAGCCGTTGCTTTAAAAAGAGCTCAGCAGGATGGATAAACTCATGTAAAGTGAGACGGCAAGCAATTGGATGATAGCACTTCTGCTAAAAGTACAATTGATATAAACAGTAGATATAAGTTTCAGGACTTTTTTCAGTCCCTGAGAAATTGTACTTTGTGTTGTATTTACGGTATATGTGCAGTTTAAGTTTTTGACCACGAGTGGTAGGCTACAATTCTTTAACAAGGGGGTCCTGTGTCTCAAATTTGATCAACAATTGCATGAGGACACACACGCATACCATAAGCACAGGGGGACATGCTAACGTTCCTGCCAAATGCAGAGGGACATAATGTTTATGAACAGTTGGTGGGCTGTAAAAGCTAGCAGTGAACCAATAAAAGAGCAGAAGCTGAACACTCAAACCAAGGTTTTATGAGGCCGCAAATGCATTCAATGTGTGTATCTCATTAAGGAGACAACCAGTACATTTTAGTGGGAAAAGTAGCAACATTGTATGAGTTGAGAAACTCACACAAGGGACAGACAAACTCTGTGTTGACTTTTTCATGTCTTTGGTTGCGGTTTGAAAATAGGTACAACCTGACAATGGCAAAGCTCAGGTTCAGGTCAATCAATTTGATCGTGGGACAAGTTATCTTACACGTAAGGAAACACCATTAGATTCCTCTACTCTCAACAACAGGGAAAATAATATCTTTCTATTTTTAAGCCCTACGCTCGGACTTTATCAATGCCTTGTACATTTCCACAAGTTATCACAGAAATGCTCCCTCCATCGACACACATACAATGTTTCATCAGCAGAGGTTGTTATAAGCCAGTGGCTGTCCAGAGGTCAGACCATTACCAGTGCAGCCATGGATCAAAGATACAGCCCTCATAATAGTCCTTCCTTTATCATTCCCCTCTGACCTCGTCCGCAGCTGCCCTGCCTCTCATCTCTATGATTAGAAAATGGCCCAATCCTTCTCCCTCACACTCATACCGGTCCCTATTTACTCCTCACCAGTATTCCTTCATTGTAATTATTTGACCATCCATATCAATTGACAAATGTGTCATTGGAGTCTGTTGGCCACATGCCAAAAATATGCTTTATTATGGAGGACCTCAAATCTCTGGAGGCGCTTGTGGTACTGACCCTTCCCTTAGCGCTCCTTCAATGTGTACTCACAGGTCCTCTTGTTGATAGGGACGGGGTTTCATTACTGTCATTGGTTATGTACTACTAAACATTTAGTTGCAGTCAGGCAACGTCAGTTACTGTTCCTGTGGGAGGTTATTGACATTTTAATTGACTCTGCTGAGACAAGCTCACAGAGATAAAACAGCCACTTTAGAATAAATCCAGTTTAGTGTTCTTTTTCAATTCAAATTTAATTAAATAGCACCATCATACAAAATCAGGTCAGAGGCCCATGCATAGAGACAAATAAACAGAGACATTCCTAAATACACATACCATACATGTACACACATGTTCCTTTAAGAAAATGCTCAAATTGAAATAAAGGTGTTTAGTTCAGATTTAAATGAACACAGTGTTAGACCAAGTTTAAGATCAACAAGCAAACAGTTCCATTGTTCAGGTGTACAAATACTTAAAGCCATCTGACCAGACTTAGAAGGTGCTCTGGGCACATAGAGAAGATGTTCACTATGTGACTGGAAAGATCTGCTGCAACATGACAGCATGCCTGAGATCTACTGTGAAACCAGACGACTTAGTTAATGCTTTGTTGACCAAAATGAGCACTTTGAATTGTAGTCTGAAAGCAGCGGGTGGTTTCTCTGTTTTGCCTGGTTGAAACGTGAGCAGCTGAGTTGTAATCTATGGTTTGTTTAATTTGGAAGAGCCATAAGTAGAGAACTGTAGTAATAAAGCCTGCTCGTAACAAAAGGCATGCATGAGGTTTACTGAATCAGTTTGTAAAGAAAGCCTCTGATTCAGAAAAAAGAAGGCAGCCGTTACTGCAAGGTTTTTATTCTGGTCACACGTTTTAATGAACTGGACTCCAGTTACTGCAGACCAGCTCTTCTTATTGTCAACATTTACTGGATAATTTAAAATCCAAAAAGCCCGCCCTCCTCTTTGAAACTGATTAAATATGAAAATAATATAAAATGAAATGCAAGGAATGGATTTTTCCTTTTTTTTTCCTAGCAGAATTTTTTTTAATCAGATATGCTGCTGGCAGTGAGAGCTGGCAGGAACAGCTCAAAGCCCGTCAAAGTCAAATGCTGTCTCTTTTACTTTGTGAGAAACATTTTTGAAAATGTGAGCTAAAATGCGCCTCAAGCATGTTGTACTCAGATGTTTTGTCTACAGTAGCATACAGCTATGAAGTCTGAATAATACAGCAGTCGGAACTATTTGTTCAGTTAGAATGATACAAAATTTGAGGCACATGCTGCATTTGTTGGATTAACATACAAATTGCTGATATATTGTCTTACGGTTTTTCCCGAATCGAGCAAGGCAGCATTTTCCTGTGAAAGTGTTTTATACTCTGCACGCCATGTACAGTCTTAGAAGCTGCATGGTGATGTTTTACACTGATGAAATAACCAGGCAGCTTACTAGAATGTTATCACTTCTACTTAGTCACACTGTGCTGAGCACTCATGCATAATTGTATACATAAGCATTTACCAAAATCTAGCATCTGTTTAGCAATATTAGGCTGACTCCATTGACTATCCCATGGCCCTTATCGTGATTTAGAGAGCATCTAATGTGGACCGGCTTGGGAAAGTAAGAATCTGAGCTCAGCACTTTCTTACAGGCTTTGGTCGTAACCATGCCTTCTGGTAGCCCAATGTCAGGCTTCTCCTTTGATGTATGGATGGAGGCGTTTTGTTCAAAGGGATAACCTTTTCTGGGCAGTTCTTTGAAATGATAATTCAGCAGCTTGCTGCAGGTGGAGCTACAGCTCTCCCGGCAGACGGGGTCAATCAAAGTCAAATGGAAGAGCTGCTCACAGCTTCACCCGAGTAGTCGGTGCCAGTGCGTGGCTTCAGCTGTCAACCCCGCCACCAACATTATTCCTGCTGCTGTAAAGGCAGTGGACACGAGGGATGTCCCTGTGAGGAGCACAACGTGGGCTTGGGGGCTGTAATGGTCACACAGGATCTATACATCTATATACAGTATGTGTTTTGAGTGTTTGCACAGCGGTGTATACAGATGCCTGTCAGACCCAAATAGAGTTTTTCCAAGATGCAGTCTGTTTGTACCAATGGGTCAGGGGGATCCAGGTGTGTATAATTACATCCGTAATAGGGCTTGGAAATGGTCCACCTGCCTCAAAGTGAACCCTCTATCCATCTCGCTGCTGACAACAAAGCAGACCATCGCACCATGATTATGCCTTTGATGATGCAGCTGGACGGCTGTGTTTTATGGGGGGATATTTCTGGTTCAGAAGTAATTTGCATGAAATTATTTAATCTTTCTCAACTAATGACATATACTATCAGTGTAAGATCAAACGCACAACACTTGTTTGTCATATCTGTCATGTCAGACTCAAATAAACAAATCACACACGACATGTACTGTGTATGTGTGAGTGTCTGATACATACAGCTCATTATGGCCAGCCACTGTGATGGATTGGTGAGCTGCCCAGTTTCTTTTGCACCCGGTGCATGCTGATGTATACTCACTGGTCATGAGCGAATAAACCAAATGAATACATTATTTCAGCCAGTGTTAATCTAGTATATACGTCTCCTGTCTCTGCAACCATTCATGTTTGAGAATAAGCCAGTGCCTCGGTAACAAGGCAGCACAGGACACGTAGACGCATATCTCCCTTGGGTTAGGGCTCCAGCTGGAGCAGACATGCAAGGGCAACCTTTCCCTATTATTGTTTGTGACAGAATCAAGAAGGAAATGCGAGTAGCGAAAGTGCGTGCGCTGTGGCTGCACGTCAGATTCTGCGAGCAGTACCCCCAATGTAATTATGGGCATGGGTGGCCAGCTATGACAGCTCATCTGTCAGCCAGCCAATAGGAGTGCGGGACACCTGGTGAGCTCTGCGCCAGAATGATGAACCACAGTCATAGACAAATTAAAAATCACATACAATATTGTAGGAAAAAAGAAATGCAGGAAAAGGACACTTTGATATTGTTTCATCCTACTCGTTAACACTGTGGCACAAGTAGCTGCTGCAAACTGACAAGACTACCCACTCCCAAATGTTGTTCCTCTGCATATCTTGTGACATGCAAATTTGTTCCAAAAGTGAAGCTTGCACCCCTGGCCTTTTTATTTTAATTAGTCTCATTTTATATTCTGAACCCAATCACAACAAAGAAGAAATTAGTTTTCAATTGGTTATCAAGCGAGAAGAAAAATGTGTTCTGAAGAGGGTTCAAATTAAATCTTTAACCTGTATCATTAAATATTTTACAGTGCAGCATTTGTGTTAACAAATGTCAAATGTCTGTACATTGTAATAGGAAAGAAAAGAAACAACCGTTTTCACATATTTTTTAGGACTCATCAGGGATGAAATAGATCATTATAAATATTTCAATATATTACAATGATTTTTTAAATTTAATTAAAGGAATATCGTAAAAAGGGCTATTTATACATGTTGATGTTTTTCGAGGAAATACACCATTTCTATCAAAACCATAGAGTCCATTTAACTCTTTGCTTTTGCCCAATTTAGCTAGGTCTCTAAGTGTGACAGGTCAAACCAACGACATAGTCTCACACCTTATTGTGCAGATTACATTTATGTGAAGCCGACCACCCACCCACCCTCAAAATTCAACAAGGGGGCCCAGTCAAATTGTGCTCACTCTTTGGCAAAAGGCCCTCCAATCAGGGATGAGTAATGACTCGACCGGTTTGCATGCGGTGATCCCAGCTTTCTAATTAGTCTTCCACTAACTTGTTCAACCTTGGCAGCTGCGGGGTGCACGCTCAACAGACACAGATATACCTACCTAGCAGACACGGACCAAAATACTGGGCTTCATCTGAATCTAAAATCTAAAATGATGTATTTAGCAACATTTTCTACTCTGCAGTGCTCATTTAAAGCAAGCTGATTTTCAGTATAATTGGCAAAAAGAACCGGTGTGGTTTTCTATTCAAAATGTTAATATAATTCAATTCATACAGTTTTGTTCATCATATTTTCTTTTTTTAAGTTTAAGTTTAAGTTTAAGAGAATTTTAAAAGGTTATACTACACTGTACTTTTTTTTCCATTTGCGTTTCGAATGCAATCGTAGTTGTTTCTTCCGGTTTAGTGCTAGTGGGGTTGTTTCCAACAACATGTATTAAGGAACAGTAATCTGCGGTAATCAGATGGTCTTACAGTACCACATCCATCAGCAACTGGGAGATCAATTAAACATATGAAATCATATATGAGGACATTTTTAATTACTTTATAGGGTCTCTTGGTGTGGATGGCTCCGCTATGGAAAACTTGAAGAGCATGCTGTTCAGACCTGTGTCTACCCCTTCTAGTAGTTACTGTAATTACAAAAACACTGTTGACTTGTGCTTTTTGTTCACCAACGGACTGCCAGCAGCTCCTCACATCTACAAACATTGTTTTCTGGATGAACTAATCACATAGTGGTTAAATGGTTACTTTCTTGCCTGAAAAACCCTCCCATAAAACGGGAGGATCTTAAAGGGTGATAGAGGTGGAGACTCTGAGCAAAGTACTCTCACAGACAAAAGTAAGAAAAAAATAAGGCACTGTGGTAGCTCAATACAAAAGTCAGAGCATATCTATTGCCTCCCCACTGCTCTCAACATGGAGCCGGAAGCTAACGGTGCTAACGGTACTAACGGTACTAATGGACTAATGGTGCTAACGGTACTAATGGTACTAATGGTACTAACGGTACTATTCAATTCTATTTCATTCAGTTTATTTTGTATAGCCCAATATCACAAATTACAAATTTGCCCCAAAGGGCTTTACAGTCTGTGCACATACGACATCCCCGTCCAATGATCTCACATCGGATCAGGAAAAACTCCCAAGAAATAGCAAAAAGCCAAAAACCCTTTCACGGGGAATCATCTATCAGGTTTCTACTTTGTTGTATGTGTAATCAGCAATATATAACAGCACATCTAGTATACTGTAGTGGTTTATTATCGCTAATCTACATGATAATTAACATTGTATTTTAAGTTTATGTGATTGTAAATATCTGGTGGATGTGATTTTGGTTTCGGATAAAATGCTTGAGATTCTGCGTCTATGATTGTACTGCAAGCTTGAGTTTGAAAGTAAAAGATGTTTTTATATCGAATTTACTTTCACAAAGAGAAAGTCACAGATCACCTTCTCTGTTGTATTTGATTAATGTCAAACTGTTAAGAAGTAGTGGGCAGCAGTGTTTGTTTGGAAGCCGACAGAATGTCAGCGCTCTACTCTGGAATTTCTGTTTTTTAGTTGTCATCCTGGTCTGGTTGATATCTGTCAAAGATCACATGATATGTTTCTGATATGTGGCATAACAAAAACTTTCCCAAGCCTTCTGCAGAATGTGGACATGCTGTAACAGAAACTACACAAAGAGAATGACAGAGAGGGAGAGAGAATCAAGAGTCTACATGACGTGGATACTAAGATTTTCCATTTGGTGGTGTTTTAGCACTCAGAGTTGACTGAGTAATATTTCCCCTCCCCTTTATCACATCAAACACAACATAGGAGGAATGTAATCAACATCAAAGGTGTGAGGGGGGGGGGGGATCAGCACAAGGCATCAAGTTATGATTCATCCTGTTTCACAGTGGGCAGTCCGTTTTTAGAATGGCGCTCCATAAAAGAGTAATGGAAATTCCTGGCAAGCTGCTGTCCTGTGGCCTTCCAGCACCGAGTGGTATGCACTATCTTGGTGTATTATCACATTTTTCACAATCTGTTTGTCAGCGAGCCCATGCCTTCAAAGAGTACTTCAAGCTTTTTGTTCTTTTTTTTCTGAGTCTACATTTTATGACTCAGAAAATGTAGACTCCCCCCCCCCCCCCCCCCAGACATCGAGCAAAATCGAATATTAACATCCTGGATGCAGCTACTAACATGTGCTCCAAAGCTCTGATCATAAACTATTAATATATCTATGTCTGTATGAGCACCAGAAGGTCTTTGAGTCAGATCCTTGGTATTGGGCAGGGTCAGGAATGGGGCTTACGCTGGTGAGCTCTCTTTATTCCCCCATAACACTATCTTGCATGGAGGAGGATGGGAGGCATATAGCTACCATTATGGCTGTTGTGTAAAATCACCTTTATTCAGTCAAATGATTATCTGCTGCCATCATGAGTAATGCATCTCTGTGACTGTGACAGATGTTTGCACATCTAAGAGTCCACTGGAAAAAAGGGTGAACGTGGTGACCTCTTTCTCTGCAGTCTTTTTAAAAGCTCTGGATCTGAGTAATTTAGATGCACTATAACAGTATGGACATTTAATAGCTGTATCTGTGTTTATTAACTGACAGTAGTCCTGCTGTTTACAGTATAACCAACAGAGTTGTTTATATATTATGTTTACGTCAGAATATTTGGCGTATGTCTGGGCTATTGAAATCACCGGGACCATGATGCTCTCCAACTTAATCATAGTCGTGCATTCGGGGGAAATCCTTCTGATACTATACCGAATACTTGAATGATTTTGTCTCTGAAGGTGGGAAACAAAATGCTTTCCAGAATTCTACTGAGCCAACAAATAAGAGAAAAATAATTTCTAATATTCTAAAAGAGTAATGTAATTATTTGTCATTACACATTTGTTGTCAAAGAGCCAGAGAGCTTTTTTCTGATTTTTGTTTTACTATTTGTTTTGGTAATCAAACAGAAAGGAACGTCTCTTCTCTTTTAATCAAAGGTTGGTTGTCAGCGCCAAAAATATAATAATGCCAACTCTGCAACAGAGTGTTAAATAATGCAGAAATGATTCACACGAGTGGTAATTTTAGCATCAGGAGCAAATACAGAAAGCCAGGTCATCATTAAAAAGTTTTACGTCTCAGGACTGTCGGGGAAAAGAGGGGCTGGGTTTCTCACAAACATTCTGCAGCAGTAAGTTTAGTCTTTGCGGCCATTAAATGAATCATATACAGTATATAGATTTATTTTCAACATTGTTAAGAACCTGTCACCTCTGCACAAGTAACATGAAATGTATAATACATAACATATTACAGTTGCTGTGGTTGTTAGTGTTGAGCAGTTAACACTTCCAAAGTTGTCATTGAAACAACTTCTAACTGCACAGCTAGTAACGATTGAGGGAAAGAAAATGAAATGATTGGCTCATGGTAATGTCCGGGTTGTACTTTTTCCGTTATCAGCCTAAAAAAAGGAAAAAGTATATTATTTTTTCTGAAAGACAAAAAGTAATCTTGTTTCAATTTCACACATTTTCTTTTTACAACATCTGTTTGAGGTTTCAATATCAAATGTACTTAGTGTTTTTTCGACATTTAATTATGTCTTTATGATCCTGATTAGTAGAATAAAATACTTTGTTTAGCATGTCTTTGAGTCATTTTCAATTTGGATGAAAATATTCCCCGTTGTTCATCTTAATGTCGCAATTTAATTTTGTTGCACTGTATTTCATACTGCTCTGCTCGAACAATGCACCCATTCATTAATGCTGTTAGTGATGGGATGTGCTGTAATATTCTTTAAAAGTAGTCTCAGAGGGTCTATGGTTGGTCTTATAATGGAGAGTAATTAATTAGATTTCTGAATGGCTATGATTGTGGCCTGCTGGTGCAGACTATCATCAGATCCAACCTTGTTCATTTTTTTTTTTTCTTGTAATTCACCAAGGACTACTTGCAATAACACTCTATGCTCTTCTATCTCCTTTTGTTTCTGTGCAGATCACTCGGGTCATTTTCTGTGTCTTCCTCGAGACCGACTATGCCATCTACAAGAAGAAAATGTCTGACATTTTTCCAGGTATGTGTCTTAACTTCCAATGTACAACCACATCATTACATGTATTCCCTTACCATTTAGCCTTTTCAAGTTGAACTCATGGTTGGTTGATTGAGTTATATGTTCTGTCTCTTTTAGAAGGTATTTGTGTCGTATGTGATGTCACCATGAAATGAATGAATGAATGAAATATACTTTATTAATCCCCAAGGGGAAATTTGGTGACAACAGAAGCAGCCCGATAAAACTAAACACAATAAAATATAAGTATAAGAAAGAAAGAAAGAAAGAAAGAAAGTGACAGTGCATAAAGTAAAGTGTGCAAGGTAAAATATAAAATACAAAATAACATAAAATAAAAATATATATGTGTATATACACAGCATAAAAATATATATATATGTATATATACACAGCACCATGTAGCTAATTGGTCATCTAATTGGTCATCTAATTGGTCATCTAATTGGTCATCTGTATAGACCCAGGCCACTTTGAACCTGTACAGAAAGAGATGTGTTGTTCCTGCAAGCAGACACATTCAAATGCAGACCAAGTCAACGCACCCGCACGGCCATTTGGGAGATTTACAGTGAGGATGTATGCTGACAGTTGGTAAAAAAAAGCGTCAGGTTCTCTATAGATTGCTTCAATAGTTCGATTTCTTGTCAGCGAACCAGCAAACTGATATTTTACATAATCATTGATATTCTGAAGAGACTTTAATGTCAGATTTGATTGACTGTAATAATAGTGCTCACCAGTGAATGTCTCCTGCAATAGCAAAACAATTGAGGGATGCATAGCAACCACTGATCATCCTTGGTTACTACTCCTCACTTCTATGTTTGAAAAAACAATCATCCATTATCTTCTACTCCCACTCTCATTTCTGTTTCTCTCTCAATTCCCTTTTCCCCTTTTACGGCACCATCTTTTTTTTCGGAGGCCAGGAGCAGTCACCAGCTCTGATGGGGGCTCCATGGAGGATTGTGTTTAATAGCTGGGGAGCTGAAAGAGGTTGGCTGGCTTCACCAGCCTTGCATTACCTCCCATTTACCTCACTTCTCCTTCCCCATCTCCCCAACGGAATACCTGCTCTCAGGCCTTCATCTCCCTTGCTCCCAGATGGAGAGTGTTTTGTTCTCCCCCGTCATCTTTCCGGCTCACGGCCTAGGCTCTTTACCCTGAAAGATTACATTATGGGGAGAGACCTTAATTATAATGCCTGCCCCCATGCACCCAGCAGCCGTCTCATCATATTAGTGCTCTGAGATGAGAATCTGGAGCTGTTGTTCTCCAGTTATCCCTCTCGCCATTTACAAGTGCTGTCAGTGGATAAATGCCCTGGATCTCTCTAGACTGGGAACGGAGGGGACACAAAACAACAGGCCCTGCCGCAAATGGAAATCAGAAAAGTTCTGAGGGCTAAATTATTAGAGGATAACTATTTAATAAATATTCTTAACCATCATGCAATGAGTTGCTAATGATGGGAGCAGAGGTCAGTCTTTAAATTATATGTAGGGTTTTTCCACAGGCACTTTTCCTCATCAAAGCATCTCGCCTGTCATGTGCCCTTTGACCTCTTAAGTCAAAGCCACCTTTATAACTGCTGTATGTGTGGGCTAGAGAGGATATTAATTCCATTATATACCAAGTGGCTTAAATAAGTGACATTCCCACTCGGGGTCATTGTCTGTAGTGAGGCATTACACCCGCCTACACCTGCTCCAGTCTTTCACCTTGTGCTTGTTCAAAGCTCTTATTATCCTCTCCCTATGAAAACAACGGCCCTTTTAAGATGTTGAAAGAAGAATATGCAAAACTAACACACTTACTTACTGCTGTGATTGTAGACTAGACACTCAAATAAAGGAATGAATGCTTTATCCAGTCAGGGGTGCATCACGCCGGCGAGTTCAACCAATGTTGATAGGTGTGCTTTAATGAAAGAAATGCTGATTGGTATGATTGCACCATGTAGAGGAAGCATAAGCAGGTAGTGTGAAAAGACTTTCATTTAGCCTGCACAGTGACAGGGGAAAATAAGATGCAGTGATTTAGCTCTGCAGGTGTGCTTGTATGCTTTCTGAACATCCTATCATCCTCACTGCTAGAGACAGTGAGTCAGGTAGATCGTACGGAGCCGCAGGATGCGTCACACAGAGGCCTCAGACCATTCTGTCTCCTGTCCCTTTAATAACCCTCTGTCACGTCGACCCCTCCCATATTCTCTCTCCCTCCCTGATTCTCACTTCCACTTCTCCTTGTTCTCATGCAACTAGCCCATTACATCATCCCTCCACTTTCGATCATTTCTCCTCATTATATCAAGGAAGAGCTTCTCCATGGCCGCTTCTATAAGCAAGTTATTGAGGCTGTCGTGAATAGTTGCCTTGATGTTACTGTAATTTGCATCTGTGATCGAGTGAAACTCAGGATCTTCCCTGTGACATCAGTTTCAAGCATGCATCGAGCTGAACGTTGGCGCAATAGATGCTTTTATTGAAGTCTTACTACTCTCATTTTTCATTGAATGGTTGCTTTCCTTATATTCAAGCAATCTGTCAAGTGACAATGACTGGAGCAGGAACGTGTAAACAGGACATTTGCATACAGGAAATTGCTTTATTACAATGTGCATTGCCACAAGCTGTCACTATGAGAGAGCCAAAATATGGTTACAGCTCTGCAGAAGGAGGAAACTGAAAAATGGCCTGTGCTGAAAAGAATACTCATCCACACATGCATACGAGGACATCCGCCACAACACACAAACACATACATAGGAAACAGCAGTTGCACCTGTTCAAGTATTGGGTATTTGAACACTGTCACCTCGGTGAAACTTTAATTGAATGACTCCAGATTTTGTGCTGTGGTTTGTGCCCAACATTCAAACAGACTCACCAGAGGAGCTGCAGTTTGATGCGTAATGATGGACTTCTCACAGAGAGACAAAGGTCTTTTTAATGGAGCCAGCTCAAGGGGAGCTTCAGTTATTCTTTGTGGAAGCCACTTAAACACAAATACTTAAATATGCAAATACACAAACAAGCTAATACACACAGCAACTATATGTTAACCTTTTGTTTCTGCGCTGCCATTCATCATCCATTACCCAGTTTGCCTACTGTGCTCATAACCACTGATATAATGACCTATTCATTACTTGGAAAAGCCATAAACTTTAAACCTCTCAAAGGTGCTATGAGAGTCTCGCTATCTGGTAAAGAGGACCATCCGTATTTGCATAAGTTTAATTAATACATGGACCTTAAAAAAGCCGCAAGATTTCAAGGAATTACCACGATTGTGTTTTTAGAAAAAAATTGAACCATTAATCGACAGAGCTTGATCAATGCAATTAATCATACATGATTCTATTAAGTATTCGGAATGGTTCATAGATTTGGATTCACCACATGCTTGCCTTGGCACGTATTATTTGCGAGCATGGAAGCGTTCAGGCAGCTGTGGTTGTAGAGAGTAAAAGCATGTTGAAATTGATTCTGGGTACAATCCCTCACTAATATGATCCGGGTGGCTGCCCACAAGCTGGGCTCCATCTCTTCTTCTCCTCAATCAGACACAGTGCTGACAATATTAACACAGCCCACAGATCAGCAGGGGCTGCTGCCCTCTCCCCAAATGTTTTACTGACTCTCCAATTGACATTTGTTTACATGGCTGTTAATACACTCCAAACTTCCAGACACAAACCCCCAAAGGGAAAAAACACGGTGCGTTAGCGATGTGATTGTCAAAAGGCACAGGGGCTCAGACTCTCAGTTGGCTTTGGCAGATATGAGGATTCACTATTCCTCGTCATCATGTTGGTTTTGTGCATAAATTATAGACATGTAGAAAACCCTAAAAGTACAAATACATATCCGACAAGCTTCTTATCAACACGGAGAGTTACTTTTTGATGTTACAGGGTTACTCGGCTGTAGTTTACAACGTGTTATACATAATGGCAGGCGATAACCATGTGAGTGAAGAATTGAACTTATAGGAATAACTCTAGAACAGCTGATAGTTGTTTCACTACATAATACATTTAGCTGGCCATTTAGTAAGAATCTTTTTTGTGAATATACCCATGCAATGGTGTTGTATCTCGCCCTAGATAGAAATAACGGTGTCATATATTATTATTCGAGACTAAGTCACATGCATGTCTTGTGTTGACAGCAGTGTTGAGCAGTGGTAATAATGTTACAGCATGTGGCAGTAGCTCCGACACTCTGGTGTTTCCATCCTTGCACTATTGTTATACTGTATCAGCCGGCCCTCCTTTGTTTCCCAAAGCAGGGTTAGATTAATGCACTTACCCGTTTATTCAGTGTTATACAAAAGAAAAGTCTGTTGCTGGATCCACTGGGAGCTCTGATGGTTACACTTCCACAGAGCAGATGACAACGGCCTTTCGTCACAGCTAATGCTTGCTTTTGCTTGTTAACAATAGTGTAGTCATTGCTCAGACTCATGCACACACACACACACACACACCGTCATAAAAGTGCCCTCACACATGCTCCATTCATATGAACTGCATATTAAGATTCAAACACACGCATACTATATATATATGATGGCTTGACTCAAAGCATGTTGAGGCATGTTGAGATGTGAGTGTGTGTGAGTATGTGTGAGTGTGTGGTTGTAGGATGAGAGCCGGGATCCGTAAGCACCACATCTCCTCTCTCTCTCCCCGTTTTTTACTCTGCCGTTCCTACTGAAGAAGCATCCTTCTCATCTCCCACTGTGCAACTCAACTCATCTCCACAGAAACACATTTAGTTCACTCAGTCTGTCTCACATAGTAATGTATAGAGAAAAGAGAAGAAGAGAAAATCAATGCTTTAAAAGAAGACATTTAGAGATGTAGATGTCCGCCTCAGCCTGCAGTCACTTGTAATTTGAGGGAAATGGGAGTTTTGTGTATTGTTGATACTGAGCCTACCAGTTTAGGTTTAATTGAAAAATGAGGTCTCATGAACTCCTTACCCCAAACACACACCCACATACACAGTCATTTGGTGTAATAACTTCCCGGATCTAAGGCCGTCTGGTGGCAAAATTGAGGGAAGATGTGAAGGGTTGTTTGGGAGCATGGCAGCTGGTGTGGAAGGTGAAAACGTTTCTGCAGGTGACTTTTGGACATGTGAACTGGAAGGGGTATTCTTTTCATCCCAAAAGAAAAATCCTTTATCACTCCCAATACACTTCAGTTTTTTTTCTTTCATTGGTTGCCTGGTTCAAGCCGACAGAGCCTATAGCAAAATACTGTGCTCTAATATTATAATCAGGGAGACGAGTTGTGCTGTATCTTACATTATAAAATGGTTTGACATGCTACCTTCTTCCCCCTCTGCCAGACAATGACATGGAGCTTACAGAGGAGCAGCTGAAGGGAGGTGAGTGACAGAATATTTCATGGTTGCCTTTTCACCCAAACACGTCCTTTAAAGCACAAAGCGGCTGAGTGAGTGGCGTAGCTTCAACTAGTGACAGTGATTTACTCGGTTTTATGCTGCAGATGAAATTGAATGTTTATTCATTTGGTGACAAGTTGAATCCCGGGCCTGACACATCGCAGTTAAAAATACTTGGTGTCAGGTGCATTACGTTACTAGAGCTTATATCCGGAGATAATTCCCAACAGCATTCTGTTCATCCGGCTTACGGACACAATGCCTTCAGACCACCTTAAAGCGAGTGACAAAAAAAACAGCAGAGCAGCATCCCTCCGCACCGCGCGCCAGGCGATAGCACAAACACAACTGTCAGCGCATAATGCTTTTATCACCGGCCCATCTTGGCACGCGGCCTGAAACTCCCAGATACTGCTTATCGAGATAAACTATTGACATTTGTCTGTGCAACGATGTCCTGAATAAGAGATGGCCTGAACAGACAGCTGTGTGGAAGTGTGTACATTGTTAAAATAGCTTCACTATGTACTACTTTGGGGGTGGCTGTACCTCAGTGGGGTAAGGGGGTCATCCTGCAACCCCAAGGTTGTGGGTTCGATTCCCGCTCTCCCCATTAGTTGAAAGTCGTAGTGTCCATGAGCAAGGCACTGAACCCCCAGCTGCTCCCCGGGCGCCTACTGCTCCTTAATAATTAAGGATGGGTTAAATGCAGAGAATACATTTCATATATGTATATAACTATATGTAATATGACAATAAAAGTATTTATTTCTTCTACAGATCCAGTTGAGTTTAGAAGAAGTTATTGTTTTTTCTCATTAGAGGGCAAAATCACTTTTCATCTTTGATGAAATATACTGCCTCGAGCAGTTTTCGCCATGGTACAATAGGTCTGAAAAAGCACCTTTTTATGAGTATGAGGGGGATTCATAACAGGGGCTCGCCAGAACGAAGGGCGGGGTCACTTGACGTCATAGTCTACGTTTGAACCAACTAAGCAGAGCATGTTAGTTTTACCGTCTGTCGAAGGAAGTGTTCAGATTACTGTCGATGTAGAACCCAGGGTGCCATCAAAAATGTTTTTTCTCAGAAAGTTACCCCGGTGATTTGCCCATTACACGCATCTGTGTTTTCAATGAGGTTCCATTTTGGGTGAACATAAAAGGTCTGTTTTATAAGTGCACTGTAAAATGTGATATTCGAGAGTAAAACAATGTGCACATAATGGCTAAATCATAAAGATTGGCGGAGGAGAAGTGCATTTGAGTTTGTCGTTTTTGTTGGTGCCTGTTTATTTTTACACCGCATCCTCTATAATAACATAGCAGCAGACCATATCTGGCCAACTGAAATAACCCTTGATAATTCCTCGCTCTGTTCATCATTGTGCCAGCCCTGCCCGGTCCAGTTTGGACTTGTTTGATGGGTCTCTGTGCCGGTGCCAAGGACCAGCCTTTTATTGTGCTCCATCAGCCCGAGCTTGAATGCCGGCTCGAGCCTATTCAAAGGTTCGGATGACTGCCATTCTCACAGGGAATGGGGCTTTTGTCTCACACTGCGATCTGGAGTTAGTCTCAAAGCCTCACATTCCTTCTCCCCTTTAGTCTCACAGGAGTATTTTTTTTTGTCTGGCGAGTGTAAAACAAAACAGTGTGTGAGTTCTGCCACGGGGTCTTGTAGCGTGGTCAGCCTAAGCAAGATAGCTAAGTTAGAATACTCAGTGCTGCGATGAGTTCAGCTCGCCCACGTCTTTAACTCACACCATCTCTCATCTAACGGCCCAATTGACAAGATGTCACGCCCTTCGCATCCTGAAGGTGTTGGGGGACAACGACATGTCACTCCCCTCGCTCTAATTGACCATTTATTCTTGTGTATTTATAGATGACACACCTCCATCTACGAAATCCACAACCGAGGAAGAAAGTGAAGACAGTGACAGACGTAAGCTTATTTGTATTTGTGTGTGTGTGTGTGTGTGTGTGTGTGTGTGTGTGTGTGTGTGTGTGTGTGTGTGTGTGTGTGTGTGTGTGTGTGTGTGTGTGTGTGTGTGTGTGTGTGTGTGTGTGTGTGTGTACGTGTATGTGTGTGTGTGTGGGTGGTTGCATTTGATTGCAATTTCTTGTTTTGTATTCTATTAATAATTAGCACCCTATGTTTTGGGCATGCAAAGTGTCATGACTGGAAAAAGAAAACATTTATATGATAAGCATTGGTTTTGTGTGTATGAATTAATTGAGTGTGTTCCTCATCGGTTATCTCTTGCTCTTTGGTGCCAGGTTCCTCTTTGGGGAAATGAATACAAGATGAAACTTGGTGTTTTTATAAAAAATGGTTTCTTAGAGGCAAACTTATTTAAGAAGCCATTATCTGGCTATTTTGCTGTTTCAGCTGTTTCAGCCCCTTTGGATGTGTAATATTGAAACAGTTATAGGCTTTTCCGATACGATGGACCAAAGATAATTAGATCCTTACACTGGAGGGTGTTAGTAGGCAATTAAAATCGTACACCATCCATTTGTCTTCAAGCCTTAAGGTTGCAGGGAATTTTTAAAGATAGAAGTCATGGTTGTTTTCTTTGGGGAACCGGTTTCTCTATATAGCTGGACTGGGCTATATAGCGCAGACACTTAAAGGGCGTCAATACATTCTGTGTTGTTAAACAATTCACAATAAGTCATTTCTCCCAGCCTATTCATCATACCTTTCCATAATCCACAGCAGTAATTCAATATGATTCTCAAATTCAATCAACAGCATTAGGAGGGCATAAGTATTTTGTAATAATCTTTATAAATCCTAATTTATCAGGCCCGGCAGCTTAATAGTAACTAATCCATTCACAAAAGGCCCTGGCACAGCTTCCTAGCATGGGAACACTCAGTCCTTGACACAAGCTCTCACAGGGAAGGAATGAAGGAGTTTGTATTGCCTGCGCTGCAAAGGTTAGGTCTGGTTCGATGTAGCACATAGCAAGGATTAATCATAAAAAACACTCAGATGTCAAGATAGCCCAGAGCAGAGGAAACGCGAGCTGCAAAAACAGACTGTCAGCGATGTGAGACAGACGCTATAAGATGCTTGAGAGTCCTCTGTGCTCCTGTGTTTAAAGAAAAATGCACTGTATTTCACCACCTTGTCTATAGAGCCAGCAAAACAGGTGACCTATTTGGTATAGTCAATATGTGGAGCACTTTTTAGAATAAATTACTCTGTAGCTCACAGTTGGTAGAGTGTGTCTGTCAACATGGCTCAGTGTGATCCATCACATCCATCACACTCCTCGGGGGTTTCAGTATTCTCAGTCCGCGGGTTGGACATGATGGGTTTTTAGCCACGGCGCTGATGAAGAGAAAGCATTCCGGCTCTCTGTTGTTCCGTGATAGATACGCTGGTTACTGGACTGAAGGTAGTTTTAACGCTGCTTTGAAACTTTGCACCTGCAAAATACTTCTTCAGCCTCAGTGGAAGAAAACTGTAAAAAGCACAAACAACCAAGACAAAATCAAAAGACATTATTTTCCATATTACTGTGTATTATGTGTCTTTTTTTCAATTTGTTGTAGCTATTCTATTCTCTGTGTTGATTTACTATTCATTGCTTTCATCACATTGTTTTTTTTGTGATCTTTTTTAAGCACTTATGTCTCATGAATCTCTAATGAACGTCCTACTTTCATGAGCCATTTAAAATTTAAAGAGCTCTATAAATGACGTTCCAATTATATTTACTTTCTGACCAACACAACGGGGGAGTTCTTCCGATTTAAGAAACAGTCTTACAACTCTTTTTTCAAAAGCAGCCAACACGCCATCACTCGTCATCCTCAAATAACCCCTGAGGTGTGTTCGCAAAAAAAGATCACAGATTAACTGTGTGTGTATGTGGAGAGCTATGTTGTGATGTAATCCACATGAAACATAGGCACAGCATGCAGATGCTGCAAGCTATAGAAAGAAAAAGGCAGGGTGGGTGAGACACAGAGGGGACGCTGGAACAGAGGTCCAGGGCTGAGTAATACCACTCTAGAGCATACCTGAGTTGGCAAGCAGCCCCACAGTGTCTATTATTTGATATCACATTGGTATTAGCGAGATTAGTGGATGTCACAGGGCACAGTCAAATGTGAACATTGAGCCAGAAATCAATGCCTGGCAGGGTCTGTGTGCCTGGCATGAGAGAGTCTTCTGGGAGAACCCAGAGGAAGAGGGGGGGATGGGGAGAGATGACACCGAGCGTGGATGGACATTCAGATTAATAACGCTGTGTGTGGACAGACAGAGAGCCCCTCTATGGGATACCGTCTTTTACACCGTGGCACCCCATGGAGCATCGCTCACAAATACACGTGCACTTTGCTCACACACACACACTCACACACGTTATGTATAAGAGGTTTTTGGTCATCTCAGAGCCTTTTTTTTACTTTTACACAAACGTCACTTCTGTAAAATAAATTGTGTTTTGTCTTTTAAACCATTTGGTTTAATGGAAGCAATGGCAGAGAGGGCTGGGGAAGAGATTGGGCACATCTCGGGTGTGAAAGTGTTCACATTTGAATCATTTCTGAAAGCGAGATACAGCACTGCGTTTACTCCCTTGTTGTCTAGTTGATATTTACTCGACGGTCATGCAAGTAGGACACACAGGAAAGGTTGCATATCAGCATCTAAATAGTTTATGCTCTCATGATACTGCTGAATATGATGTTGACATAAATAAATCATTTAAGTGTGTTTGACACGGACATTTTATTCAGGAAAGCACTACAGCGTAGTGCAGGCGAGTGCCTGAAATGGCCTTTTAGTTGCTTTATATCGGAAAGTGGAATTTATTGCGGATTGATGCTGTGGACTTTGGCTGCAGCCCTTCGGTGTGACGTTCGACCCTCACAGTGAGGACGTTCACTGAGGATTTGGGAGGAAAGCAGTGGCAATGCTGCCACCTACTGGTAGGAGGAGCACACAATAGTGGAGGTGCTGGTTGGGTGTTTCGCTTTGTGAAACAGACTATTCTAATTGAACTTATCTGGGAGCCGTTATATAAATCACATCTACTCTACATACACTCTTGCTGTGTCGGTCGTGTGTGAATGCTGTCTGTTTATCTGCAATCTGTTCCTTAGCTTCCTTCATCACAAATTGAATACTGCGCCATTCAATATGCCAAGTACAAATGATCAAATAACAGGGAGGAAATTACTTTCAGGCTTTTGTCATATCTGATACATTGTTGTTTGGGATCACTTTAGACGGATACAACAGCCATGCATGTTTTTTAAACACAGAAGAAAGGTTTAGACTGACTTCATGGCCATAGAGGCGTTCATCTTAACCTGCTTTTCCCAGTGAAGTTTTCTTTTCAGACGCCTGTCCGTGGCTCCATATAAAAATTCCAGTCATGATTAATAGAAAGGATTGCTATCTACTGTGTGTCACCAGCATTCTGTGTGATGGACAGAGGCACTTGAGTCAAACATGCAGCACTGGTAGAACTGGCCTTTTCCTCATTTAATAGAGGATGGCATTTTTATTGTTCTGAGTGCAGGGCAAAATTGCATAGATATGGAAAAATGGGTTCTCTCTACAGCTTGTTAAAAAAGCAATTATAGAAGCTGCACAATAGCCATTGTAGAGCATGTCCCCTTATTGGTGTCATGGCTTTCATTTACTCAATTTGTCCAAAATGTCATTGGTTTATGCGTGTGTGTGTGTGTGTGTGTGTGTGTGTGTGTGTGTGTGTGTGTGTGTGTGTGTGTGTGTGTGTGTGTGTGTGTGTGTGTGTGTGTGTGTGTGTGTGTGTGTGTCAGAGCAAGAAAAGGGGTGAGGAGGGCATGGGCTAACAGATATAATGCAGGGATTCTTTTTTTTCTTCTGTCAGTTCTGAAATCTGCTTTTTGTGCATATATTGGACACATTTTTCCACGGTGGCGTACAGTTGGTAGATGAACAACTTGAGGTGTATTAGTGGGTATGAAGTCTAAAGTATATTTCATACATTCATGTAGAAAGCAGAAACCTCCATATCCAACACATGTTTGCATAGACCTATGAAACGGGATACCTTTTAGTATCTTGCTTAATAGTGTCATAGTGACATTATTCATTATTATTTAGTATTATACTGATACTATCTTTTGAGCCACGATGGCTTTAAAAAAAAAAGCTGTCTATGCAAAGCTAACAAATGAACTAATTTAAAATAAGGAGTTATTAGGAGCAGTGGGATAGTAAACCCAATGTAACTCCTCTATGTTAAAACACAATGTGTAAGTGAGCCTATATTATCAGGAGCTAGACAAGAGGTAACGGTTATGAAATGTGATGCCAGCTCTCTCAAGATGAATCCTTTGTCTGAAGATGAACAGTTAGTGATCATTAGTATGACTGGTAGCTTTGTTTCCTGAATGTGAACCGCTGGCATTATTGCATATCATGCTTGTGCTTGGCTGATGATTCCTTTGCCTCTCTTTTCAGGTAAAGAGGAACTAGGTGACGAAGATAAGGGTGATGATGGTAATGTACAGTAGCTCTACGGACCATTAACACATGTTCTGAGCCTCTTGGCTCTACCAGTGTTCCTTGATGTCATTTGTCATATAAAATGAAATGTTATATTCCCTCCAATGCAGTCCTTCCTTCCCTTGTGCCACCACTCCAACTTCTCTTATCACAGCCGCCTGGAACAAAGAAATCCCTCAATTATGCATGGTTATAGAAGTGACTTTCTTTTTTGCACTTAATTTATGCATGTCTTTGTGGTTCTGTGGCTCTCATACTGCAGTACAAAGACAATGTGACACAAAGAGATGAAATGAAAAGGCAGTTTGAGGTGATTTGGAAAGACGTGATCAAGTCAATTGAACTCCAGGCACTGAACTCAAATGCTTTCTGTTCTAGCTGCTGCGGGAAATGAAGACGTGGACATGGCGAGTCAAAATCCAGGTATGGTACAGTCACAAGCCAGCATGGACAGGGGCGGGATTATGTGTTATTGTCAGTGTGCAGATTGACACTGTATTATAAATATCACTTGCTGAGGGGATTTATTTAACTCATATCTTTGGGAGGAGATGGGAATTGTAGGAGCTGACCGAGGTCCAGCTCATCGTTTTCACTTCAGCCCAGGGTTGAAATTAAATGTGTGTGTTATGCAGAGGTCACTTAACTTTGAGCTAAAACCATTTTTCTGTCTCACTATATCTTCTATGATGCATAATTATGATTCTACATTTGCATATTGGCAGCGAGCAGCGCCTTGCCTCTCGTTGTTTTATTCAAATCCAATCCCATTGACAAAGATTTGGCAGATAGCGCCTCTCTTAACATGAATTTTGTAGATATTATATGAGAGAATTTTAGTAAATACAGCCTTGGGAAATAACACCTGCAAACTAAGCCAGCCAAAACAGCATTGGCAACATTTGTGTGTGCATGTTGTTAGTATAAATCTTAATTATTGAAGGCTATTGCAAGTATTACCCAGAGACCACACATTGACAAGTTATTCAAAATGTGGTCTTGGTCACTTTGTACAATATATTCTTTGTACAGAGATCTTTATAACCACATATATTTAGCTTAAGTACTTTGTTTCTTCACATTTTGTTTTGTATTATTCCTTTACGTGTAGATTTTATTCTTTATCTATTAATACTTGACATTTTGTATTCATTATACAGGTAATCTCATTGATACACAGGGTCTCATACTCGAGAGATACCCGGTTATGAGCAGCAGCAGAACACAAAGTGGAGACAAAAAAAGAACACAGGTCATAAGTTATATGCGCTATGAGTGGTTTGATATGCGTGCCAAAGAGAAACACAAATCTACATTTAAACCAGCATATACAGCCCAAAGCAAGGTCTGTCCCTTGAGAACGTATTTGTTTCCCCTCCAAAGCTGCGCTCTTCAAACTGGAATAGAGTAACCTCTGGGTGTGAAACTGTTTCTGAGAGATTTCCATCAGCAGTCCTGACGTATGGGCTTGTTCTCTGCCATGTTTTAGAGGATTTATTGTGAAGCCTTTAATTGCCTTTGCCCGAATGAATCCTTCAAAATGTACTTCGTTTTACATTTCAATGTTTGTGTGCCTCCAGATGTAAATTCAGAAAACGAGGGGCCAAGTCAAGAAAATGATAAAGATGAAAATGAACACCAAGACAAAGATGAAGATATAGGCGTTGACAACAAGGAAGAGAAAGATGAAGACAAAGGTATATAGTTAGGGTTGCATGTGTTTGTTTCTATTATTTTAAATCAAAATCTTTGTGGTCACAAATATATTTAATAATTTGAAAAAGGTTTTTTTGTTGGTATCACTGAAAACAGCAACATGTCCAGGGGGCAGAAGTATATGAATAAGTCATTTCAATACATGAATCCATGATGGCCTGAGTAATGACATAGCCAAATGGAAACATAGATGTTTACTTTTTTGGTTTACCAGCCGTCTAAAATTACACCTTTGGGAGATGGGATGCTACAAATCCACAATACGGGTGTTTTATATTTTATTTTCCGCAGTCAGTGTTTGAATCTATGCAAATGTGTCTCTCAGGCACAGAATGAGCACAAGAAGTGGGGAGGAAATGACAGTTTTGCAGTTTTGTACATTGGACTTACAATATTCTATCACTCGAGCCTTAGACTGCAGCGCTCACACTAGCCATGGTAACACATATGCAGGTAAACACAGCTGATCTTACTGACGACATATCACTTCAAGCTTCTTTCTTGCAGACATGTGGGCACAATCTCCTGCAAAAACACTGTTATGTAAATTTGTAGCTTAACAAAAATCTGAGCGTTGCTTCCTTTGTACAGCAAAGGAAGAGCAGCCCGCCGCGAAGGCTGAAGACGACGACACGGCAAAGTCCACTGTGGAGATGGAAGGTACGATCTGATCTGATTTAATAGGATTTGATTTGACTGATGGAGACTCTGACTTACTGACTTCCTATCAATGTCATTTTAGTCTGTTTGTATTTGTATACCTGAGTATTTAATTAGCATGGCCAGCGATGTTTTTGTTTTGTGCAGTTTGTCAAACTAGTTTCCCCCTGGACTCAATCTCACCGATAAAACATCACACCAGATGTACAAAATATTTATAAATAAGACGTGAATAGCTGTATGAATTCAGTGTTGTTCTCTCAGGGGCGCTGTAGTTTATTCAGAGTAAATTACACCTACACAATTAACATAACCCTAATAAATTGTAATTCACACCTATTATATGCAGGGTCTTTTGAAAATAAACTTTCATTTTCACAGGTTCAACCTGACTAATAACCTGTATGATTAGCGACTAAACACGCAACTCACAAGACCAGCGACTGACGTGACTCATGTCAAAGTTTTATTTAGTTTCTCTTGCCCACCCTGTCTAGTTGCAAGCCCGTCGCTTCACTACGCTCGCCAAAGAGTGCCTCCGTGCGTTGGTGTCAGGCGTTGAGGAGCCCTGACCACGCTGCAGTATTTGACGCATCGGTTTAGCTCCTTCAGTTGAGCTCCGGGTGTAAGGCCAGCCATTTTATTCGGATCAATTCAATTAAATTCAATTCAGTTTATTTGTATAGCCCAGTGCTTTACAATCTGTACACATAGACATCCCTGACCCAAAACCTCACATCGGATCAGGAAAATCTCCCAAATAACCCTTCAGGGGGAAAAAAGGAAGAAACCTTCAGGAGAGCAACAGAGGAGGATCCCTCTCCAGGATGGACAGATGCAATAGATGTAATGTGTACAGAAGGACAGATTTAGAGTTAAAATACATTCAATGAATTTGACAAAGTTTATCAATATTTCATATTTAGGCATATTCCACGATCAGACGCCTCTTTCCTCTCATTTACGTTATTTAGTTAACAACATGCTCATCTTTCTCTTGCTCACTCCGTCACTGATCAAGCGTATGGTCTGAGGGTTAAATTGTTGAGCCCCTCCCACCACCGCACTAACACAAAGGTCTGAGTCAGTCCCTCACCTCCATTTCACTTTCTCTTTGACTGACATTCAATTAATTTAGGTTGAAAGTAAACATTCCCGATAGATCCATCTGAGACAGCCTTCTTCATCCTCTCTGAAAAGCCATTGGAATAGATCCCACCAACACTGCAGCCTTTCCATCACTGGAAAGCTTCACTCCAGCCTGTTGATTGTGTCTTGGCTGAGCCCGCCGGTGTCCGTCACTGTCTCGGGGTGCCATGGGCCGTGTCCTGTGCGGTGGCTCTGTCGAGCAGTAAACACTGGTGTCATTCTTGATTGCGAGCAGATTGCATTTCGTATAGAGGAGCCGGGCCTTGGACAGAGTGCAGACTCAAACTGTCTCACAGCCCGGCTTAGCCACGCGTAACCAGCTATTCACAGGACGAGACCAAATGATTCCCAAGCCAATACCCTTTATTAAAAATAATAACTGTAATCAGGCTGCCTGCGTATGGCCATAGAGGTTAAAGCTGCTTCACTGAAATGAGTAATAAAATGCCTCATAATGGTGGGAGGAATGACTAATGAATCAAAGCTGAATATTAGGTTGTTTCACACACATATGCATACACCTAACCATGAGTCATGAGTGTGGGTCTGTCTGTTCTATTAAGTCTTACCTATGCTATCCTTAACTTTCTGATATTGTGTGTTTTTTTCTTATATTCACAATAACCAAGTAGTAATGCAAACACAAATTATAATGTGTTTCCTTCTCGCATTCCCTGGTGGCTGTCTGATATTGTGTTCAGGAAACTAAAGAGGAGCTTAACTTGATTGCAGGCAAGATAGAACATTGTTAGAGGAATGCTTCACTTACAAAATGACCAATTAAATTACTAATCCGGTGTTACCTTGAATTCTCTCTAGTTTTTGAGAGAATATTAGTTTTCTCGCATACCATTGAATAACTATTTAAACACTTTAGATCACCAGGCTCACACGTGTTTTAATTAGAAAGGTTCTAGTGAAGATGCATGTGTTTGGGAAGCAGTGAGCATGTGACTGGATAAAGGAGACTTGGATCTCTGTTTGTTGATTATCTGCTCACTGTGGAGGCATGTTAATAACTCAATGTAACACGGAGGGAGGTATTTATGTAAAAAAAGACTATTTTGTGGGTGAAGTATATTCAAGGTTTGTACAATTATGAAACAAGTTCATGAAGTTAAAGCCAAAACTCACCAATGAAATTGAATTTTTTTGCAGCAGCCTTAGTTTCATTTGCTGCTCTTAATTTATCCACAAGATTGCCACTTTGTTATTTTGTTTCTAAATGTAAGATATGAGGATACAGGGAATTCATTATTTTTCCATTTTCCCTTCCAAAAGTGCCCAAAAAGAAAGACGCCTCTTTGATCCCGTAAAACAGTAAAAGCTATCTAATATGCAGCTATTCAGTTTAGTACATTGCTTAATAATACTGTAGCTGTCATCAGTATCATGTAACTTTGAGACTGTAGATGCATTTGATCAATAATTGACCAGATGTGCACTTTCTATTCATTTGACCCTTTCATCCTGGCGTTATCAGCGAGGCCTCCTGTATGACAATGTTCACACTCTGAAGCTGCAGCGACAGACATGTAAGACATGTCGTTACCGCGCTCTCACAAACACCAGCCTGTACGTCCACACGTTGGTATCCGCATGCTCCCAGAACCTGCTGTTCCCACAGAGCTCAATATTGCACATATGGAAGTGTTTATCACAACTAAGCATCACAGTCACAATAAATAGTACAACGCTTTGTGTTTTATTCATTTTCACCCTCGTCATCATTAAACCTTGTTAATGTAGAAATGTATTCAGTCCACACACATTCCCCTGTATTGGATAAAGATATAGAATACTGCACAAGTAAAGTGCTATTAGCAAAACTGTGCCATCAGGTATTTTTATATGAATATGCAGTTGTGTTTAAGCATGTAGTCTTGTTGTACTTTCTCTCAACATATTACTCATTTTCATGCAATATTATAAACAACCAAGAGCCATAAGACAGTATGTAACTAGTATTTTATTCTGTGTGTTTTAGTTCTCTATCATATCTGTGAGAAGTAGAGATATAAGAAGGCAAACAGAGCAGATGTTTAGTGTTTTTAATTAGGCTTCCCAATATGAATTTTGGCTATGTGTTAGTTATCTCTGGCAATAAGATTCTCAGTCTGATATCTGGGATTTTATAAAGGCTCCCAAAATTGAATCAGAATACAAGCAGCCTTTATTTATGAATATTCATAACACACTTTGAAAAGCGAAATGGCGGCGATATTGTTATTGCGTTTGAAACGTCTATCTAGCGAGCCTTGTTCTGGTGACTGGTGAGAGTGGGCCCCGGCTTCAGTAAGCTCATGAAACATCCATGAATTAAAATAAGACTGTCTTCGCCTAAAGCTAGGAATAAATCAATCCGAGTTGTTTTTCCTTCATGCATGTGTGGTTCTCATCCAGTAGTCGATAGCTATCGTCTTAGCTCCCACAGTAAGATTTAATGGCTGTGCAGACTCAATGCAACAAGTGAACAGCAGCTCATGTCACAAACCGTCACGGATGTCGCAACGAGACAGGACCCAATCACCGACATGATGCAAAAACAATATTTAATCTTGAACTATGACTATGATACAGAACGACAAAAACACGGACCAAACAATACAAAGCCACACCAGGAATGAGACAAACAGGGTTTACATACACAGGCAAGGTGAGAGGTGATTGGACAATGGGGAACAAGACAGGTGGACACAATGAGGGCGGGGCTTAGCAATCACACAGGAGGAAACAATCAGGATCACGGCAGACAATCACAGGGAGACAAGATGACAGACTTCAAAACAAGACATAAAACGAAACACAAACTCCAGATCCTGACAGCTCATCCTTCTTCCTAATCAAACTTTGACTTTGAGCAAGTTTAAAGAGTTTGCACCTCATGAAACGCAACACAAACCCAAATAATGTGACCAAAACAATGTGCTGTCCCTATAGTTCTGCTCTTCATTCTGAATATGAAGCACAGCTCTTTGACTGTGGAAGGATAGTACAGACCATATGTTAGAGGGGTGGTCTCTACCCAGACATGGCTGCTTGCAGACCAGAAGGGCTAATATGTGGACACACTGTAATGGCACACTAAAGCCAGGCAGGAGGGACCCTGCAGGGCAAGAAAGGGGTTGAAGAGACAGACAGACTCAGCAGGCCATCACAACAATCTAGTCTCAACACAGCAGAGAGACAAGGCCCCATTACATCAGCCCAGAGGCTGTTCCAGTTTCCCACTGCTCATCTCTCCCTTGATTTCCTTTTCTCTCCTGTTGTGTTGTTAAAAAATCATCACAACACAAGTAAATTATATTCACACTCATTATCCAAGTGTTCACTTTTTTATGTTGACTTTATATTCCTGATTTCACGACTTTCCATCTCCAAGTGTTCTTTTCTTCCCATGGCGGACCGGATGTTTAAAGTATAGATGTCTGCGAGTGCTTTATTTAGTGCTGACTGCCCAACTGCTCACTGTACTGGAGGCTCTGAGCAGAAGGCCCAGCTGCATTCACAAGTGCCATATGGTGCCCAAACAACACATGCACATCATCCACCTCTCTCTCTGTAAGATCTACAATTTTTTTTTAAACTGCATCAAAATGGAGGTGTAACAAAACCCCCTCACAACGGTGAAAATTGGTTGTATTCTCTTGTTTGTGAATGTTATTTCGTTTTTTGGTATTATTGATTTCTATTTGTTTAACTCGCTCTGTGGTTCAGCTTGACTGTAACAGAACAACAAATCCACACAAATGGCTCTACTGAAATCCAGCAGACTGCCATTAGCAATGTGGAGGTAGACACACAACACTCGCAGCGACGTGACGATGTGTGGTTCTTTTGTGTTGAAGTACAATGTGTGGAATTTCTTAGTAATCTACTGCAAGTCAAAAGAGGGTTTTTCTTTATTTTTAGCAGCTTGAATAATTCATCCCAAAATGCATTGGTTTATTCCACTTAGAATTAGTTGATACTGAAGTGCACTTTGGATATATTTTCCTTCGTCTTAGCAAAAAGGATTTGAAGCTTTGCTTAATTGGTTGTTTTGTGCTCTTTTGTCTTTGCCTTTTGTGAACAATGGGATGCTGGGGATGTAAATCTAATTCTGGAGAGCAATACCGTCTTTCCTGTGGCAAAGAGTTGTCAGCACACAATTAACTTTTGGCATAACATTGTATACTGTAACACTGAGGGGCTCCTCGGGGGGAAGCGCTGCCTCCGTCTGAAGACATTAGGCTGGGCATGTGTTTTATAGCTTTTTACACTGAATGTCCAGCAGTTACACCGAGCCCCGCCCTGCTGAGGCGTTGAGTGTCGTGAGAAGACCAGCCACAGTCTTATCTATATCCATATTATTGCAGCTTTTATCACTGAATTCTATTTGGCTTTGCTCTTCCGCCTTCATCTCAATTTGACGCTTTGTTTTGTCTAGCTTTGTTCATTTTAGATCACTGAATATCAAATTGAAAAGATGAAAAAGTTTCCATTTTTTAAATCCCTTGGAGTCAAAGTGAATCATGTTGATGAGCAATACAGGACTCTGGACATTTAGCTGGAGCTCGGGAGTAGACAGTGTCCATTGTGTTGGTCACCTCTGGCCCATAACGCTGCCTCAAAGAGTCTGAGGCTCCAACAGACGCACTCTTTCTGTCCTCCTTTGAAGCTCGTCTTTTGATCCGTTGTCTAGTGCCGCCCTCACCCCTCTGTTCGGGTCACAAAGATGGCCAATGAATAGTGAGAAATGATCAGCTAACAGAGATGCAACACATGTGTGTTGAGAAGTCTGCAACACTTTTTAATCTCCATCTCTCACACACACACAAACACACACTGTGTGGCCTGTACCCTGGAGGCAATGAGACATATTTGATTGTATGGCTACTTTGATAAAGGAGTAAAGTGTTTCACACTTTGGATTATAAATGTTACTCAATAGTATCTTTAAAATATTGACACCCTTAGCTTATCCCTCAGGGTACGATGCAATACGTACAACATGATTAGAGCTTCAACATTTAGTCTATAATTTGATTGATAGTTTATTTTTTATTTTTTAAGTCATCACAGAAAACACTTAATTGAGACACAACATTGTGGAAAAGACAGCAACCACAAGTGAAGTAAAATCATGGAAAAGACAAATGTCAATAGTAAAAGTAAATAGTAATATCTGATGAGATGTCTTCATTGGCTATAACTACACCTCTATCACCACTGTGCTGCTGACCTCTACTGAGGGTCACAGACCAAGCCGCTCTCTTGCTGACCTTTCAGTGAAGGACAGCTGCTCTGCCACGGGTCCTGGTTTTCACTGCAGTCGAGACAAGCGCTTTGATTGGACCGACCAGTCCCTTCCATGATCTCCCGGGGAAAACGTTAAACTTCCCAGAGGAAGCATCACTTCATAAATGCAAATCAGTCAGCTGGCACGAGGCGTGTGCTCCGTGGCACGCATGTAGACCTGCTTCTTCTACGCCTCCCTCAGGCGTGCCACTTTGTTGGATCGCCGATCATCTGGTGTCAGTTACCGGTCCCCTGCAGGTGTGTCAGGGCCTTGATGTAGTAAACACAATAGGTACTGAAATCAGGGATGGGCAGGTACTGTCGTCAGTACCCATGCTCGCTAGAATCTAAAGATTATGTAAAGTAATTCAGCGAGTGATGTGAGAGGAGCTGGCCACCACTGACACCAGGTATGTAGGCCACACAAGGTGGGCCTCTTTTGCATTTTCCCTCTCCAAGTCTATTTTTGTTTTGTCTCCCTTTCAGACTTCGTCACTTAATCAGTTATTCACTTACTCCTTTCATCTCAGTGTTCTTGCTCTTCCGTTTTTTTATCTCCTTTTTTTGTCTTCTGACCGACCCCTGTGACTGTTTCACACTAACTTGGACAAAGTGGGCAACATAAAAAGACTAAAAAGAGAGAGATCAAGAGTGAGAGACATTGAAGACACCGTTTCAACTGGCCATCCTGTTTCTTTCTCCTCTTATTGTCTCTCATCAGTGGGTTGCCAGCAGTTAATGTCCCTTTGTTTTTGTCAACATGTGTTGTCAAATGTTCCCCCGTCTCGTCTCCCACCATCCCTCTCTGCCCTCTCGTCCACTTTCTTTGAGTTGTAGCTTAACCCCAAAGCAGATGGTGTCCTGTACTCTTTTCAATCCTTCAGAGTACTTGTTTTTTTCCATCTCGTTAAGCATGGCCCAGGCCTGTGTAATGAGCTTGGGCCTTTTCAGCCTGTTTCGGGGATCCTGACCCACCTTGGGGCCTCCCCAACACAGCCAGCATTGCAAGGTTACCCAAACCCGCAGGGGGAGCACAATGCTACTCGGTGTCCACAACCCCTCGACCTTTTCTTAGAAAGAAGAAAGGAATATTGATGAAGATTCTTGGCCTTTAAGGAGGACAGCAGTATAGACGGGCGGTCACAGTGTTTATTGAGCTTGTTTTCGTCTCCATAGTCTACAGGTCACGGCTCAGTGCTCTTTAATTGGCTCAGATTGTCAGACAATGTTCCATCTCATGGTAAAGAAAACTCCAACCATCAAACGGTCCTCACACAATCCCTTTTTTCCCTTTCTCTGTTCTAAGAGTGGCAGCTCATGCAGGTAAGCTATTTTCACAAGCCTGCACTACAAACTTAACATTACCATATGAAAATGGGCTGCTTCCCACATTTACCAGCTCATTAGTTCTTTAGGTTGGGCACTTGTTGAATTCCACTCGCTCTTGTTTTGCTTGAGCGGGGAGATTTCTTTAATTATCACTGCAGTAAGCATATCATCCCCAAAGCTATTAGTTCATGCAAAGTTCAACAAGGTGCTCTTTGATACTTGTTTAATATACATAGGCCAATCCAGACCAGGCTCAAGTCCCTCACAGACCACCCAGTGTACAGGCTGAAATGAATTCTGCTCTCATCCCCTGAAAGCAATGGCGCTTCAGATACTAGCATTGACCTTGACATTTTCCTATCTTACTCTCTCAAGAGGAAGTGCTATTGAGGAAGCAGCAGCCCCCCCCCCCTCCCCATCCCCTCCTCCCCCTGCTTCCTTAACGCTAAAGAAACCAAAAAGTTCCCCAGATATTGGATCAACTCCTGCGAAAAATAGAAATACGTAATGCAATCAGGGAGACGTTCAGCAAGACATTGTCATTAAAGGTTTTTCAGTGGTGGTGCATTTCATTTGGTCATTCTTTAAAAGGTGTTTAGGAAAAGAGATTGAGAAGCTACTGGGAAGTGAAAGCACGGTTTAATGGTTTCATCAGCTCCCAGACTGAGATTGCGATGGGCCGCATCCATTGTTTGAGTGAGAGCAGCTAGACACCTGTGTGAGCTGGCTGGGATCAAAGGTCCAGGGCCTGTTCAGACGCAGCAGACCAATCCACCACGCCACGGTTTGGGGATCAAATGAACAGAAGAAAGTCTCCTGGGGAACGGACACCGTAGGGCACAGACACCTCCACACCACCATTGATTTGTACTCGTTCACTGAAGAAAGAAGGATTTGAATTAACAGTGAAGTGTCCTGTGGCTGAAGGACAAAAGGACCTCCTGTTCTGCCCTCGGCTCCTGTCTGGAACAGGAAGCAGAGGCGGTTTCCCATGATGCCATGTGGGTGACACACAGGAACGGCCTGCCCTGAGCTGGAATGACACACACATTGAAGGTGGAGGCAGAACTGCTCTTTGAGGATGATGCAAAAATAATGAGAACACGTGTCATACAAAAGCTACCGCAAGTAAAACGTCAAGTATTATATTACATATTGTATATTGTTAAGCTATATCAATGCTGCTTTCAAATCTTAACTTGCCATGGCTGTTCAGTTCAAATGATGTTCTATCGTGGTTTAATACTGTGGTGCAGGACACTGATGCTCACCAACAAAACGCCAACTACCTCTTGTCTTAGAAATGAATGGAAGGTGTGTGTGTGTGAGTGTGTGTGGGGGGGGTAATATTCTGCTTGTCTGCATACAAGGGTGACTTGTGCCCAACTCTGCCTTCCTTCCTCGCCACACACACACAAGCACACACACACACACATGTGTCTTTGTTCAATTTTAAATTAACAACTTTTAAGCCCAGCCAGCTTTTCTTCATGGAGTAATGTTTCGCAAGTTCTAGTGTAATTCAAGAGATATAGATACTTATAAATGTGAAGCACTATTTCTATGAACACCCACAAAGCCCCATAAAGATTATAAATTCATGTAGTTACATAGTGGTAAACTACATGACGAGATGACGGAGGGAGACACTGTCAGGGGTCCAGCTTTAAGAACCACGCTGTACACTGTCTGGTTTCCTGCTGAGGGCGTCAATTCCATCTTCTGTTTTCCCTCTTCCTTATCAGCTCTCTGTGGACCGTGCCTCTCCTTCACCAGAACCTTGACAGAGGCCCGTTTTTCTCTCTCCCCCATCTTGTTTATGTGTTTTCCACAGCACACTCACATCCTCCCCTTAAATGATAGCCCCTCTACTGTCAGTACACTGGAGTCAAATTAGAGAGCATGACATACCAGCGTTGCTGTTCCATTGGAGCCTGCGGCAGGCGGAGGAAGCTGCTGCTGCAATCAATAGAAATTCTGAGTTGTTGCCTCGTCTTTATCAGTGCTGGTGTTGGAGAAAGAGGATGTTGCCTGAGCGCCCAGACTGTTATTACCTGAGAGAAGGGCAGAAATGAGCATGTGCAATGAGGCCGTGTTTCAGTGAGCTCCTGCTGCTGCACACTGGCATGCTTACAACTGTAGAAAGGCAGACATGATGGAGGCTCTTTTCCGACACAAGTCACACCATCCGGCACGTTCCTCGTGTCGTCAGCTTCGATATCTGTAACGTGTTTGTGTGCAAAAGTGCAAGTTTGTGTCTGCACGCATAATGTATGGACGGCATACCTCAGACTCTCCAGCATGTATCTCCTCATGTGTCTCCTTGTTTTCTGTCAATTTATTCCATTACAATTATAATGTGAAGCTGGTGGTTGATCTCCTTCTTTGCTTCTTCAGAATACAGCAGAACATTTTAAATGATACTTCAGCGTTCTAAATCTGGGACTCGTGGCGTTGTCCGTTTTTGTCGGTTTTGATAACATTGTACTCAAAGCAGTTGCTCATACCCGGGAGCGCATGCCATAACTACAACAGCAGAGCGAGACAGTTATAAACAAGCCATGGGGAATCAGATTACCTTAACTCAATATCAATTAGAGGTCAAATGAAAAGTGGGCGTACTGGCAATAATAATCTGATATTGCACATGAACCTTGTGTAAACTATGATCCATGCTGGCGTTTCTTGCCTCAAAGGACATCTTTGTAGCCATGATTTCTATATGCATAATTTAATTATTACTGGTTATTCTATTAAATATCCACATTTTAAATAACTATAAACATATTTTTAATAGTTTTGCATTCAAAATAATAATGTTAGTTTGCTCCCTGGAGGGTTCCACGCCTCAGATCAAAAAGAGATTGTTGCTTCATCCTTCCTGCCTTGCAACAGGCCCTGAATCCCGATGGAGTCTCAGGGAGAAGAAATTTCATTCCGAAATGTTGCAAAAAGATTAATGTTGAAGAAGCAGTGTGATGTAGCTCCTCCATCGATAGCGGCTGTAACACTGCGTTGCCAGCGAAGCAGAGGGAGCTTCCTTAGTGCTTTAAGAACCGCTGCATTCGTACACGCGTCTCCAAACCTACAATTAAAACCAAGGAACCTGCGTTACCGTCAGGAATTAAAGACCCTGACCGTGGACTTGTTAGTGTAAAGCTGCGGAACACTTCTGGTTCTTCTATCATGCGCCTAAGCAGTTGTATTTGTTTACATCATTGCTGGACTGCCTGGGGAGAGCAGTTATGTTTACGGTGTGCTTTGTTTGGATGGCTGTTTTTGCAAAGGGGGAAGAGGCACGGTTTGCTCAGGGAGCGACGAAGAAAGAGTTGTGTGCCTACAGAGGGAGGAGAGAGGGGAGAAGGATGTGTGTGTGTGGGGGGGGGGGGTAGGGGGGCTCACGCTGCCTTAAAGGGATGGCAGTCTAATTAATTTTGCATGTGTCGCTCTCCCGTCTCGCATTTGTGTTGTTCTTTTTTGAAGGGAAGGCGCTGAATTTCAAGGCATGAAAGACGGTTAAACATCCCGACGAATGTAAATGTGAGGCCACGAGTGTCAAGTCGCTCTTGAATTCCTGGACTGGTTTTGGGATGATCTACTTTTTTTGTTGTTGAAGAAAGTGACAGTTTAAAAAGGGGAGAGTACTCTTCCACAAATGATTGCTTTGAACCTTTTTCACCCACACATTGAATCAACTTCTTCTGCATGCATGGGTTGACATTCACCATGAGTAACGTATCTATATGTGCTCCACATTGCAGAGGTCCCTGAGATCAGCAACACTGGCACCAGCAATGGAGGTGAGTAGTGATCATGAACCATCTGGTCTGGGCGCTGTGACGCCTCCCTGCCGTCTGCTCTCCACTTCCTCTTCTCCTCTTCTTGATTTTCTGCCTCCACTACTGACAGGGGTGGATATTTATATCAATATACCTGCCTACTTTCATAAAATATCACAGTGCATATTAGGGTTCTAATTATATGTCGGATTCACTTATATTTTAGCAGTATAAACTCCCGCCAACATAAAAAAAACACGACTTCTAGTCTCTATTCAGAAAGTTGCCGTCAGCTCCATCATAACTGTGAACCCACTCGGCTCGATTCACGAGCTCGGCAGGGCAGAGGAATTGTTTTAGGTCAATGATGCTTTATGCAGAGGAAGAGGGGCGACACAGATTGCCTGATTATCACCGGCTTGTCTCACATGTTCCTCTTCCCCTCTCCATTCTTCTCATTTCCTTCCCCTGCTCTTATCTAGAGGAGATGAAAGATCCTGTCGAGATCTCAGGGGAACCTGATTCTATTCTAACTGACAGCATTCAGTCCAAAGGTAAGGGGGGGGGGGGGTCAGGGAGCCACTCACACACTCACTCACTCTTATCTCGCACACAATTTATGAATAAGCGGATTCTTATTAGTGGCCACAGCTGCTGAATTATAATTCACTTCATCCAGAGACTTCTGAGCGCTGTGCAGCTGAGTGTTACCCAGTTTCACCCTCCTTGTCTCCACCTCCTCCTCCTCCTCCTCCTCCTCCTCCTCCTCCTCCTCCCCCAACTGTCTCCGTCTTTTTCTCTCAATCGAGGCTATATCGTAGGATATTTTGGTATAAATGTGTCAGCACGTCTTTAAAGATTGAGTGTGATGAATTGCCTGCAAACTCAACTATCAGACATTTAATAAATCAAGTGTGCAATGCATATTATTTTAACATTCAGCCAACACACAGTATAGGAGCAATAATCATGACAATAAATCATATTTGATACAGATACCACAGTGTTATTCTCAGGTCTCCATTTAGATTCAGGTTAATAACGCTGCATGTCATTTTAATGTAGTTGTATGTGGAGACTGCTGTGAGTGTCTATGTCTGCCTGTGTTCTGTGTGTGGCTCAGTAGAGCCACAAGAATGGAATTCGGAAATGGGCCTCATAGTTTCCAGAAAATAAATCGTTAAGGCAAATGTTGTGAACAGATTGTCAGGGTTGAATTAATAGGACAAGCTAGCAGCATATGAAAGAACTTGGCAGAGGCAAACGAGTTTGTGTCTGAAGGAGCGAGCTCAGCCCGTCGTGGAGCGGGCGGAGCAGGTGGGGTGCTGCGTGACGCAGCTGGGCACAGAACACTCTGTGGTTCAGATTGAACATTTTCAAAACACATGACACTGGGTGATCACAACAGACTGCCATGATTTCTGAGCAGGTTGTTTTAACTTTACGAAAGATTCACCTTCAGAACAGAGACAATGGATCCGCTTCAGTGTCCAACTGTGTGATTACTGACTACATATGAGTGGATGTAGCTTGTTCGTTGGCTTTTGTTGACAGATTCAATGTGCATGTTGTGGTTACTGTTTGTTATTTACTACGATGCACTGCAGTACTGTACAGTCGGTCTACTTGGGCAATGGACACGATATCAACTGATTATGTTGCCATGAAATTTGATTAAAACATTCCTTGTACCCAGAGAATGTCTCCTAAAGGTCGTGGGTGGCCCCATGACCTTTGGTGCCACTATCAGGTAGTGTGGAGTCAACTCTGGCCCTTTACAAACTTCCACAAGGGTTCCAGGAGATTTGCTGTTGTTATTCATCGTCCTCAGTGGGATAGACCCGGAGGCTTTGGGCAACCCGTTAGAACTTTTCTCAGCATCACATACATATTTACACTTCTGCGTGACAACAAAACAACAAACACCACTCCCAGGCAAAAAGTGCAACATTTCATATGTTCAAGTCCACAGATAATACCATGAAATATGCCCAGATGTATGCCTCAGATGGGACAAACCCGTATCATTGTAGTACCTGATGGGGTTTGTAGAGACTTCCCTTCACCAGGAGGCTATGACTCGTAAGACACTGAGAATAGCAGCAATTTATTGTTTCTTCCAGGAGTGAAACTAATAATTATTGTCAGGATTAATTCCTCTATAGACAATTTACTCAACACATTTTTGAATTACTTTATAGTCTATAACATGGTATGATGTACTACTGTGTGGATGCCATGTATGTTTGGATCAAAGTCACAAAATAACACAAACAAATTATTAGACCAGCCACTCATCAGTTAGTGTTTTTGCCATCGGAAGCCGGTGGCATCGAGCAGGAGAACCGCTTCAGCTCCCAGTAGCTAAATGCTGCGTGATGGCAAAGTAAAGTGAGGAAAATATTCTGAATATAGCGTACTTAAACTGATCGCCGCTTTACCTCGCCTACAGAATGGGTATAACCATTTACTGTGGTAACCAAGGCACTGCTGTTAAACAAATGACAAATAAAAGTAGCAAACGCTCACAATAAAGAAACTAGAATTTGGAAATGTCAGTTTTGCTTAAAAAATGTCATTAAATTAATCTGCAGGTTTTTTAAATAATTGCTTCATTATTCCCGTTGATACTATTGTTGTTCATTTCAGCTCACGTTCCATTCCCCCTTTCATTGTGTGGTGTGCAATCATCTCAGCCTAGCAGAGATTATTAGAAGTCTCCAAGTTTTGCTGAAATCAGAGAACATCCAGAAATAAACAATAATATTAAAGAAGTATTGTGTACCAAATGCAAATCTGACTATGAACTTATTTTCCATCCAGACACTGTTGAGAAGAAAGAATGACCAGCTGAGGGGAGGACAATCAACTTCATCTCACAGCCAACAAAACTGTGCGAATGCCAACCCACTGGTGTCGGCCTCCGGCCCGGCCCAGTACGACCAGCTACTCACACGATGCTCTCATCCCCACCTTGATTTAGCCTATTCCCTCTGTTAAGAAACGACTCATCCCTGAAGTCTGTACTATCTGTTTATGTATGTATGTGCAGAACGTTGCTCTATGACATATCAACCACAATGAGAGGAGCCATCCCTCGCTGTGTTACAGAGATATATTTTGCCAGCAGTGTGCGATGAGATGAACCAGGTTCAAGTCTCCTAACTAATTTGAAGACCCATTTATACCCACTGAGAGAGCGTGGTAATGCTGTCAGTCGATCAACCATCGTCCTGTTCTGACAAAGCCACCGTCACGATGACATTAAATAGTGGAATCACCTGACAACAGCCTGACACCTGCCACGCCTCCTCACACACTGCTGCAGCCTGTTGTTCAGTCACGCCCGTGGATGTACCGTCGACTCAGACCACGCTCTGTAAGGCGGCGTGTCCCTCCCCGGCCTTTCACCTTTGAACATCACATCGTCTGACCTCTGTCCCTGCAGCTTGACTCATTTTAACCAAGAAACTGTTCATCAAGGCACACGTACACTAAAGAGGATATGAGTGTCTTTTAACAAATCATTTTGTTCGTGTCCCCTTTTTTCTTTGTTGTTTTGAAATGCATGCCAGATAATTGCTTTGAACTTCATCAACATGAACAGGAATTGCCGTCCTCTTCGCTTTCGCTTGTCTCCTTACCAGATTGTCTATAATTATATTGACGGAATCTGCCTTATTTCATATCAAACTACAACATCACAATCACAAGGAGGTGGTCCATGTATGAATTCTTGATTTTGATTGCTTGCAAATGATTTTTTTGAATTTGAGTACAACATGTAATGGTTGTTGCCTAATGCCTGTTAACAATGGTTTCATTTGATTTTCAAACATGGTTTGGGTTTCTATTAAATGATGTGATTTATGATTCATTTTTCATCAGTGCCATACTTAAGATCAGATTAATTACAGTTCTTTGAAAGGATGCCTTCATACTTTGATGTTTGCTTTGCTAAACTATAACAACTAATAAAATGTAAAGGTGAAAGCCATGTCTCAGCTTTTCATGTATCTTGTCATGTGTCTTGTTTTTACCTTCGTCTTTATAGAAGCTAAAAAATTTTTTTTATTTCTACTCACCGCTGGTATAGTTTCTTGGTATATTTCTCTTTAGTTACGTGTGAAATTGATTAACCGTAACAGAGAGTTCAGTTGGGTGTCTCTGGTGGGCAGAAACAATTAGTCTCTCCTTTGATCCCCAGCATGTCCTGCATCAAATGAGAAGAGGCGGACCTCCCCACCCGAGGGCCCGCCTCCATCTGGGAACCTCACTAATGGCCGGAGACCTCACAGGGGGTTTGCTATCAAAGGCTTATCAGCTGCCCAAAGCAGAACCTCTTCATCAAGCACCTTACCGAAAGTCATGCTTCATGATTTAGACATGCACTACTGTGCATAATAAAAACATTGTTAAGACATTAAAGTCAATGTATAGAACTTGAAAATAGGCCGGTCTTCCATAGTTTACATGAGGTGTCTCAATCAACAAACAAAATCCAAACCAACAATTGAGCCAAATTAAGACCGTAGTGGCAGTGAACTCCACAGAGAGATAACTCCATCAGGGTTAGGGAGACTTCAGCTGAGCTGCGGCTCCGCACAAACGTTAATATAGCAGCAAATAACTGTTTTCTATGTAAAGACAAATGAACAACATTGGAACATTGATCAATCAGTCTTCACTCCCACATCATACCCATTATAGGTTCAACAATCCGGTGACTTCTGGGAGTGCTGTAGTGTCGAGCAGTGAAGGTTGTAGTTACCAATTACAACTAAAAAGGCACAACTTCAATTTAGCATTTCACTCACAGCGAAACAAATATTTAAAATCTATGAAACAGAACTAGCGTTTTGTATTCCATGCATGATCTTTCTTTGTCAAAGCCTGGTGCCTACATTACCCAGAACCCACCATGCAACTCAAGCGGCGACAGCTCGGCCAGAGATGCAGGTGTGTTGAGCTGGTAGTGGCTAAAGCCGCCTTGACCTGCTGGCCATGAGCAGAGATGAGGAGTAGGCGACAGAGGTCAGGCGAGCTCAGGCCCAGAACCTTTTTTCTACAGCGTACAGTTTGGAGATGAACAGGTAACATGGCAAGAGAAAGAAACGGCGATGAGCCGATGACATGAAACGAAGATCCCCAACTGGGAACGAGGTGGGGGAGTTGTGGTGATATGGTTTGTATCTTAATCATGAGGCTGACATCTCGAGACTTTTAATACATACCACTGCAAATTCAGTTTAAAAGACCAGAAAGAGTACTGTTCATCCCTGTACTGGAAAAATATGTGCGTCCGATCCTGCTGGTTTCCAGGATAAACTGTAGGGCGGCCTCAACTCAAAGAGGGGAACATGGTGATCTAAACAGTATCCAAAGAGGAACAATATTCAGCCATTGTGTTATCATTTTTTGATAACATAATGACAAAAAGGTATCAACAACAGGTTTCTCATCCAATAAAAAAACAAACAACGTTTCACATCATTTAGCAGAGATCACGTTTACGTTCCATTAACTTGTCACATGCCAAGTGGATGTCAGGAGTGATTGTCCCTGGAACGGTGACGGTTAAAATTTGAATGACTTCATTTAAATGTTGCATGTCAGAACGGAGGGATCCCTGAACTTGAGCAGTAGGTAGTGAAGAGAAACGGCCTAATCGCACAGGCTGGCTGTCACACAGCGGCTCCCCGGCATACCAAACACTGCAGTGTGGAAATAACAAACCGCCGATTCCACACTTTACGGCTTGTGAGGCAGAACTGGTTCACTTACACTGCAGAAGAAACTCACAAGCACTGTGCGTGTCTCTACGTAATAAGCCATGAACACATTAATGAGTATTAATGTTTGTGTTGAGCGACCTATGTAGTTGCCACGCGTGTGTCAGTTTCTATCTGGCGGCTGTGGGCTGAGGTGATGTGCTCCATTTATTTTATTTTAAGATAAAAGCTTTGCAGACCTCTTTGTCTACAAGCATGCATTACCATGTTCTCTCTGCCGTTCTTCCCCGCTACTCTCCCTGCTGCTAACTCCTCCCACTGGGTACCACCCCACTACTGCGACCTGGTACCACACTGGCTGTTAACACAGCCCAAACAAATTGGAGAAAAATAATTCCAGCTCTAAAGCTTTAAATCCCAGAGCAAGATAAGCTGTTTTTTATCTGGAGTGCAGTGTTTGTCCTTCATGAAAATTCATCGCCCCCACAAGAGACAAAAGCAACACTATAGGTGAACTAAGCAAAGATAAACACTCTAATTGGGATGAAAATTGACGCTATTCATTATGGATGTCAGTCTTCAAAGGCAGCGAGAGCCACTGAAATGTTGAAAGGAAATTTACTTGCAGCGTTGCTAGTTTGCTTTGAACAAGTGAGAATATATAAACGATTAAACTCCACCAGCACAAGACGGTTATGCAGATTACATTTGTTGTCTTGGATAAAAAAGCACACTTGTCTCACGCTGATGGCCCCTGATGACAAGAGAACAGAAGAGAAAGAGGATTTATGAACTAATTCCATCTATCTCACTCTCTGTTGTTGCTCTAATTACCAACTTGATGATGTGATTACTCAGGTGATACTGTGAATTATCACCATTATTGTATTCTATAGTACAGATGAGACCACTGTATAACATACACTATTAAAATAAGCCAAAGTTTGACATTTCTCATCATCGAGTAGTAAATCAGGGTGGTGCTGAGCGTCTCCCCCTCACAATAACACGTTGCCATTCTTCACATGAGCCTCACCCACCCATGAATTAATTTCCCTGCTTTAAAAACACACACACAGCTCGGTTCACTGTAAAATAAGACATTTCAGAGCAGGTTTTGAAGATAATGTGTTTGAAGTGCATGTGGCAATCAACTTATTTGGATGCTTCACAGATTGAACTGCTTTCCACAAAGACTGATTCACAGCAGCCGAGACCAATATATGGGCTTGTGTTCAATTTGATTAGAGCCTCAATAACTATTACTGGCGATAGGCCTTACTTAAATTGGCATAATTATCTCTGATGTGTCCTTTTTATTCAATAGGTCAAAGCTATAGTGAAAAGCTTCCATTTGGATGACATGTCAATGCATACAAGGTGTCTGTGTGCAATATGCAATTTACAATATTGGGGGGGGGTTAAAGCTTATCGTTATAGAAAACTAATAAACTGAGAGCAGCTGCGGAAGGAATGAAGACTCAACATGTTGTTTCCCTTGTTAATAAAAAAACAGAGCGGAAAAAACATCATTGAGAAATCCTAATGAAAGAAAATGAAAAGCAACAGCTTTGAAAAATGTTCACCAATTAAATTGGACTTAATGTGTTAAACCTATTAAGCTGTAACTTTGTTAGCAGCTCGATTATGCTGATGTTCCCTAATTCATTAAAGCTAAATGTCACCCGGATCTTAGTATGCAAAGGTTATTGGGAAGAACCAGCGTTGCGTTTTAAGTCAAGCAGAGGAGAGAGCGCGCTGTGTCCTGGAGCTGCTCTTCACTCCGGCCCTCTTACAAGAAACAAGAAAGGACTTCAGAGACCTGGATGAGGCAGGAGGGAAGCTGGGGTCAGATGTCACAATGTTTTCATAAAATGAATAAATGACAGGTTCCTTATATATATATATACAAATTAGTGATACAAAATGGAATATGTATTCGTAAAATCATTGGTTTTAACATTATATTTGTCCAGAGGGTAACAGTACAAATACCAAACCGTTGTTAACACATATACACAAGTACTAGTTTAACTCAATATTAAGTATCAGATGATGCAGCATGTTGTGTTGGACCTGCTGCTTAAGCCTGAACATTTACTTTCCCTCTAAGAGGTGCATGGCTTTGGCTTTTCTCAGTGATATCTTGTTGAAAGACATGACAATAAACGTTTTAATTTCTCTCATGGGCCTTACACAAACTGTTAATTACTCACTGTAGAGCAATACTCTTATGTAAATGCATCCTTTTGAAGGTCGTACCAGTTCTGCTCATGATGAGAACGGCTCAGTTTTACAGAGTCAGCCACAATACCAATCGCTAGCTTATCAAACCGTATGCGGTGCAGAGATATAACCAGATGTCTGTCATGTGACACCCACAGACTGCTGTTTGAATGCCCTCGTGACCTGGTGTGAACAAAGGAATGTGTCTAATACTTTTGGTCAATCAATTCTTGTTTCTGCTCTTAACATCTGAGTTTGATCTTCCTTCTAGAGGAATAAACGTATGAAACATATTATTATAGTAGTGCTGTACTATGCTTCATGGTGTTTGTCAAAATAAAGCACTGGTCTTGCGTTCAACACAACTGACAACAATATTACACTTATATAATGTAGAGCTATATAGTTCATTAACACTGAAAAATGGAGGATTTCAAAATGTTCATGATTCAAATATACAGATATTCAGGATATGGAGGAACATGAAGATTCTTCCATAGATCTCACGGGTCGTGTAAACACCAGTCCACCTGCAACCGTCTATACCAGGAAACACTGAATAAAGGCATCAGAAGGTTAAGATGCATTACTGTAAAGTTAAACCATGTTGTACACATTCAATCTACCCTTGGTGTCTGAAATAAAAAGTGTTTTTTTGCAAAGATCTTTAATTTGAATAGTATTATAAAGGCATATGACCAATCCATGGGTATGGTTGTGATTCTGTAAGTTAGAAATGTCACTATTGTGTTATACTGTATGCGATTGAAATAAATAGCTGAGATTGAATTCTTATTTAACAAATTAAAAAATGTACCTCTGAAAAAATTGAATTATGCCTTTTTGAGGGCCCCAACATTTGAAATTGAAATGTAACCCCTGAAGATAAGGTATAAAATAATGAACATCAGCGATGACGGTGGACTGCAAACCTTTCGCAGATGAACGTGAAACTGCCATGTAGCCGTGATCTTCTTCCTGCTGGCTGCTGGTTGGCCGTCTCATTACAATCATACATGATATGCCGAGTGACCCATTGAGCAGAATATGGATATCAGACCATTAGGTGGTGATGGGAACGCGCTCCCTTCAGAATCCTCTGCCTGAAAACCCCCTTGTATTCATCACACGGTGCACATTGCAACTCCGCCAGTTAACAAGGAGCAGCAGCCGCCACGTGTGGTAAGCATTTGTTGGCGTGTACATTGTGTGAGCATACTGTATGTGTATTTATTAATTCCCAGATACGGGTGGAGAGGGCTGCTCCTTCTACAAGGATTCATTATTTTCTGTTCCAAACTCCTGCTGGTTATGCTAATGTCTCATTAATTTCCATAACAAAATAGGCATCAAGGTAGGCAAGAAAACCACTTCAACACAGCATGCAATTTACATGTGCCATTTCACATCCAATCATTCAGACACAAAAACACGGCAGTAATCTTTGCAAGATACTGCGAGGACCCGCATCCGTCCCTAGACCGCGTCCCCTTTATACCCTTCATTCTCATTGGGGTGAATGACGTCAATAAAACAGTTATTGTTTACTGGGGAAACAGTTCAGAGTGCATGACTGCATAGTCTGTACATTAATATTCTACTGTTTTTTTGTAATGCTTATTTATATTATTTCTCTTACTTGTTTCTATTGTAATATTCGTTTTTATTCACTTGTGAGCAATGCTACTGTGATCCTGTAATTTCCCCACTGAGGGACTAATAAAGACTATCTTATCTTATGATATCAGATGATGTATTTGCATGATACCTGTATGCATTTAAATAAATATGATTCATGAACTCCATTGACAAATATAATACATTCCTAATAACAGAGGATTTGTAGTTATTGTTGATGGGATGAACAGTTCAGAAAGCATGACATCGGAGGAGTTAACCTTGTGATACTTGTATGAACTCCATAAAGATGATTCATTAACTCCATTGATGAATATGAATATTTTAGCATCATTGTCAAATTGTCAAAAAGCCTGGCAGAAAGGTGCTAACAAGTTGAACAAGTTGAAAGATGATTAAAATGACACCAAACACCACTTTTTAGGCTTCCCTGTTACAGAACGCCACAGCTTCTCCGCACAAACTCACAAAACGCCTCGTACTGCAATACGCGGGGACATTTTCTCATTCACTGTTAATTGGCTCATTTATTCCAGCGTGCAGCGAAAAAGAAAAAAACTGAGATTAAGCAAACTTGCCTGACAAAGTTTTGGAGCCTGTCTGAGGCCGTCTGGATCGGAACAGACGCTCACATTAGTGGAGAAGCGAGCACCGCCACAGACAGTCAGCGCCGCCGCGCCTCTCCTCCCAGGCTAAACGCCTCTTGTCACAGCTGACAACGTCTACAATTGATTAAGTCAGTTGTGCTGACAGGCAGACACAAGGTCACAATTATGATGAATGCTCTGTTGATTCTTTTGATACGAGGGGAAAAAAAGTAATTTTCTTTTGTCGAGCTTATAATGATTAGGTTGGTCAATCAGCAAGTGATAAAGTTGTTCACTGTTTGTTCAGATATTCATTTCTGTGGGATTCACTTGGCTGAATTTCAAACACATCACTGAACTTGGCACCAACTTTTCCTACTGGCTGAAGCAAAAAAAGGAATGAAAATTCAATTTCTGAGGCTGAATCCGTTTATTCATCTCACCGTTCCACCGTGCATCTATCAGTTCACCAATCTATTAATGTCGGCTGTCAGATCTGAGCCTAGGTCCTCTCACCTTCAGCGTCTGCGCTCCCCGATATCTCCCATCTCTCCAGCTCTTCACGGCTCAATACTCTCTGCTCTAATAAATACGACTGATCCTTTCAGAAGCCAATTCAGCAGCTAACCACCACATTCCGGACGGCCATCGGGCCCCGATAACGTGAGGTTTGACCATCTGTCAGGTCTGTGACTGTTGGCTATCAAATTCACGCTCCGTCTTTTTATTCATCTGTTTCTCAGAGGAGAGATGCAGCCAGCGCGTGAGAGCCACAGAGAGGAGAGAAAAACCAATTACTCTGCTTCTGCCTCCGTCAAAAACAAGCCGTGTCGGGGACCATCCACAAAAGGAGGACGAAAAGGGCCGGTGGCCCCTCAAACTCTCAAAGCCCAGGAGACGGGGGGGAGCATCCTGTCACGAGCTTCGACACGCAGCCATCACTGCCACCATCGCAAAATAGGCCCTGTCACACCTCAAAATGGGATCCAGCCACGTCATGAGCAATCAGGCCGACATCAGTGATTGATGGAATATGAGGTGGAGAAGTAGCTATGGCAGAGGAGCGAAACCATTTGGAGGAGTAACCTTTCCAAAGCCCATGCCATTCAGAATCCCTAATAGTATGCTGGGGAATCACAAATGTTTGTGATTGAAACAAGAGTTAAATGATAAAATGTTACACACGCGATAGAGGAATGAATGTGTTTGTGTGTATGACCTTTCTTCTGACACAACCACACAGACATGTATCTACCTATGTGTAATCTAGTCATTCAAGCTTCAATATAGTAACTTGAGGAGCATCATCCATCACATACCCAGGCCATTTCTCTTTCTGGTGGCCATAATTCAGTTCTCTCTCAGAACTCTTGTGAAGGATTTGATATTTATCAGCAGGTAGTGCTTCATGATATGGAAATCCCATCAGTGATTCTTGGTGTTGCGTTATATAAAACGTTGTATGTTTACTTTGTCTCTACAAGTCCCTGAACTGCAGATGAGGCTAATGAAATAAAAAAATAAAAAGCCTTATGTGAAAATCATTTTAAAACACTGTAATCATACCAACCTAAAAGAATCTCTTAAAACTCATGAGATGATTTTGTCACTATTTACATATTGTATTTATATGAATGCTAAGGGAATATGAAGCTAGAATGCCAAACTATTTCAATAATACATGAAATCCATATTGAAAAAAGTGAATTCCCTTATTCCCCAAATACTAGCAGGCCCAGATTGCTCGACACATTTTGAATGAAACCCAATTCCTCAAGACACCTTCCACTTTGACAGAGCCAGAATGTGCTCTGAGGGGGCAGCAGAGCCATCGCCACTACAGGGCAGCCACTGAGATATGAACTCAAAAACTCTCTTTCATTTCCACAGCCATCGGTCCAAACCAGCTGCTGAGACCAGAGATAAAACACAACATCTGGCAGGGGAGACTTTGGTCCCTACGTTACAGCATGCACATCTGTCTGTCCAGGTATGTGTAGATGCAGCAATACCGTGGATGTGCACGCATGCGCCTGCAGAGAGGAGACGTGTCACAAATCGCTGCTTCCATCCACGCACCAGCGACAGTGAGCCCATCAGCTTGGCACGATGGAGGCCGGGAGAGACGCTCCGATTGTGGGGCGCCGGAGCGGGACGCCGGAGCGGGACGCTGCTGGAGAGGAGCAGAGAGGAACATGGCTGGGCCAGAGAGGAGGGACGGGAGAATGGATGGGAGGCCCAGCTGGCGGCTGCTTCTAATTGGCCAGTGCAGGTTTCCATGGCTGACCAGACCCATATGCAGTGGGATCTAAAGAAAGAGAGAGAGAGAGAGAGAGAGAGAGACATAAGCAAAGTAGCAGGGCAGGCCAGGCTGGAGGAGTGGAGGGGGGAAGGGGGGGGCTGTGATGTGGCCGAGAGGCTGGTCACACTCCAGCAGTCACAATCTCTTTGTGACAGGGGGGCAGAGAGAGCCAGCTGTCATCCCCTGACAACACACACACACACACACACACACACACACACACACACACACACACACACACACAGTACACACAAAAAACAGAAGCATAACAAAAAAGCCACTTATGAAACAACTACTTTAATCAAGACATCCGGCACTCAATGAGAGAGAGGGAATGAATGAGCCCGAAAACACACAGCATGGGACACAGAAAAGGACTTGATGCGAAGAACCAGGGGGTTCGGGGGTATTGAATTATTCCCACCGGATATTTACTGCATGCCATTGGAAACAATTAGAAGTGATTAAAATGGAGGTGAACTGACAAGGAGAGTGTGGATTCACCCACCACCACCACCACCACGTGCCTGTTGGATGGAGGTGTTAGTGCGTGTCGTGCTCGTCATGCTCAGGGGGCGAATCAATTCACTGCACACTCAGGAGCATTAATTAATGATCTGTTCTCTGTATTGTACAGTGACTTGCTGTCACGCTATATGCTTCCCCCCCCCTCCCTCCCTCAATTTCAGCCAACCCTACTCCAAGTCTCCTGGGGTCTTTTCCTTTTCATGTATATTCCCTTTTCATTTTACAAAGACATAACAAAACAACACGGATGCACTTAAACATAAATGCAGGCACAAACAATAAATGGACCAATAAGGTGTATAATATTGAATCAGAATATATGTTTGCATGGAACATAAATTCTTAGAGCGTCATTCACAGGCCTTTGTTTTTATTTATTCATTCCCTTTACAACCTAGCAGATGTCTGGAGGGCAGACCAAAACCCTGTTTATGAGAAAGGGAAAGACGGAAAGGGAGAAGAAAGGTAGGAAGTCAAACCTGGTATACAACTCGTGGCTCACTGCTGCCCCCTACTGTGTGGACACAAGTACTCCACACACAATACCGACAGGCGTGATCAATCCACCTGGAGGAGAAGTAGTGTTGTTTTGTTAATATTTTCATTGTTGAGTGGGTCATTTTCCTTGAACGCCGTGTATGTGTGTGTGTGTGTGTGTGTGTGTGTGTGTTTGTGTGTGTGTGTGTGTGGGTGGGTGTGCGTGATGATGCATCGTCTTTGAAACAGAAATCCTCGGACTCTCACTTCATCGTGTCATGTTTTGTATTTTCATAGGGATTTTTTTAAATGTCAATAAACCCTTGAATATGTAGTCTGACACTCAACTGAATCACCTGCATTATCTTCATGCCCACTCATACTGGCATGTAGTTGGGGCACGTGGAGTGACTGGGAGTCTCCAAGGAGCTGAGCGAGATCGTAAACTAAGCCATGAAAAAAAATCAGATCACCTTGAATTTGCATAAACAGCCTTCAAATGGCTGCACTGAGGATGTAAGCGTTAGCCATCCAAGCCTGAATAACTCCCAGCCGCGGATTAGTATTGGGTTCAGCGAGGTCATTTAACACTTAAGACCGTCTCCAGGGAGCCTATTCATGTTGGACAAATTGTTTGCCTTTACAGCAGCGCTGCGCTGCACAGGGCTGTTGGAGGCGTTCTGAGGAGTAATTTGCCGCCTGTAGCGAGGGACACTTTGCACCCTGTTCCTTCCGTTCAGAAAATACTAAATTGCAACAGGAGCAACACCAGCACCAATTACATGGAAATATACTCCGTCTGGGTTAAGGCCCCAAAGATGTGCTAAAGACACAGGGAATAATGAGCGAGTACTTCTAAGTCCGCGTCTGGCTTTGTGACGCAAAGCGAGCGCCCTATAGCTTCCTGCAAAGTAGGATCCAAATGTCAGTTCTGTTCTACTTCATGCAGCCATTTGCACACGTGAAGGAGAAGGCGGCGAGAAGCTCGGCGATCAGATGCGAGTCACAACTTTTCAGTGAGTCCCGCGTGCATCGAGTGAGCCAGGACTACTTCTGGTCCAGAGCAGCGATGACTATCGCTGCAGAAAAGCTATTGGAGCTAAATGCATCCCCAACTGAATACAGTACAACTGTAAAATAGATTCGCTGCTCACTAATTATGCATTTCCCACGGAATTCATAACACAGCAATGCCTCCAGTAACACTTAACTTCTGGAGCTTGATTAATCGCACTATGCTGGAAGTCGAGAAATAGGAGGTGTGGGGAAGGAGCTCGACATCAGCAGTCTGGACCCAGTCCCTCCATCACCGCTCCCCATAAAAGTAAAATGCAGCAGGTTTGGAAAACAGCCGCGTCCTGTTTGTCAGAGGGGTTGTCGTAAATGTCGCGTTTGTCAAGCCCCAGAGGAGAAAGCTTTGGTAATGGCACTCATCACCACCACGCCACTTAATCTGCCGGTGCCAGCCGGATGTCGTACAAAAGGATTGTTTGAGAGCTCTGCGGTGTTGCAATGCACGGTAAAACGCTCCAGTACGTTTGATTGTCTTTCAGGCCTACAGCTCAAATGATAGTGCTCCATCAGCAATGCTTAGAAAGAGTTGTTGATCAATAGCAATTAGGAATGATTACTATGAATGCGTTGTGGAATATCAGCCTTCAGAAGTCACTCGCTAAGTGTGTTGTTGTTTTCTGCTTTGGTGCAAAAGGTTCCAACTGCTCCGCCTGCTCCGCCTGCTCCAACTGCTCCGCCTGCTCCAACTGCTCCGCCTGCTCCAACTGCTCCGCCTGCTCAGCGACGGAGGATGATGCAGCACAGAGCAGACGATCTGCATCATGAAGCTTTTCATCGAGCTAAAAGACAAACTACTATTATCACAGTAAATTGCTTTTGTAATACATTGCCTCGATTTCTGTCGGATCTCTAATTAAGTCACTTACTCATCTCTGTTGTGCATATATGGATGAATTATTTGTTTGAACTTCTGGCCTATAAGTCATAGCCGACATTTGATGTATCGGTGTTGGAGGATTGTACTTTTGTCTATGCTGTAGCTCAAGTGCACAGACAATCTGACCTAAACATTACTGGACACTATTGGACAATCACATGCTCGTTGATGCTATCGTATACAAAGTAGATATTCATTTGATGTGACTTTCATTTGATTAATCACATCTCTACAGTTTTGTAAATCAAATGAATGATGAGGCATCCCCGCTCACCCGGTCCAACACTTCATGCTCCCACCTTCAGATGGAGAGGAACAATGGAACCGATGGCAATTGAAGCGAGTGGAGAGAAAAAAGACTATTCTTATGGATGATTCACTAATCGAATGCAACGGTGCTCCACTGACTTCAGCCTCGATTGGATCGACATCAGCGATGGCAGAATCATTTGCTTCATAATGAAGTGAGAAGTTGAACCCAGCTGCTACCAAAAGAGAACATTACGCATGCTGACACGGGGTGCATGTACAAGTAGCAACACCATCTGACCATCAACCATACGCATCATCCCCTAGTCCTTTATCTTATTTACCATGGGCAGGCTTGGCGACTGAACACACACAAATAACCAGTGGACCGAGCTTTACTGGGCAGACAATAACACAATGCAACGATTTGCAGCGGGTAAACAACGACAAAAAAGGCCAGCATTCAAAAATAAGTTGAATATATTAAGACTTAAATGTTTGTTGTAAATATACCTTTACCAGCTAATTAACAGTGAGCACTGAAACAACTCTTTATGCCATAACAACAACAGACCTGTACACCATAAGCAATGGAACAGTGACATGGTTGAATATCTTACCGAAAGTTCTGTGATGAAAAAGCATTTCTCCTTAACTTGTTCATGAGTTTCATAACTTCCTCTTAAGCTCTCATTTATTTAATTAGTTTTTCCATCTGCCCCTATTATCCCATCAGCATTTGTGACACTATCAAATCATATAAGTTTACAATTGTCATCCTATTATCCACAGAAGGCAATTATTTATTATCGGGCTATAAACAATTATCAACAGCTCCCGTACAAAAGCATCTCAAGACAACCCCCCAGAGGCAAACCTCCGTCACCACCGCCTGCATCACGACTCAGCATTCATGTAGCAGGCAGATAATCTAGTCTCTAGCATAACTATTAGTATTGCTCTCACACAGTGATAAACTTCCAGAAGCCATTTGACAATTACTTAATTCAAACTACTACTTATTACTAACAACTACTAAATTAAATGTCTTCGCTCGCCTGCCAATTAGACGTTCTTAAGTACAACTTGAAATAATGCTTTCAAACTAACTGGACAATCCAGTGAACGAATCTGAAGAGACATTTTGTTAAAACTAACCTTAAAATCAAATTAATATGTTATGTGCATTTTAATTCCAAGAAACAAAAATTCTAGGACAAATTTCAATATTCTGGAAGTACCAGGTAGTCAGTCACAATCAAATGATGGTGAGAGGTGCCTCTCCCTCCCCCCTCCCCGGGGCAACAGTCAAAGTGAGCCTGTGAAGTGTGTCACAATCCGTGGTGGTAAATGTCTCGTGGTTTCTGAAAATGCTAATGAAGCTCATGCCATGTCCGAAACGGAGCAGGGGTGGGCAGGGAGAGAGGAGTCCAATTTAAAATTGACACTGTGCAACAAACTCATCCTTCTGGAGGCCAGAGAGTTCTCCGTGGCCCGTGGGCAGACATTCACAAATGAGCGCCGCTCAAAGATGCCAGTGACATTCAGCCGCCATTGTGTCCGTCTCCTCTGAGAATCACCGCGAACGCGTTCCATCGGGGGCTGGAAGAAAGGCTGCCATTGCTGGCAAACACTCGCCTTCATTAGATGGGAGTATAGCGATGAAGGTAATTACATTCTGCTGCTTTTGAGAGAGATGACTGTAAAACAGTGGGAATGCAGATATGGGACGTTCAAAGACCTCCGGTCAGCTGGAATTGAACTTGAAAATGTGTCCTGAACTTGAAGCCTTCAAAAGAGAGTACTGATGGGACTTTTAATCTGATGAATATATCCAGAAGCCCTACCGCTTTAAAATCACACATTGCAATCTTTAATATCAGCACCAATGTTTCAGTTACTCAAGAAAAGTTGGTTACTTTCTGTAATGTTTACCAGAACTGATTATGCAAATATGTACGGCGCTGATTCTGCAACAATGGCAAAGTCACAGAAGGCCTTCCTGTGGCAACGGTGGCACCCGAAGAACTTGGAGAAAAGGCCCTGCTATGTTTCAGACATCAGAAATATTTCATGGCTAACTAAATATTTGACCCGCCGGAGTAAGAAAACACAAGTCTACCGATAGCACTATTGTTCAATTCAATTCAGTTTATTTGTATAGCCCATTCTCACAAATTACAAATTTGCCTCAGAGTGTTCAATCACTACACATCGACGTCCCTGTCCCAGGACCTCACATCGGACCAGGAGAAACTCGATCCAGACCTCCATGATCTATCAGGCAGATGGAGGTAGAGGAGGAGTGGGCGGGGCATCAGCAGGGCCGTGGCATCAGACCCAGCCACGTCCAATGGACTCTATGAGATGTGAGGTCACAAGGACTCTGGAGAGGAAGCAGAGTTTATAATGTGCAACAGAGAGATGAAAATGTATCCATAAGTAGAGAGGAGAGGAGAGAGGTGCTCAGTGTATCCTAAACGTCCCCCAGCAGCCTATAAGCCTATAGCAGCATCTTCAGGGGCTGGACCAGGTTAACATGATTCAGCCCTGACTATAAGCTCTGTCAAAGAGGAACGTCTTTAGTCTGGTCTTAAATGAGGTGACTGTCAAAACACACTGAGCTGACTTTCTTCAATTTAGATGTTCCAAATCAGACATGTAGCTCATTACCTCATCCTCATACTAACATAACATAACATACAAGGACTGGGTACCCCAAGAATGAACTACTGGAAGAAACATGTCATAGAAAAATATTACTAGTCATAAAACAATTGTCATGTGAAAAATTATCAGTATGAATTAAAGTTAGTTCATTTGACTACTTTAAGTAGGTCAATTATACTTTAAATTAGAACGCAAAGCAAAATGTGTTCATCTTTATTCTATTTACACTGCATTAGCTACAAATGGGTGTTCTGACTGGGGGTCCCCTAGGACCCCAATACATTGGTATTTGAAATGACACCCATGAATACAGAAACAGAAAACAATTAGGTGGAACCAGAAGGAACAAATTGATTTACAAAGCGGTGAACAATTTCAAAGATGGAGTAAAGCGCCTGTGAGATCAGTCTGTACACCTCAGAGGACACTGGTTTGTAAAAAGGTAATTGCATTAACATCTTACCGTGTCTTAAAGATGCATGTGTGTATACGTGTCACACACTCACCAGTACACACAAGCATGCAGTAGCTTTACCCAACACTAACCGTCAATGTCACAAAAGATAAGCTAGGCCACTACATCTGAGCAGGGTGTGTATCACCTCTGAAGAATACACACGTGTACATGTGTGGCTGCTATGGCAGAATGATCAGCATTGATATATTTAGGTCATCAACCACTTAGCCGTGAGGGAACCTACTGGGTCACATCACATGCTTCCAAATAAGGAGGTAAACAAATGATCCTGTCAATGGCGGTGTGTATTAGGGCCGATGAACCGAGTGGGAAATCACACACAGTAATGATTTGAGATCCAGAGCCTGGCAGCGCGTCTTTGCATCCGACGAGCACTTCCTTATCACCCAGTAAGCGCTCCTGTCCATCTCAAACGCAAACCAGTCTGAACTAATGGGACAGCTGATCTGCAGTGGTTTTCCCTTTCAAACTAAAATATTTTACTAAATCTTTAATGTTATCAGCAGAAAGACATACATTTTACAGTTTATATTGAAATAGACATAATTCAGTTGATCAGATGGCTATTTGTCTGCCTTTTGTTTTAAATCACAGGAAGACATGACACACAGGAGACGGATGGAACGTTAAGCAACCGTCGCGAGCAGAAAGAGGAAAACAACTCTTCTCCGTCCCTGAGCCTTCATGCAGGCTCAACCCTCCGCGCTACGAGGTGCGCCGCGTTCCTTTACTCACGGACACATCTCCATCCCTCACGCCGGAGCAGACAAGGGGACCGGCTGTACTATATTGCCCCTGTAATTTCCCGTGCTGGATGAGGTCACTCGGGCGAGACGAGGAGAAAACTTCTCTTGCTCCAACTCTCAAGAACTTTCGAAAAAAACTTTCTCAGTGTCTGATTCGTATACATGTTCGAATTTAAAAAGAACCAAAAGCACTTTTCATCCAATAAACAAGTCTTGTGAGACAATGTGGACTGGTAGTAAATAATTACAATGGACAATTGTTCTGGCAGTAAGTGGAGAGTCACCTTCACCTCCGAAGCTCTACTGGCGAGTTCGATAAGATTGGAAGGCAGAGGCCTAAACCGTGAGGATAAAGATGAAAGTAAAACAACATAAAAGGAGTGTGGGGAGCGAAAGAAAGCCTGAAGGAGAGATTATAGGAAGACAAAATATTAGACGATGCATCAAATGCTGTATTCTTTGTTTTTCCAAGTTAAAAGCTCCCCGATCAGAATATCAGAGCATATCTGCATTCTAGATGGTAAACAACTCCAGAGCAGCAGTGGATTTATCTTTTTATTTTAGCAAACATATTCCTCTATTATATAAAATATTGGCAATAACTTGATATACAGTAAAATACATATACAAAATAGAGGGAGACAGAAATACAGACAGAAATACAACATAGAAGCTATGACATGTCAGATTGGTCATCTAAAATTCTTTTAAAATATTGTATTGCCTACGAAACTGGTAAGAACATGTTTATAATTCTCTGTCAGACTTTCAAGTAATTATTTAAAATTTTAAACTGACAACCTCTTTGTAATCAAGCAGGGAGAACAAAACAACAAAGAACGTCAAGGGTTTTAAAAGATAAAAGTGCTAAAGCCATGCATTATTTAAATGACAAAGAATATAGAACTCTAGACAAAATTAATCATTACGGAAACTTAAAAATAGGTCACAAATTTCACTGTCATTTGCCAGTGAAAATGTGCATAGTTAGTGTGGTTGGGATGCACCTTTACTCTCTGAGTGAGTTTTCAAGCTGGGCTGTTCATTACTGGATCTGCAGTCCTTGATCAGACGTTTGACAAGTGATTAATCAGGACGGCGGCCTCGGAGGAGCAACTGAAAGTTAATTTCCACACTTCTGCATGCCGGGATGAATTTGAAGCTTGTGCAGGCGGGGTTTCTTCCTTAGTCACACTTTCAGGGTGACCCCTGCTCCTCACATTTGCTAGGATTACATCCACTCTGACAGCCCCACGCTCGTCTTCATCATGCACCAGCACGCAGCGCACATCAGAGCGCCGGCGGAGAGTCAAGTCATGGAATTGGGGACGGCGGGGCATGATGGTGACGGAGCGTGGAGTTGGGTGGAAGACGGCCTCGTCCTGCACCAGGCCGAGGTGGGTCTCAGTGAGTAGAAGCTGGGCCAGAGGCGCAGAGTGGGAACTGGGGCTGATGCACACCCCAACACCCGTGTATAGCAGTATCTGCACTTCTCCCAGAGTTATGAGTTCTTGATCCATGTTACTCTGAAGAAGATAAACCAGACCAGCGAGACTTTTCTGAAATTGGCAGCAAACCCGTAAACCAGCATCCAGCAGCAGGTCAGGGACCCGGGCCTGCCAGTCCAAAGACAACTTCTTCAAGTCTCCATGGAGCAGTGGGTGCTGAGACAGCCTGTGGTCCCCGGGGCAGAGAACCGCCAATATGGCCCAGCACAGCTGTTTGGTCAGTTGCTGGGTGTAGGTGTAGACGCCTAGGATGCTCTCCTCTGTAGCGCCCATCACACGCAGACTGTGGCCTGCTAAGCCTATCTGGACCTCCCTCAGCTGGACCAAGGGGAGGTGATGGAACAAAACCAGGAGCCCAACCTCAGGGGTCAGGGTGTAGAGGCCATTCTCCGCCAGGATTAGGAGGGCAGAACGGGGCTCAGGGTGGCTGCATTTAGCAACATTCACCCAAAAGAGAGCGACAATCTTCTGGCATGCGAGCACTGAGGTGGAGATGATGGACTGTAAAGTATCCATCATGTCAAGAAATGGTAAAGTGTGCAGGTACAAAAGGGAATCAGGAAAGTCTATCAACGTTTGGCAAAAGATCTGGACGTCGATTCTGTTTTGCACAGTCTTTAAATTCTCCAACGCCTGAGCGTTGTCTTCAGGCACTCGGGTAATCTCTGGCTCGCTGCGCTTTTCTGGCGACGGCTCTGGAATGAGTTTGTCTCCTTGAACATCATCCATGTCCTGCTCTTGTGGTACCGGCAGATCACAGGTTCTCTTATTACTTGTCCAGTCATCTTCTGGCATTATTGGCCCGTCATGTGGCACGTCTTCTGTCCTGCTGAAGATGTGTGCTGGTGTCAGGACTTGGACTTGTGGTCTTTCAGGATTAACGTAGCCCTGAATCACCGGAGACTCCTCTGTAGGCTGAATGTTGTGAGTCACCTCCATCTGGACGTGTTGTACGTATAAATCTTTCACAATGGAAAACATATGACTATCCTTAATGAGAGAGAAGACAAAGCTCCCTTTAACAATGGAGAAGACCCGACTATCCGTCACCACAGACAAAACATTACTTTCCCTGACCACAGAGACAACGTGGCTGGACCAGCGGGCTCCAACAGGCTGCAGTCCCTCTTTCTTGACTTGCTGCAATACTGCGGGAGAGCTCCAAAGGAGGCGACCTGCATCTTGGAAAAGCAAAGAAACTCTGCTGACCAAAGAACCCAGCCCTGGTTGTAGACCTGTGGCTACTGGAGTGGCCGTCTCACACACTCCCAGGATCTCCTCCAGTCCTCCAGATTCACAGATCTCTCCACAACCATACTGGCCCTTGAAGGTAGCTTCCTCGGGGGGACAGCATGCTACCCGACTGCTGAGAGACTTTTCGTCGTGCTGAGAATGAGGGCTGGAGCCAGGGCCCCCGCTGCTCTGCAGGTGAGACACGATGCCTAATGAGCTCCCACCAGAGCCAGGTCTCTCCTTGTAGCAGTCAGCCACGACGCCTTTGATCTTGTTAGCATTTCCCTCTGGCTTTGTGCCACATCCATCAGCCGGGCCCAGGACAGTTGTCTGCTGGAGGCTGGCATCCCCCGACCGAACCAGCCCTCCGTTATAACTTGCAACTCCTGCCGCACTCTGAGCTTTCCACCACGGCCACTCAGACAGCAGCCCTGGCCCTGATTGATGACACTGGTCCCTCTCCTGCTCCTGGCCATCCCTGGTGCTTATCCCACCCTGTAGTGGGTCTCCATCCAACTCAGATATAGTGTGAGGGACAGGATGTGTTCCAGGCATGGCCTATTTTACATAAGAAAAGGAGAAACTATGAGAGGACATACAACTTTGAAAGATTTTAGCTATTCAGTTTGTTGTCTGCAATCTACTGTTACATTAGTACTGCCGTTACCGTTTTTCCCATCCCCCTTTAAAACGCATCATTATTTATATATTAAATTTTATTTGAATACATAAATACATGCACGGGAAACCGGAGTGAAGAATAACAAGGTACATGTACAAACAAATACTTCATAAGTGCTCTCATCGCAATATGATTTCCCAAAATGAGTGTCATTTAAACTCCGTTAGACGTTCCTGTATGGGTTTAAAAGAAAATATGTGCACAATAAACAAACACAATGGGAACAAGTATTTCATGCCTCATAAAAAAAAAACTATTAAGCTTGGCTGGAGAGAGGGGGGGGGGGGGGCAGGTATTGACAATTGCTTTGTTTTGCAGACAAGAGGGACGAACATTGGCAACAAAGTGGCTCGATAAACAAAAACTGCACAACAAAGTCTCACTTTTCGACTGGATTTTAAACTTTTTTTTTTACATTTTCAAAACAGTTACAAATATGAACTCACTCTGAAAGAATGCAAGTTTCTTTTTTTCTAGTCGAACAACAAAAAAGTGAATACATACTGTGGTCCTGCGCTCCTCTACTGTTGCAGAGGTAGGACAGCTGCTTGGCACCTCATGGTGCTCTGCAGCCAGCAGCATCTTCATATTCTGGCTGAAAAAGGACAACGATGTGACAATAATATACCACATTTCAGTTCATCTGCAAAATAAAAATTGTGTCACGATATGAGGAGGCGTGTGCACAATACAGCTGTGTTTAGATGCTTGTACACATTACCAGACTGTTTGCAAAAGCTAATTTAATGATTAGCTGTGGTGCGACACTTCAAACAGTTTGCAGGCAGAAGACAAGACTGCAGTAACCCCCAAACCTCCACTTCACAAAAAACATTCATTAGATTTGAAAAGCAAACAGCCCAAATGGCTAGATGAGCTTAGAGCCACTCTACTAGCTGTGAAATTAAATAGAAATCTGTGCATGTAGATTTGAGGATTTACATACAATACTCAGCTCTCTAGAGGAGGGGGGGCGGGGAACCAGATATACAGCTCAGAATGATTTCTGACAGTAAACAGAGGCTTTGGCTGAGCCGTGTGCTGCAGCAGGTCGGTGATGGGGAAAGCAGGAGCACTAAAGCGTCGACAACATCAACAAGAGGGATCAGCGTGCAGGTACTTGTGACGATTAACGGATTTTTGCAGATCCTGGGGATCAGTACATAGGATGTCCTGTACTCGACAATGTTTGTCTACTCGCATGAATAAATGGAGGAACACCAATCTGGGATTCCCAGCCGCAGAGGCTGAGCACATTTTCTGGCTGCCATTTTATTCTGTCACACGCGGCTCACATGCCAAAGGTCTACAGTGGTCTTGCTGCGGAATGACTGCGAACAAAACTGCTACACAAATAATGGATTCATTAATGTCACCGCACAGGGCACATTTCGCCTCCCCCTAACTCACCCATCGCCAGTCTCTTCAATCCCCGCCAACGTTGTCTTCTCGGCTGCTCTCTGTTGATGAGGAGCCCCGCTGTTTTCCTTTGAAAGTCTTTTGATGTCCTGGTTGCGTTTGTTCATGCTTTCTTGAACTTGCTGCTGTTCCACCTCCTGCTGATTCAGCTCCTCTTCCATCCTCCTAGTCATCACATCGTACATGCACACCCACAGATTTTACAGAGAAGTCCTACTTCCTACACATCTCATACCATATTTTCAAGCATTTCAATTTCATTTTGTGGCAGTTTTAAGGAACTCCATACGAGATATTTGAATGAGGCACCAGGGAGGTCGACTAAAAAATACACCTTAAAGTAAAGTGACTGAAAAATTGACTGAAAACAAGAGAAAATATGAATATAATGGCAGGCAACTAAGTGGATTTGTAGGTAAGATTGTTCCAGCAGCAGGGAGTGAAAAGTGGAACGGCAGTTCCAAGAGTAATGGATGTTAATCTGTGAAAAAACACAATTTTAGGAGGTTCAAATTCCTAATAGCAACCTGTCGAACGGCAGTAGAGGCAAAAATGATGTAAAATACTGAGGTTTGTCAGAGGAAGGACTTTCAGAGCCGAGGTGGCAAATAAAAGCTGCATGGGTCAAACTCCAGCTGGCCCCACAGTCCATTTGATATAGGATGATTCAAACGTTCGAGGACAACTTTTTCTCAAAGGTAGGAAGTGGGTGTCTTGCGGACGGCCTTTCATTCATACGCAATACAAAAGCCTGAGACCTTGCCAGAACAGAAAACAGAGCCCTTTCTTGCCATCTTATTTAAAAAATAAAAGCCAAGTTTAACTGATTTTCTGCACCTCATGCTTTGAAGCAAGGCTATCTGAGCTGATCCGTTTCCAGCTGACATGAATGCACTTAGACACTGCATACATAAGCATCCATGAATTAAAGATCTGGATGAAACAAAAATGGGAATTTTTTCCAAGTTGTGAGAAACGGGTTGGACATTTTGTTGCCCAGTTAGCCTCTTCCAGTCAAACTGTCGAGTGAGAAAGTATTTGATCAAAATGATGTCACTGATGATGGGCATCCCCTCAGGAAACGGTGGATTAGTTCATTGATATCTTGCGTCGCTCCCTCCCAGACACAAAAAGCCTCCGTTTGAAGTCTAATTATTTAGTCTCATTTATCACTAAGGGTTTCTTCAAAGACAGTTGGGCAAACTTTGATCAATTGTGTCCCTACTTTGAAGGAGATTACACAACACAAACAGCAAGCAGAACAAAGATGGAAAAATCTCTCTCATCTCCCCAATGACAGTGCTCTAACAGATGACCATTCAGTGGGCTAGGTGAGAGAAAGTAAAGATATTAGAAATAATATTTTATGATGCGTGTCCGAAGGAATAAAATAACCAACATGCATTCTGCAATGCTATCCTGCCATATTTCCCTTGGTATATTTCTACTCTGTCGGCCGTCTTACTTTCCATTAACACCTACAGACTTCAATCAAGTAGTCGGGCTCCCTCCACCACCAACTCTTACTGACTTCCATCCTCCTTGTTTTCACCCACAAACCAAGTGTTTCTGAAGTGCAGCGGTGGCCACAGTAGCCGTGTGTTTCACTAACAGCAGCCTTGAAATAATCACACACACACCCACACACACACACACACACACACACACACACACACAGAAAGGAGGACAAATCACCCAATACTGCACTGTGAGGGAAATTACACGTCAGACAGCTCCACATGATAAAAAAACATCAAGGTTATCAGATCATGAGAGACCGGGGGTGTCTCAAATTGCTCAATACTTCAGGAGGTGAATCACTGGAGAGTAAATTGGATTTTACACCTGATGTGTGACAAAAGAATCAAACATTTTAAACGGCTCACTTAAAAATCTTTCTCAGAGCTTTCATCAACGTTAACGTAGGCAGACAGATACATCTTTCATCCTCAAGATAATATTATATATATATATATATATATATATATATATATATATATATATATATATATATATATATATATATATATACACACATACATACATACATACATACGTCTACTCCAAGACAGTACTACAGAGTACTTTTTTCAAATTTTTCCCAGTGTATTTTGAGAATTTGGGGAGCTAAACTTCTGTGTACTGCAGCGATTTCAAAAATGGGACACAGGGAAGTTCACTACCTACTATAGGCCGTTTTGGGACATGCCTGGGGCTGTTGGAGACTTGCCGGCTGTGATTTCCACTGGCTCACCATGCAGCACTTCAAAATGGCTTTTTAGCATGTTCCCACCACTCCTCAACTGCTATGAGTTATGGCTTTGATTTGATCTACATGCCCGGTGAATGCTGTTCAATAAGCAGGCACGTTGTTAAGGTGTACTGGGTCCAGTTCTGCTTGGGTCACAGAGTGGAGAGAGCCGTCATATGCGTCTGCAGAAGTCTCACCGTTGGTGTTGCTGCATCGCCTTCAGATTCAGATTCTCAGTAGACCCGACCATGTCCGTCAAGGCCAGGCTGAAGTCGGACTGTGGCCTTCTCTGCAGACAACAGAAAGACAGATCTGTCAGAGTGAGATATGAGTGACGGCTGCCTGTGGTAGATTTGCAATCATGCAATAATTGCAAATCTAGAGAGACTGAAGATTCAAGAATTGTAGTATTTCCGAATGAGGGGTAATCCAACAGATTCCTAAAATTAAATGGTTCTATATGTTTGTTTGTTTTCAACAGTTAATATTTAGCACTATTGGAAAATACAGCTTTCTAAAACTCCTGAGACCATCTCATTTGGAATCCATGTTAAAAATTAATGGCGAGACTCATCTTGGCGCCACAGCGGGGCCTGGATGTCGGTGCTTTACTCGGCTTTAATGGCGGCAATTTTCAATAATGCACAAAGCTGTCAAAAACAGAAGTACAGCTGTGTCTATAAAATAGTGTGTGAATCCATTTGACATCATAAAATGTTATAAAAAACGGGGGGGGGGACTACTTTTTAGTCAGAGATCAGAACTTACATTTTAGAAGACAGTGAGCTTTGATAATTACAAAATTCGAAAATAAGCTAGTATATTCACAATCATTGTTGATAAAAGCCATTTCCTTGTGACAACACCATGACACATGGAGATTTTTTGTTCAACCTTTCAATCAACCATGAAGCTACGAGCTGTGAACTCACAGCGGTTTTACCTTACGGGATACTATACTGCATTTAACCTCAAATCTTTTGTCACATTTCAAGTCTGAGCTCCATTCTGGTTATATTTAAACTCCTGAAGACAAACAGCTGCAACGTGTGGCTTCACTTTGACATTAAAGATAGTTTTTCTGGAAAGAGGAAACAAGCTGATGTGAATGGATGCTATGTTCATACTCTATTCAGAGCGGATAGTAGATAATACATATGATAGTAAATATATGTTAATATTATATGTAATGGTATCTAAAAGGAGTATCGTTTGGTTTAAATAGCACACAGTCATACTTATGACAAACTTTAAAATGTTCCACTACATTTTAACATCTTCAACCATTGCTCACTAAATTTGAGGTGATTTACATAATTCTGCCGAGCACATAAACACCTCCAGATTTGTATTCTTACACTCACTTACGCAACACAAACTTTTTAAGAATGCTTAAAACATTAAACACATTATTGAAGAGAAACCCCGAGTTGGGGTTTCATCAGGAGAAAGGAGGAGTTCACACAAAGCGTGAAGGAGCTGGATGAAAAGCAGTCCGTGTTCAAAGCTGCTGCACCTGGCCTCCTTTTAGAAATATCAGAGAGCTTCTCCAAGTGGACGAACCTTTGTGGAACGATTGTAGTGCTTTTTTGTAAACAAATTATTGAAAACAAAGAAGTGGAGTTTCATGATAAACAGGCAAAAACAACCAGCTGAAGATCAAGCATAACATTTTTGTTCTGATGAGAAAGGATCTGAATCCCACGCTGCCGTCCGAGTTTCTGATGAATGAATTTGAGGTTAAGATGAGCAACGTTTGCTGAAAGAAGTAGATATTACAGCTGCTATTTACAGAGACACTGTGCATGATGCAGACATACTTTTACAAAATGACCTGCGAAACATGCAGTTGTGGCAGCCTCCTTTATGAAACCGGCTCCTTCAGCTTTACAAGAAGAGCAGGTTAGCATCAGAGCACAATCAGACTCGTCTGTGGTGGTCTGGAGTCACGACTGTACCTGGGGTTCGTGTCCGAGCTGGGCAGCCTCAGTCGGGTGGTTAAACCGGAATATGGTTCCTTTTCCGAGCTGTGTGACGGCCCCTAGAGGGAATCGAAGAGGTACAGCACATCACCAACTCACTTAGCAGCTTAAACTTTATCTTTTGGTGTAAATGTTGCAGCAAGCATCTATTTATGTGAGAAAGACTGAGAGGCCATATGTGATCTGTTCCAAGTCAGTGCAACTGACAGTAAGGGTGCTGAAGCCTGCCAGGTAACATTTGGAAGTATGGCACAGTATCTATAATGCATAACTAGGTAGGAGCATGAGACTTTGGCCATCTACCCATCATTGTTGGATTCCAGTGAACCGTCTCTGCACTGAACTTTGGAAAACTTGATAAATGGCACACCGAGTTCTCCAACATTTTTCTCTACTGAGATAAAGGGAAAGCATTGCCATGAAAAACACAATCCCCAATGTGATTGGCAGTGACCTAGACCAGGGGGGTGATTTAGCAGAGAAAATGGTCCAGGGAAACTTGAGAAGTCTTGTAAATCTATCGAATTGAAGTGATATTTAGAGTTTATATAGCAGACTCATGCTCATATGGCCAAATTCACAGATCTTCGAGGTTTGCTCTTCTCTCCCCTTATCCTCTCCCAGCACAGCAAATACTAATCTCGCTACTACTAATGACTTCGACGAGTGACAAAGCACCTGAGAGAGCAGCCGGTGATGGATTCCAGCTGCTGTTGGACTGAAAATTACTATCATTTGTTCAAGAAAATAGCTTCAGATGCAGCCGTTTCTGAAGGGGATATTGGATAAATTGTAATGGCTATAAAAGAGACTGGCTCTGCACAGCCTGGTTCTATGTGGAGTTATTATCTCCGGAAAGCAAACCAGTGTGGATGAGGAGGTAGTAAGCGGTGAAAGCTGCCAGCCCCAGCAAGCAGGGTCTGCTCAGTGGGGCAGGAGTTTTAGATCCGCTTGGCTCCGTCCTTTGAAAGGTTAATGCTCTGGCCCACTTCAAACCTGTCGGCCCTATCAACTCCATCTGCCAATTAAATGGAGGGCCTGGGGCTTTGTCTGGAGCTTTGTCTGAGGTCCCTCACCCTTCAAATGTTTAGTAAGAGAAATGGCATCTGCCCTGTGGAGAGCCGTGTTCACAATCCACTCAGGCCCAGGGCACACTGCCGTGGGGGTGCCAGGGGCATGAAATGGAATTCATTTGCAGATGTGACGCAGTGATCTCATACAACTGCATTCAAAATGGATGTGTTATTGCCTCCCACTGGCTAAATAATTGGAAATCCGAGAGCGAAATCTTCATTATTACAGACATGCATTGCTCCCCCCTTCCTCCCCAAATTTTCATTAAAAGAATATAAAAAGTATATTAAGCTTAGCAGAAATGCTTACCCTGAGTCAGCTGGCAGGGATCAGTTACCAGGGAACCATTGACTGAACACAGTGCTCCATCCTGAGGGATCAGAGTCACGGTCCCAGCTCGGTTCTCAAGCACACAATGTTCACCGAGGAGCCCAGGCCCATGAAGTACTACAATACAATTAAATATGAAAGCATTAAAAGAAATACTGCTTATATTTCCAGTCTAATGCATAAAGCAGCAGCTGGGAATTTAGTGCAGTAACCTTGACTCACCAATAGCCTGACTGCACGATGCTTCGTCACTCCCAATCAGGGTTCTGCCCTCCTACAGGGAAGATTAAAAAGGTCACATCACAATATGCAAGCTGTTGTTTGCCAATTAACAAAGGCATTGGACCTTGGCTGCTAATGATTTGAGACAAATAAAGAGTCATTTGTGCATTATTTGAAGTTCAAATTGTCTATTCACTTTCAGATAATACAGGACTATTCCAGCGTTGAGCAGGTCTTCATCAATGCCTATCAGATGCGGTAACTGGCAGCCCAGGACTACTCCACTTCCCTCCTTCCTCAGAGCCACAGTCTCCTCCTATGGAGAATATAGAGAACATATAGCATGAGGGTGTATGTGGTGGTGGTGGTGTGTGTGTGTGTGTGTGTGGGGGGGGGGGGAATAGCTGGAATGGCACAATATAAAATAAAACTGCTGACAGACATTTAATGGCAACCAGCAGAACCCTGAGTTCTTTATGAGTGCTCCTCCTTGCCTGAAGGCCAGGCGGAACAGCAGCGCTCCAGCCATGTGTCGCCGTGTAGCGGTGGAGTGGCTATCGGCAGGAGAGACGCCATAAATCATTCAGATTATCGTGGCGAGAGTCAAACTGTACATTGTGTTCAGCGAGCGAAACGGACGCAGCGCTGCCGCCGCACACACACGACAGGTTGTATACCGTGCACCATTGCCTTTATTGATACAGCTATCAAGGTGGTGTGTTGGTGTTAAAAAAAATATATACATCAACTATAAGGGCAACAAACCTGCGCATCTCCGAGGAGTTCCGCATGGAAGGTCTAACTAAAGTGAATTCCCAAAGTGGAAAGCATGTCATGGCTTAAAGCATTTTTTTTTTTACATTTTTTTTATAAATAGGGCATTATTTGTTGAGGAAAGGAGTTAACTGTAGTAAAATACATTTTAAGGGGATTTCATGGGGACATTTCCATTTTCCCCACATAAAACAAGCATGCATTTGCATTATGTCCAGATCTCAGAAGCAAATGAAAAAACACTTCACTGTTCATATTTCAGAGACAAATGATAAATACATAATTAAAGTGACAAAGCTACATTACAACCATTATCACACAGAAATTTATGTCCACAAGGGGGAGAAAAAATCCCTTCCGCTTGTCCAGAAATCCCTGATAAATATGTATTAAATGGCTTTACAGTTGCACTCTTCAGAAGTGGAATAGCAATTAGAGAAATTGATTTAATCCTTGAAAGACATTTCTAAACCACATGACATCTACACTTAAACCTCTGATCGGCTCCATACACAACTTGACTGCCTACAACAACTGTTACTGAGGAAATGTAAAAGCACAAGTCACACCAACTTACAGCATATGTGTCTGTCAAGGGCAGATATTCATTTACCTTTGTATAAAAATGTAAATTTGTATTTTTTAGAGTCCACCTTCAGTTTTAGAAAAGACCAGGCTGCAGAATGAATGACTTTGTTTAGCAGGATATTTGCCAATTATTCAACAACCAATACAACGCTTAGCCTTGGATGATCTGCTGGGTCCAAAAGACACACTGAATGAAGCATAAACAGAAACTCTCAGATAAGTGTTCAAGACCAGTAACCTTTTCCTCCCAGGCAATGGCTGAGGTACAATAACCCAGAGTCTGCCCAAGCATGAGTGGCCCTATATGAGAAGTATTTCCCCGTTAAGCTGCTGGACTAATGCTTCACATTGCCATGGATTATCATAAGTACCTCCCCAAGAGGCAGAGCAGAACATTTCACATATGGAGGATTCAGAGGCAACACTGCATAAACTAGTTCCCCTCTCTTTCAACCTCCTACTCTCTTTCGTATGGATCGGACCGTGAAGTGAGAGACGGGTCCACCACCAGCACCACCTCAGTCATTGGCAGTTGCGAGATGGGAAAATCCTTTCTGCTAATGAAGAAGGAGAAGCATCGACCTCAGCCCCTGTACTTAATTAAAAGGGATTCTTCACAGACTTCATTAGGTGGTGGTGAGGAGCAGCCCAGCAGATTAATGCACAGTGTCACTCCTTCCCACAACAGACGATTTGCACACAGACGGAGAAAGTTGTCTGTGTGCGTGTGCTATGTGGGGGGGGGGGGGGGGGGGGGGGGTCCGCTTTCAGATTGATGCAGCTGGTATACAAACTGCAATTAATTGTGGCCCAGACCAGCAGCCAGGCTCAGGCAGCATTTAGAGTCCCATTAAAAGCCATCATCTGTGGTTGGGCAGAATGTGAAATGGATTATTTGACACTTTCGACAGACTTGTTTAATATGCATTCTAAACACTCCATATGCCAACCCGATTGCCCATCAGCTCTGTCAAGTGGAGCAACTTGCCAACAGAAAAGATTAGCAGGTACTGCTAATCTTTTCTGTTGGCAACTGTATTCATATCCCAGATGACTGCACTTTATGAAAATTCATGAATAAAGCATGAAGGGGAAGGCAATTACATGTCCAGTTTTCAAAAAGCCATGAAGCCTTTTGTTTCCATCGATTGGTTCAAGTCCACAGCGGTAACCACAGAAAAGAAATTGGCTTCTTATTCACCCCTTCAACATATTTGTGTGTGCGCCGACTGCGCTCCACGTAGAAGTAGAATCCCAACTTTAAAGTTTTTGTTCTGGTTGTTTTAGGCACAATTTATGTCATTTGCTTGAGATGCACTCGAGCCATCAGCCTGTTGCCAGGCATGCAGATGGTGGTTAAAAGCTTCAGGGATTCAACCGTATAAAAGCACCTCCGGGCTTCCAATCAGTCATCAAGTTCTCCCGCTTCATGTCCCAGTACAACTCATGTGGAAATTTCCGCATATATATTTGTACAAAATATTCATTAGTTTGGTCATTTATTTAACCTTTGTGAATATCAAATGGACTGTTATTAGTTCAGATATTTTTAAAAGGCCCCAGTAGGATACTTAAGTCCTTGTAGGTGTAAATGGCCCCTCTAACACATGTGCTTGCCATGGCCGTTTCAAATAAAGTCCAATAAATCATTATCAGGAATTAAATTAAAAAAATACAAATATGTAATCTGGTTTGGAGCAAACCTTTCCTAGCATGTGTAATATCAAAAGGCAAGCTGCTCATGAGAATATGTAAACGGTCATGAAATGCAATAATGGCCAACTCTGATGTGCAAGAGCCGACAGTATGAGGTAAAGAAAAATTAAACAGAGCCACGCTCAGACCATCCAAGACTGACGTTGGGAATGTGTGCCGATTGCAGCATGTTTGGGAAATATGAACGACTACGAGGATCAAAGAAACACTGCTGTGCATGTCGTCTTTCTGAAATTGAGGTTCCTCCCACCACTGTGTTACAAGTGGACCTGAAAGGGCGGCTGTGGAGCACAACTCCACTCACGTGTGTGTGTGTGTGTGCGTGTGCGTGTGCGCGTGTGTGTGTGTGTGTGTACCCCTGAAGTAGAACAACATTTCACTTTCCCCTCTTCCTGCTTTTTTTGTTCCCGCGATCTGTTGCCGTCTGTGTCTGGTAAGAGGCGGCACTGGAATCCATCTCATATTAATTACTTTCTCTTCCCCACATGCCTTGTAACCAATCTGGGAAGCTGACGATGAATAACTTTGCATTATAAATCTGCTTTGAATACGGAATTCAAAATTCTGTTTACGCCGCTCTTGGTCAACTCGTCTCCTTGAGGCAGACATTCTCATCTAGCTCTCAGCAAAGGCATCAACTGAATTAAACACTAAATATAACAAACTTCAAAACTTTTCTTTATTAAAAAATAAAATAAAAGAATTAAAGAAAGCATAACACCATGCATGGAGGTTGGATTATATCAGAACCATTCCATACAAGGCCATTTGTTACAAAAAGGAGACAAATTACTTAAAATAAATTCACAAATGCGATTAAGCTTGTCTTTGTAATGTATGTGTACTGAATTTTAAAATGGCCAACTTAAAACTAGTGCTTATGGGGCTTCGCTGCAGTGAACCGCGACCCTACTTTTAACTTCTGTGTAGAATTCAAATGTATAGGAGGACAAATGTAAAATCCATAAAAGGCATTCATCAGACGCTTGGGCATCACGTTGCATCATGCATCATAACAGGTGTGTCAACAGGAATGGGCACAGCTCTAAATAAGGCATATTCTTCAGACCTGCCAGTAAAGATGGAAGATGTTACCTCAGAGTATAAAGCCATCGCTGCTTGACCATGGAAACGGATCTACGACACCGGCTCTAATTAATATGCCGGATAGTCTGAGACAAAAGTGCCCTGTCAATAATCAAGACCTCTTAATTGGGAAAGGTGACGGCTGCTAATGAGTTCCAATACACCAGCATGAGGGCTGTCGAGCCACTAAATGTCACCTGCTAACCACCATACAGAATCAGAATGTTAATTATCCAACACACACATGTATAGCCAACATTCATGTGCAGGCCAGATAATCAAAATCTTTACACAATGTCTACTTAAATGTGTAGCTCTCCTCTGGGATTCTGGAGGGTCAAAGCCACAAGACCAGACTGACACAACAGTTTAAACATGTGCAAAGTCTGCTGGAGAGATTTATACTGCAAAACATGTACAATGGAACCAAGAGGACACCACCTAGTTGTCATGACTGGCACAGATAAATGTATAATGCAACAGGGACTTGACTGAGTAAGACAAGTCCCAAAAAGATGACATTTGGTGTTATTTTGGAGGTTGGGCACAAATTCAGAGGAACAGTACTTAGTGTAAACTACAGATTGGCACACCATGATATTGTTGTTGCAGCTTTGGGTCTTGTAAAGGATGCTGCCATCCCATTCCAGCCTCAGATATCCCATATTTGATTGGAAGAGAAGGCCCGTCTGTTCAGTTTCTATTTGTCAGACTCCCAAACACTGTGTGTGTCTCTCTCTCTCTCACACACACACACACACACACTAACTTCACAATAATTACAAGAACTCCGCTTTTGGATGCCATTTAAACCTAAATAGATGGAAAATTAAATTTAAATGTCAGGTTGACTCGAGTCTCATTAGCAGTTCCACTCCATGAAGTGTCAGTGGCTGTTTGCAAGACGCACAGTGACACCAGCTGGTTGGAAGTCTTTACTGCAGCAGCAGCATCATCCGTCACAGCTGCTGCTGGGAGCTTGACTCTTTGATAATCGTTTATGTTCAGATGAATAGAGCAAACCTTCACACTATATACTCAATAGCCTTCTACTTCACTTAGATGTTCTGCATCAGGCTTCCAATGGCATATTCTTTATCATATTCTTCACCAAAATAGGAATTGCATTTTGGACTTGAAGTGAGGGTAAAGAAACAAGGAAGGCAACTTAAGCAACAAGGGCACCTACCAAACGATTGTATGGCTACAAACAACTAGACTCCAATTAATGTAAATGTGAAAAAACATCTCACAGCTTATTCTACAATTGCATCCAGGGAATAAAGCAATAGATCAAGCAATTCAAGTTACTGTCTCGTCGTCCTCTAGCTCGAGTCCAAGAAGCAAACACACACTACTGAGCAATGTGTAAAACTAACCGATGTTAAATTGGCCTTTGGATATTAGTGTAAAAGCTCACCTGGCCTCTTTATCAACGCATTGTGCTTAATCAGACACGCAAGGGACAAAGAAGAAGCAAAAAGGTGTGCACAATGCTATGAATATTTAAACAATTACAGTCTGTTTAATTAGATAATCATTGCTATACCTGCAAAATACTCTGCGTCTCGCCCCATTTGCTGGTCCACTCCCTGGTCAGTGCTAGGACCTGGGCAGGGGGCGTGGATAGCAGGTGTATTGTTTACAGAGGAAAACATCAAAACTCCACTTGGCAGAGAATGACTCACCCGTGTCTGATTCTGATGCAGCTCCGCCTCCACCTTCACAGAGGAAGATGGCTCCCCACGGGAAACCTACAGTAATAGTAAAAAGACAATGTAACCTTTGAATAAGAGACTATAGAAATACATATTGAATCTGTGATGTCTTTTTTGCAAGCTTGAACATATACAGGACCTGATTGGCCTCCTCCAGCAGCCGTTGGAGCCTGGTGACCTCCGCCTGTAGCTCTCTGATCACCTTCACGCCGCTGTCTTCGTTCACCGTGGGAGAGTTCACGATGTTTTTCGCTCGGCTAGCGTAGCGCAACGTGCTCAGTGTCTCACCGTAGTTCACGTCAGCAGGAGAGACGGCTGCCATGAGGCCACCAGGGAGAAACGCAAACAAGTTGATGAGCAGTGGAGGGATAAAATATGAAGGCAATAAGGATGTGGTTACTATTAACGTTAGCATTTTCAAGAATAGGCTAGAACAAGGAAAGGAAAAAGTTTAAAATGTCTTGGTGTCAGCAGAGTACATACTTGCTATCATAGTAGTCAGAGAGTTCCCACCCAGGCTGTCCTTCAGTAGCCATGTCAGCACAGAGTCTCTGTAAGGAATGAAGGTCTGCTTCTTTTTTGATGACTGTCCTCCCGCACTAAGATCAGCTGGGAGAAAACACTGACTCAGAACTGGAGAGTTGAAATGTTTTATCCTAAGCTTCATAAAGTATGACTAGTTTGCACACACAAAAACCAAGCATGTTTCATTTCAGCAATAATTTTATTTAGTCAATTCATCCTTCAAATGATTTTTATTGTAACCACACCAGCTTCTATAATCAAAATGCGAGAAATAAACCCATGTACTGCTTTTAATTTTAAAAATTGAATAAAAAGGACTGTCCTACTAATGAGCTGACTAACTCAATATCAGATAAGGATGTGGTGCCGTGGTTTGCCAGTCCTGCAACAACTCGCCAATAATTTACCCAGAGCTGAGATCACTGTGCCCAGGCTGACCAGGGATTTGTTGATGTTGGCGCCTTCCTTCAGCCTGGTGCCCGTGGAGAGCGTGGCATCCGCCCTCTCGCTGCCTGCCAGGTCCACCAGGTGGATCTTACTCAGCGTCTCGCATGGCAACTCTGCCTCAAACCATGCCTGTGGCATGGAGAGGGGGAAAAAAAGACACATTACCGAGCCATCTCTGTCTGGTTCAAAAGAGGCGACATCACAGAGGAAGAGGCGGTCTCACAAAAAGTGCTACTTAGGATGGAAAAATGCAAACCTTTTGAAGATTAAAATTTTTTGGGGGATGGCCTTTACTAACATCCAAAGACTTAAAGAAAAAGGTTCTACTCAACCTTGTCGGGCGACATGGCAGCAAGGATACATTTAAACACTGCAGCTCACCCGGGTGAAGCTGATGGTGAAGATTGCGTGGGAGCGGCTGCTAAGGTCATTCATGGCTGTGCTGGCTGTGGTGCGGTTGGCATTGCCAAGAATGATCAGGTCCTCCATGTCATTGTGGTTGTTTACCGAGAGCTTGGACAAATCTACACAAATTGTTATCGGTATTAGATTTTCTGCATTATATACAAGCTGAAATACATGGGAGTAAAATATAACTTAATCTTACTCTCTACATAGGGCCCATCCCGGGGGTGCTCCCTTACTCTCAAGCCTCCCTCTGTGGGTCCAGTTTTCTTCTTGAGAAGGTCCTGCACACGCTCATTATAGATCTCCAAATAGCTGAAGCCAGGACAGAACCGTAAATGCAAAACTTATTCAAAGACAGAACGTTGACACGGCCACAGATTAATGAAGGTGTTCAGTTTTGATATGTGAATGGCACATAAGGCACACAATGGGAACAAAACAAGTTGCTATTCAACCTCTGCGATGAAAACAGAAGCACAGTAGGATTAAAGCCAAATGATTGTTCATATTGTGGATGCATTGCTCCGCTCGCATTTGAATAAACAAATGCAAAGTAGGATTAGGCAGAGCACTTTAATCAAGTGTGTGCAATATGCAAAAGGCATAGTCTGAGTAGCTGATTCAAAAACAATGCAAGGCTTGGAGCAATTAAGCTTTCTGAGAGCGTGACCGTGACAGAACCGTAGAGACCATATCCTGTGGATGGAGCCAGTCAGGTGGATTTCTGGTCCAATGTTGAGAATCAAAACAGATTACGATAGTAGATGGTTTCTACATGACTAGACGCATAGCTGTTATTATTACAACCACACAGGTAGGATTCTGAAGCCAGTTACATACTGTGTCTTCTAACTACCATCACTTCCTTAAGATTACAAAATCTATGATGCTTTACAATGAAGGGATGCATGTACAGCTACCAACACGACAAGCTATTCAACATTTCTAAAGTCTGGCAGAGACGGTCAGATAAAAACCCAATTCCAGGGTTGAATTAAACCCAAATAATGGGCCAACAACACACATGATACCAAATATTGAAATAATGGTTTCACAGCAGTACGATCTTCCATTTCATCTTCCAGAAATCATTCAGGAGGAGAGCTGGGACATGTAATTATGAAACAGATATTGTGATGAGATTCGCTATCGTCTGGGATATAATTATGGAAATAAAGCCTGATTGTTGTCTTTGTCTGGTTTTTAAAAGGACTGCATTACAGTTAGGTCATACCATTTTCTGCAGTTGCATGATTGTTCTGGTTCAGTGAAATAAACAATGACCGTCGTACTGAAGCGACAATGCTGATGCAACATCTCTATATGGCATGTGCACGTAATGTTACGTTGCCCCTTCATGTGTCGAATACAAAAGTTTTGAGTGTGTACTTGTTTGCCCTCTAATGGTAACAAAACATAGTGGATCACATGGATTATTAGGGGGAACAAACTATTTTACATGTACATGTTTGTTTTTTAAACACTGCTACATTATGATGAGTAAAATTGTTTTACTGATTTGTAAAAAGGCTTGCAGTTCTAGTCTTTTACACTTGAAGATCCATTTAATATTCAACTATTTAGTATTAGATCAGAAAATATGTCACAGTATCGCCCCAACTTAAGCAACGATAGCTTTGAATTCAGCTCCATTGCCAGATAAATGTAACAACGTCTCCTTGCCAACTCTACTAAGAATAAAATAAATTGAGCCATCCACCCTCTGCTGCTAGTTTCATGTCCTGAAATCTGTTTGGATCTTTGAAATTCAAATGGGTGATGTGCATAAGAAGATCAGAAGAAGCCTGGTTGACGGTCCCTTACCTGACCTCTGTGCGGAAGGACACAGCCTCGCTCTTGCCTCTACGAGAGATCTCGCAGAACAAGCCTTCACAGATCCGTGGAATTAAACCTTTATCATCCTGTCACATTAAAAAGGGGAACATTTTGCATTTAGATTTCTCGTGTCCCACATATTGCTACTTTTAAACAATGTTCACTTTTCTTGTGGCGTCTTAATCAGTGTGTATGTATACTATGCCAGGACCACCACTCTGCACATGCAAATACTGCTGAAAAACACAAACAGCAACTCATCAGATATTGAGTTAATGAAGCATAAAAGCAATTCCACCGAGCTGCACAGCCTCTTGTTTTAATTACAACGTACCAGATAGTAAGCATTAAGGGCCATATATAATTATCTGGAATGTTGACGGCAGCTTTGCTGATGACCTTGCACAAGTCTCCTGGTAGACAAGCAGAAAGCTCCCTGGTAATGTGAAAAGTCCATTGCTGTGCAAGGTGAGGAGAGGAGAGCTGTGGGTTGCTGCCCTCATCACATTTTCTGAGTAGTGGGGAGAAACATAGAGATAAATGGAAAGAGGCCCAATGAAGCTGCCATCAGTCATTTTTTAAATGTGGTGAGGAGTCGATGCTTTGCGCACACTGGTTTAGACTTTAGCAGTCCAGTATTCTGCCATGTAAGCTCTACAGCGGCGGGAATGTATTGTCTTGTGCTGGGTGTCCCTGAAGACTTAGAGGGGACTTTACAGGACACGAGATGAAAGTTGGAAATACCCTCAAGATTAATACATTTTTAAAAAGTCACTTCAACCTTAGTAGAAATGAGAAAGCTGAGAGAAGGCCTTACTGTATGACCCATCATGGTGTACGACTTTCCAGAGCCTGTTTGGCCGTAGGCAAAGAGACAGGCATTGAAACCCTCAAACGCAGCTTTCAGGACAACAGATCCCAAGTCGGAAAAAATCTGAAGAGGCAGATAAAAAGGGTCAGTGTTGGGGTCATTGTTCTTCCTCCACTTGAATACAATAGGTTACACAAAATGTTAGAACTGATAAACAGAGAAGAATTGTGATACCCTCTCCTGAGATATAAATGTGGGCCTTCCTCTGTCAGTTGAATCATACGAGAAGTCATAGGAAAAGGTCTTTCCTACGTCCTTCAGCTGGTCCCCTCGAACAGGTGAAGGCTACAATCGTAAACGCACAGGCCACTCTTAATATAAACTCAATCCACTGCAGCGCAGTGTGTTTTAATTTGCCATAAAATACCTTGTGAATAGATGTAGAGTTCCCGTTCATCTGAATTATTACCTTCGATGAAAACTGCTTTTCTCTGTAGAAAAGTGAACGTGAGTGTTATAATTCCTTCGGGGGGGGGGATAAAAGCAGTCACTCTGCCTACCTTTTGTTCAAAGGGCGAACTCGGACCGCTACTCGCAACGTAGCCATTATTAATCAGGATAAGACGAAACACATCAAACGACAAGGCTGCTTTCTCCTCCGGTGGCTGCAGGTGAACATCACTGCAGAAGTATGTCACGTCTAATTATCACACCTGGGGCCTCTTTCTCAATGCATTTCACTAACCAGCCACTGGGGTGTATTACACGGCGACTCAATAAACTTCACTCATTCCCTTTTTTACAGGAAGATGTTTTAGGTGTTGTCACATTAATAACATGGATAAAAAGATATATACGAACACAATTAGAAAGATAATCGAAAAAACGTCACTTTAAATTATATTTTGAGTTTCTAATCAATAAACTCACTATAGGACATTGAAATATATCACCTAACGTTATACCTGAAGTGCCCATATAGTGCGAATGAGTCGATGTGTTACATTCGTGGAAAACCGACAGCAGGACTTCATCACAGCACCAAAGAGGTATACATTTATTTTATTCCAGACTTATGACTCCATAAAGCAACAAACACAAATTTAACTCCAATATCGATATGTCCAAATCGATTTATGACCTTAGAAACTTGTGTACTTTGCATTGGAACATTTGAAAACCCTCCTCTCGTGTCGGGAATGTTGAGTTGTTACACAATGAAAGCGCTTGATACAAAGTCTCATTCGGAATAATATTTATAGTCAGTGATGTTTAAATTTCATCAAGCTGTTACAACCAATCATCGACTGATAAAAGAGTGTTACAAATTTTAAAAATGGGTAGTGTCTATTTATTATTATTTGTATCCATTTTTCCGTGCAACGTGAACGCTGCATTACTCGCTTCCCATGATGCAGTTCGGGAAAGACCCGGCGGGGACATTCAAAACCATGGCAGGCGACTCGAATAAATTGAAATCAACATCAGGCTCTGAAAATACTTCGTTTATTCATAACGGAGACAATGAGATAACGAGGCGTCTGACGTTCCCGTCAGAGGACGGTGTTATCCCGCTGGAGGAACCGAATATGACGTCTAAACAACTCACGTTACAAAGTGTTCCCGACGACTCGGATTCATGCCGACTGTCTCCGGAAGTCGCCGAACAACTCTCGCCACATTTCGTAAACACACGTTTAAAGACGGAAAATGCAACGGAATTGAAAGATGTCTCCCTCGAACATCGACAAAATACAAAACAGCACATTGGTTACGACGCTGAAGACCAGGAAAACACCGCTTTGCCCTCCACAACCGGCCCCGCAGGTAACATGAGGCAACCGAGGCGTTGTGGGTATACTATTCGGTCGTAACATACTTTATATGTTACGGTACATTTACGTTAGGTCTGATATTACAATGTTGAGGTACTTAAACTAATTCCAGTATGTTATAAGCAAAAGCTCCTATCATTGTCGAGTTTCTATTTCATTATTGTGATGTAGTAATATGATGTCTGTATAGTTTCCCAGTTACTTGACGGATACAGATCATGGATATGTTTGCAGACAGAATGGTATCAACAATGAATATTGAATGAAAGACATCTTTGGTTCTTGATGGTGCATCATAAAAGGCAATAGTATTTGTATTTGCCAACAACTATTCAGCAGTATAGAGTAAATGCAAGTAGTCCTGACACGACCAGCTGCATTTAAATTATACTTGCACATTAAGGCATCAATAACTATAATCCAGTGGAATGAAAACCCTATATACTGCTGCATAGATCTGTACCAAGGCAATATTTTAAATGCAGGAGTATTGCTGATGGAGTATGTGTTGCCTATGTAGAGGATCTGAGTAACTCTTCCACCACGGACTGTGGTAGTTGTTACTTTCCAGGGAGAAATAACTTCAATAGAACATTGGCATTGTAAGATTTAACTATCATTTATTTAGCAAAAATTGAGCAGGAGAGGTCTTGTCGTCACAATTACCTTATTCTGGTCCCTTGTTTTTTTTACAGATAACAGCCAAGAAGATGACACGTGTCAGAATAGTTTGCCAGATTCCAATGTGACTGCCAGTAAACAACTTTGTAACACAGAGGACATTGACTCTGAGGCGAAGAGAAAAGCGCTGGACGAAGGCCTTGTGAACGTGGTTTTCCCTGGCACTGTAACGCAGGAAGGCTGCTGCCGCTTCGTCAGCGAGATCCTCAAGTGCGTTCTCTATCAGAGGCAGCAACTACCCATGACTTATGACCAGCTGGTGTACTCCCAGAAGAAACAGCAAGCCTCAATGCAGGTGAATGGGCAACACTGTGTGCCTGCCGAGTGCAATTCAACTGTTAATAAATGAAGACGTACTGTGGACTTTTAATGAACCATCAGTGTCTGCTTTTTGTTTTTTTGTTTTCCAGGATAAAGATATAGTTAGTCGGAGGCCAGTGCAAGCTGCAGACATGGAGTGGCGCAAGTGTCAACAGACCCTTCAGGAGCTAGAGGAAGTGCTGCAGCAGCTGGAGGTGCTTTTCTCCCTGAGCAGAGTGCCACGTGTGCTGCTGCTAATGGGTGGCTCCCTCATCCTCCCCAAAGAGCTGTATGAAATCAACATGGAGGCTCTGATATTGGCTGGAGATCAATGTCTGCGTGTGTCGTCATGCTTGAGGCAACTCTTCCGCAATCTGTTTGTGGCTGACCTGTTGTCCGACAGCCGACCCGTTTGTTTAATGCCCACCACAGTCTTGGCATTGGCTCACAGGGATTGCGGTGTAGGTTGGTTCCGCCCTAAACTACAATTTAAAATCCCAACCCGTGTAAAACACCAAATTATTGCTCTGTCTACTGATCCCAGCATCAATAAAGAACCCCGGGCACAGGGGTCAGACTGGCTGGATTATGTGTGGTTTCAGGCACCCATGACCATCAAGGGCTTTGGCAAATGACTGGAAAGGTTGGGCAGCACCATCTTAGATTGGAGCTCCCTTTCTTGAGCCTGTATACTAATATTACATTTTAATTGCATTGATTTTAAATTGAGTTTGTTTTGTTTTTTAGTTTGTCATTAAAAGCATGTCTATTGCAACAAAATTGACGCAAGCATTATGGTGTATTAACCTTTTTTATTGAACTTTGAGTATCAGTTTGTATTAAAAAGCTTGACATGTTTTGCATAAAATATCTCTCTAACTTTAAAGATGTTAAGCACACATCAGTGCAATATATTTTTACCATAACTTGAATGGTTTAATGCATTATATTGATTTCTTCAATCCAATCTTTGGAGTGCCATCTTGTGTACAAGTTTACATTTATTAAAACATGTAAAATATTTTGACAGTGCTGCTATTTTTGAGGCAATCAAGCAATGAGGTGCATTATGATGTGAAAAGGGGAAGAGGGATGTGCATCCGTGTCCCATTTGGAAGAACCAGTCAAAATCAAACTTCCCAGCAATAATCAACAGGTGGCCATAATTACATTGGTCTGAAAGCGCATCAGTGGGTTCAGACCTTCTCTACTTTTTTGACAAACTGGACAAGGTCGTTGGCTAGCAGCTGGGGCTCCTCGAAGGCAGCAAAGTGACCACCTCGAGGCATGAAAGTGTAGGAGTAGATGTTTCGATACTTAGCCTGTGCCCATGACCTCGGGAAATGCATCAGCTCCTCTGGGAAAGCAGCAATTCCAGTGGGCACAAAAACCCCTATCCTAAAAAATAAAGACACACAATTAGAACATGATTAGGTAATGGGGTTGTAAACTTTACACAACAAAAAAAGTCATGGTTCGGACAGTAAATGTTTGGCCTCATACTTTGCATCCACTCTTTTTTCAAGGTCGCTCTTGAAATTCTCTTTGTAGAAACGCATGGAGGAGACAATGGAGCCCGTGGTCCAGTAGATCATGAGATTTGTCAATACCTCATCCAGGCTGAATTTCCTGTACAGGTGCAGCATGTATAATTAATCACAGCCAGCAACACCATCACTTAAACTGTGTTGATCCATCGTTTAATTTATATGCTAAAAACAAAAAGGCTAAACTGAATTCCCGCTTGTACCTCTCCAGCCCACCATCCACCAGGTCTGTGTTGCTCAGTTCAGTCCAGGTGGAGAACTTCTCCAGAATGTAGGCCGCCAAGCCTACGGGAGAGTCATTGAGCCCACAGCCTGTGTGAACAATTTAAGATATATTTAGAGCGGAAATAAGGGTATGCTGACATTACAAAATCGCAGCTTGCTTATCTTTGACCTGTTAACAGGCCAATATGGTCATCATAATCTGTTTCTTGGTTGACCCCACCTGCAGTGTCTGGTTTAGTGGCCTGGATGTGCATGTAGCCCGTTTCCTTCAGCATTTTCCAGACATTCTTCTCAAAGAAAGGGAACAATCGGCGAACATCTTCCCGACTCAAGCCCACCAGGAACGGCAGATATTGACCAATCATGAGGGAAAACATCGCTTTGAATCCCCTTCTTGCGATACACATGTTGAGGTGGAGACCTTTTACACACCTGGAAAATATTTTTGAATTGTCAGTTTTATCTAAGATTATAAGTCTTAAAACATGTGAATCCTGTTACGTGCCAATTTACAGATATTTTTGTTTTTGAACAGTGACCTTCGTTTGTTCCAGGAATTTGAAGTGCAAGTAGTTTGTCATGAGTGCACTTTGCACACTGCAAACACTGTTTCGCAATGTAGGCAATAATGTCACAAGTCTTCCTTTATAAATAAAACATGTGCGTGGTGGAGAGTGAGTGTACTGTTAGGGTAACTTGTATCACTTAGGTAGACTTGTTTGTGTCGTCTTACAGAGGCTTCATCTGTGCCATGTTGGTGGTTATGAAAGCGCCCCAGTCTCCTCCCTGCAGATAGAACTGGGAGAATCCTAAACGTTCCATCAGTGTCAGGAAAATGCGGGCAGCAGCGAGACTGTCGAATCCTAAATAGAAACAGAAATCCGTAAACGCCTGCTGCTCAAGCTGAAATACACACACGTTTATTTAAACTCCCTACCTTGTTTATGAGGAGCATCTGAGTATCCATAGCCAGGGATGGATGGGCATATGACCTCAAACACTAGACCATCCTGGTTCTCTGTGAGAAGGGGCAGAATCTTGTAGAACTCGTAGAAGGAGCCTGGCCAGCCATGAACCAGCATAAGAGGCACAACCTTCTGGTTTGCACGGTGTACTGGTCGCACATGGACGTAGTGCACATCCAATCCTGCATTGATACAAAATAATTGGTGTGAAATTAAAATAAGACCCTAAGTTGGCCAACTGGTTTGGTTAATTGGAAGCAAAACCTGCAGCTTTAGCTCCAGATTGTGTGTACCTTCTATTTTAGTTTTGAAGTGTGGATACTGGTTAAGTACCCCCACCTGCTTTTTCCAGTCAAATGACTGTCTCCAATAGGAAACCACTGTCTTGAGGTATGTGGAATTGAAGCCATACTGGAAGCAGCTATCTTCCAAAGAATCGGTGTAGCGGGTTCTGTCAATACGCTCATGGAGGTCCTGTCGAAGAAGACCACTGCTGATTGTTCCACGTAAACACATCAATGTCTCATTGTTGGCATTCAAATTTGATAACTGGCGACGAAGAAATGTAATTCACAGCTCAAAAAGTACCTCAATCTCTTCCTCTGAGGTTTGCACTTTAAATGAATAGATGTGATCGTCCTCTGTCAGTGGCTTCTTTCCTGCTCCCCACCAGCCTTCACCGAGAGGAAGACTTTTGACCTCTCTTCTTTTGTACACTGCATGGATAAGTATACCCCCTGCTGCCACGGCAGAGCCTATCAGGAGCTGCTTCTGGATGCCATCCAAGCCACAGAAAGCTCCCCTGCAAAGAGTGGGAAAATATGAGATCATAACAAATATGTAGATTTTGATCAAATCGGAGTCGTAGAAGCTCACGTACTTCAAAAACTCAAGTCTCTGCATCGTGCAGCTCCAAAGGTGAGTGCACACACGTGATTTATTGTCTTCTTCTTTTTAGACCTACACGGGGGAGGGGGGGGAACAGGTTTACTTTTCTGCACCGCGCTTCGAAAGTTACAATAACGTCACCTTGCGTTTCAACATACCTTGTTCGTCTCCTTTTTTTCATAAAAGTGCCTTCAGAAAATGTTCGAGTGTCTACAAAACCTGAGCGGATACAACGGAAGTGGCCCGTGAACCGTACAGTTCTTCTCAAGTGTCTGTGGCGACGCGGACGAACACGACCGATTTGATTGTCCGCGAGACGTGTCACTCAAACAGCCAGTGCCGTCGTCCTTTAAATACCGAGGGAGGAGTCGACTTCGCGCTAGTGTTGTTATGTCCGAGTGCGCAGCGAGAAAAACATGATGTGGAAGTTTGCCCTCTTCGTGCTCTCCTTGGTGGCCATCGGCGGGTCGGTAGGCTCCATGACCGGGGCGTTTCAAGACCTGGACACCAATGACGAGGGCCTGCGCAATGCCCTCAGCTTCTCCGTCGTCCAACACAACCGAAACAGCAACGACATGTTCCTCAGCAAGGTGGCTGAAGTGATCAAGGCCGAGAGACAGGTAATTGGGTTACGTTTGGTTGTTTGAGCTAATACTATCTCTATACTCTTTATTTCACAGACACAATTCCGTTTGGTTGACTAGGCGAGATTGAGTTTTGTGCGCGTCGTGTTCTCTTCACGTCTGCAGCGGGGCTCTGTCTCACGCACCAGATTCCTCACACATTCAGAAACGTATTGCTGGAGATCTTTAAGCCACAGTTCATATCCATGTCGGTGATTACGATTGTATACGTGAGCAAAATGAGTCTGCACTCAAGGCCGCGCAGTCTATGCACTGCGCCACCAGATATTGCTTCCAATTTGCGCAATTTAGAGGCGTCAGCTAACTAACGTAACGTAACACAGTTTAACGCAACCTCTCCAAATTAGAAAAAATACGACAATAACCATCAATTCAATCTAAAAATCGGGTTGATAAATAAACGTGTGGCTGAAAGGGGTGCCCTAGGATGATCATGATTAATAAACATGTTTTAATATGCTTGTTATTCTAACTATGATTAGGGAAGTAGGTCTACGGGCGACACTCGAGTGCGCCCCCAGCCCATTTTGCGCCCTAGGCAGTCGCCTAGTTCGGCTATAGCAATCGCCGGCCCTGTCTGCATGGATTTAGGGATTGGCAGGGAAAGATGTCTGGCCCTCTGAATAGCCTCGCACCCGATAATCCAAATAAGCCCTATCCAGTGGGGTTAATTTATACTTTTTATTTTTATTTATTTTACTGCAGATCATTTTAATTATTTACAGTAGCTGTGTGCTCTTCTTGAAACTCTAAAGATGTTACGGCTTCATTAGTATTTAACAGAATTTACGGAGAAGCTGACAATGACGAGTGTTTTAGGGCATGTGTATAGTTTAACTTTTAGTCTGGAATCTAATGGCTGCTGGTTTTGCCTTAATTTGACATCCACCTGAAATCTGCTGTATGCTATACTGCTTTTAGAATGAAGTTTAACCGGGATCTTCTCCATACAGGTGGTGTCTGGCTACAAATACCGTTTAACTGTGAGGATGGCGAAGACCCCCTGCAGAAAGGGCGGCGCAGAGGAGGTGTGTGAGATCCACCAAGACCCGGCAAACGCTAAGGTAATGACTTTAAAGAGGCGACGACCTCAGCTGAAACATATTTTCCACCATTTTTGCGTTTGTGAGTTGTTGGACACATTGTATAACTGTCATACAGTATACTTCCCTCCTCAACCACACGATACAATTGTGAAAGAATAGTATACTTTTATTACATTACATGTCATTTAGCAGACTCTTTTATCCAAAGCGACTTACAATAAGTGCATTTCAACCTAGAGTACAAACTAAGAACAACAAGAATACAGAAAGTAACATTTCCTCAACATAGTCAAACTCCAAAAGTACCACAATAAGAGCCATTCAAGTGCTACTAAAGTGCAAGTCTGTGTTTAATCCAGATATAGTCGGAAAAGGTGCATTTTCAGTTTTCGGCGGAAGATGTAGAGACTTTCTGCAGTCCTGATGTCAGTGGGGAGCTCGTTCCACCACCGAGGAGCCAGGACAGCAAACAGTCTGGATGTAGAGTGATTAGCTCGAGGTGACGGAGTCACAAGTCGGTTGGCTGTTGCCGAGCGGAGCGAACGTGCCGGGTGTACGGTGTGACCATATCCCGGATGTAGACGGGGCCCGATCCGTCCAGAGCACGGTACGCCAGAACCAATGTTTTGAAGCGGATGCGGGCCGCCACCGGTAGCCAGTGAAGAGAGCGGAGGAGCGGTGTGGGTGAATTTCGAGAGGCTGAAGACCAGTCGAGCCGCTGCATTCTGGATGAGCTGCAGAGGCCGGATGGCCTTAGCAGGTAGACCAGCCAGGAGGGAGTTGCAGTAGTCGAGGCGAGAAATGACCAGAACCTGCGCCGCCTTCTGAGTAAGAAGAGGCCGTATTCTCCAGATGTTGTGCAGCATGTACCTACAGGAACGCGATGTCGCAGTGATGTTGGCCGTCAGGGAGAGTTGACTGTCTAGCGTCACCCCGAGGCTCCTGGCAGTCAGGGTAGGGGCCAACACAGAGCTGTTGAAGGTGGTAGTCAGGTCAGGAACAGTAGCTCGGTCTTGTCTGGGTTGATCTTCAGGTGGTGTGCAGACATCCACTGAGAGATGTCGGTCAGACAGGCAGAGATTCGCACCACCACCTGTGTTTCGGGCGGTCTTCTTAGAACAATCGAGCTGTGTTTGTTGTTGTTACCACAGAGGTGAGAATTGGTAGCGTCATCATAAACCAGGTCACCAAGTAAATATTGATCTCTGACTGATTATTTCAGTGTGTGAAACATGTTATTACACGTGTACTAATTTGCAAACTCTTTTTTTCCTCAGGCTTTCCAGTGCATATTCACCGTGTGGAGCCGTCCATGGCTCAAGGACATCAGGTTGCTAGAGCAGACATGCTAGAAAGAGAACTATGAGGGAAATCATCCCTGTTGCAGAGTTTGCAGAATAACCTTCATACAGAGCAATATAAATTTTCCAGTAGATGAAGCACAACACAATAACCTTTTCAAAGTCGGTGCTTCAGAATCTCTATCAAGTATAGCATTGTAGAGATGCATTTTGCTTTCTAATGCATAATCACTAAGCCAGCCAAAGAACAATAATGTAACTAAATTGTTGATCAGGTGGTCTTTTATTGATACAGTTTGACATAATGATTTACTTTTTTTTATGCAATGCACATGTACACATAACTTGCATCTGTAATAAAATGAGCTTTATTCATGATGGGGAAACATTTTATTTCCTTCCTCAGTCCAGATTCACTCAAAAGTGGGACATTTCAGCTGGTAACATTGTTTGTAAAGAAACCAAACGGGTGGATGTATTATTTGGTCAAAGATGACTTTGTACCCATGCCATAATAAAAGGTATGAAGAAGAATAAGCTTTTTCTGCAACTATAGCTTTATAATAAATAAATGGAACCTGTTGGATGAGGTGGAGTAATGTAAGTATTTCCTAGTCTGACCAATTACATCAGGCATCTTTGTTATCAAGTACTGACTCAAACAACAATGCAATTAGTAGTGATGGCGTCAAGTCAAAGCTAATTAATGTAATGTAAACCAACTCAGCCTTCAGTTGTGCTATAGGACTGTTATGTTTTCAATGTTCTGGTATGAGTGAGCCTCATTTTCTTCTAAACTGTTGTAATTCTAACATGACACGTAGAATAATTGTCATGGCCATTTTGTACCAATAACCAGAGAATGGTAGTCTTTCAAATGTCTATTTGAGATATGTACAAGTGGGCAAAACCACCAACACTTAAAGAGCTGACTAAAGTTCAAAGTGCCCCTGTTCTTTTTTCAAACTTTGAGCTGCAATTTATGAAAGAAGGATGCCTTATCAATTAAATCAGGCCACTTATTTGAGGATCCAGAAATAATGTTCATGGACCAGGTGAATGTGCTAATCCTAGAAAAAAATGTTTTAACTTGTGTGATATTTCTTGAAGTCAGGTTTGTATCCTCACATTAACTTTTCTAAAAAAAACTATTTGTGAAAGGTTTAGAACTTCTGTGCCAAATTAAGCTCAACAGGAAGTCGTGCTCTCACCTATGGTCTGGTAGCACAGACATTACTGCAGAAAATGTCAATCATAAAAGACATTGTTGCTGACATGACTACGATGAGGAACATTGTCATGGACGATGTCTCGGAGGGCCAAGACGAACAGATACAGAAGCCACATATTCCTGACAGGAAGTAGCCACCGCACCAGCTGCTTCAACCTCTTCTGCACCTGCCACCACAATCCCAACAGATTCAGCACCTCCAGCTACCACCAAAATGCATGTATCCAAGGCAGCTAAGATCAGGGTACTGGCAAGCACAGGACAACCAGCAACCAGCAGCCTCAGCACCAGCACCAACTGCCCTCTAATATGGTGATTTCATCATTTTGCGGTGTGTATTTTCAAAGGGAAGTCTCTTACCTTTGGGACAACCACAAAGGCTTTCAACACAATGCTTACGAGTGCTTCCCAGAAAAATAAAAAAAATAAAACTCACGAAATCCGTGATTTCAAAGCCTTGCAGCAGTTTACTGAAGAAAATAGCAGCTAAACTATGCTCACAATGCTAGCTCTCGATGTCACGCTATCATTGTGCCTCATTGTTTTATGTGTTTATGTGTTATCTCTTTGTTTGGTCTGTTCCAGTCTTACAACAATCAATCTTGTAGAAAACAGACAACACGGCTCAGCAATTTTTTTTTTGATTTACAGTAAAGTAACAACACAAATAATTCAAACTATAGTTTCTAGTCTTCTTCACTTTCAATAACACATTGTTGCTGCTTCTGAATTTCCTCTTGGCTGTTGACGTAAGAGGGCAGTACAGATTCGTATCAGACCAGCGAGGAGGGCAATACGTGGCTGGCATGACGACTCATTAGCCAATCAGAAGTGCTCCCCAAAATGTCTGTGCACGTGCCTGTTGAAGACCCACGATGAATAATTACAAAGATGTGGATACATCATACATTTGAGACGTACAGACTCCTAGTCTGACACTACTTGGAGAATTCAAGTAGTGTGGTAAAAGTAATGCTCATAGTAATGATGTCAGAATTCTGCAAGATTACATGAAAAAGCTCACATTAAATTTGAATGTAAATGTTTTAGTTTTCATATTGGCTGTGACTTCTGTGGTAGGTGGCAGAACCATACCTGTGGGTTATCAGCAGAGCTGCATGTGTTAACAATGTGTAGCCTGAGCTGAAACACAAGCCCAAAACTTCTCAAATAAGACCATTTCAATTAAACTGGGAATTAATCAAATGATATTAATTCTCAGTTATCTCTGGTATTCTGCAAGTTTCGCTTTACGCTGTGGGCGTTCCCGCGAGACGCGTGCAGAGGTGCAAGGTCAACTCGGTATAACATGGGCCGTAAGTGAGCCACTGTTAATGATTCATAAAGGCTGAGGCCATTCATCTTTGAACAGACGGGTGTAAACTCTAGACAGATTAATGTGCGTCCGTGAAGAAGCTCCACTCCCCAAACATGAAGGTCCTCAACAAAGCCGAACTCCAGATCGCTGAAGGAGTTCTGCTCAAACACCTGCCCAAGAGCTTCATGGTAGGCGGCTGATGTACAGCACATTTTTAACCGCAGTGCCTTGCCATGTAGCTCTACACTCTTTTGAGTGTGTGTGTGTGTGTGTGTGTGTGTGTGTGCGTGTGTGTGTGTGTGTATGTGTGTGTACGTGTAGGTATACGGATTCATATATGGGATTAACAGGAAGAAACCAAGCACACTGGAGGTTATCGTTGATACGTGGCCGGATTTTAAGGTTATCATTTGTCGACCTGACCCCAAGGTGAGGTCAAACACCAGTGGGAACGTTGTGCATACATCGAGTTTCTGTGTGCCACTTGATTGTTAAAATGCATCGTTTATTTCCCAGAACAAGCGAGTCCTGGAGTTTATGAAAAAGGTGGTCTACTACACCCTGGATGACCAGATGTTAAGGAAAATGCTGAGAGAAGAGAATTCCGTTGACTGGAGCACGTACTTTCTCATTGGAGGTGAGTTAAGGTCACTGCACAGTGCTTCATATCATTCGACAGGCAACACAGGTCATCTGTCTCAGTGTAACTCAGTGGTGTATCTAGGTTACCGTTAAGTACATTTACTCAAGTACTGTACTTTCAAATTCAAATAATGTTACTTTATTGAAGTATTTATATTTCATGACACTTTATAGTTCAGGAGTAAATATACCTTCTATTTCCATACATTCATATTATTTGACAGCTGAAGGCCAAATTGCTTTCTGAATTCAATTTTAAACCTGAAACTGTATGGCAAGCTTATTAAAATGTGCATTATTATCACTATGGAAAATGAATGCTGCACTGTTGATAATCCATGTAACATAAATATAACTGTTGAATACTCACGGGACCTTTTCTGCATTGAGTACTTTTACTTTTGATTCAATATTATACACTTTATTTTTAAATGTTTAATGCAGGATTGTAATGAAGAATCGTGTGGTGTTGCTATTTCCATGAGTAAAGCAGGTTAATATATTCTCCAAAAACTTATAGAATGGCATAAATCCCTTTTGTCCTCCAGGAATGGACGTTTGCCATGCAAACATGATCAAAGAAGTGTCTTCTGACAGAGAAGTCAACAACCGAGTCTATGCTTTGGTGCATCTTATGTATTTGCCAGACAGAAGTCATCTGCCTACACCAACAGCGGACAGGTTGTCATTTCATTACAAAGTACTTTTAAGAACACATGTGTTCATATTCTTCTATCATAAGTCAATAGTAAAATATTACTGTTTCATTGGTTGTCATAATCTGATTCTCCATATAGTGAGCTTGAATCAAGGATTTCACCTCTTAACCTTTCCCACGTTGACTTGGTGAATAAAACCTGGAAGTTTGGCGGGAACCAGCAGAGTCGCATGAACATCAACAACCTCATCAGCAACTTCCCATCATGTTGCATCACTGACGGCCAGGGTCAGCCCGTGTCCTGGATTCTGATGTATGATTACTGTGCGTTGGGCTTGTTGCACACTCTGCCAGAGTACAGAGGCAGAGGTTATGCCAAAGTCCTGGTCAACACCATTGTCAGGAGACTCCACTCTGAGGGCTACCCAGTGTACTGCTTCATAGAGGAGGACAACACGGTATCCTTCAAGCTCTTTAAAGGCCTGGGTTTCATTGAGGATCCCTCATACAGGGCAACATGGTTGGAGCTCAACTTTTGATTTTGTAACTATTGTCATTGAACGTAGAGCTGACACTTTCTCTGGCAGAGATAAGATAAGGTCTTATTGAATGAATATGTGATTGACATATTATGTGTACACATTATATATACAAAGCATTGAATCAAAACCTGGACTGTTAAAATGTGTGGAAGAGAAAGAGGCATTAAATGACACAAATAATACAATATCAATGTAACAATGTCAAATAAATTGAGCCCTTGATTTATTTTGTGATCTGTCAGCACTAAACAATTATCAAATGATGTATGTATGCAGTCTGCCCTCTATCAAGGCTCTCATTGAGTGCACACCAGTCAATGTCATGTTTCCAAAAAGACGACCCACATTTCAAGCATTTGCATTTCTCAAAGAGAGTGTGAATTTATTTAGCAGGGGTCATGGCAGGAGGCATTGCGTAGGAGGCCAATGAGGCCAGGCCTTTTTAGGTGGAAACAACAGATTGATCAAGCTTCGGTTTCTTTAAAAGTGGTTGTACGATAGCATGTTTAAAAGTTGATGAGAAAGTAACACTTGGTAGGGAGCTATTTAGAATTAATAAACGACTGGGCCCTACAGTGCTAATAACCTCTTTGAGGAATGTTGTCAGAATAAAATCAAGGCTACATGTGGCTGATTTAATTTGTGATATAAGTTGATATATAAGTTATATAAGTTGATATATAATAGAGGGGAGGGGGGATTTGTTGTCTTATTTCCTTTACCTTATTAAAAATGTTTTAAAACTCCTCACACATTTCTGGTGAGGCATCAATAAAATGAAAAGAGGGGTTTATGACTGTATCTATGATCTTAAATAAGACTCTGGTTTGAATGATTCTCTTGAATTTCTATTCAATCCAGCTTTATTTTTACTGGGGTCATGAGGGTATAAATCTAGTTTAATTTGATCATCATCTCCTCCTGTGTCCAAAGTCCTCCGATTGTAATTGAATAACGTGCACACATTTTATGCCATATTCCTAAGATGACGATGTAAAACATATCAGAGAAACTTTGTGACCTATTTTTGTCTTCCTAATATATCAATATTGCACATTTGTAGAATCAAAACAAAGTTGAAATCACTTCTGGTAGACTAAAATCTTTATTGTACAAAATGCAAAAGGAAGTTTCACACATTTAATAGCATTTCCTTCATGACTTCTGTCCAAAGAATCAATCTTCACCACGTGGGGACAGTCAGAGTAGTGGCATCATAAACAGCAGCCCCTGCAGAACACTGGCAGTGTTCTGATGACACTGGAGGGCATACCCAACCTTCCCTCTGTTGACAGGTAGAGCCATGCAGGGCAATCTTCGAGTGTCTAGTGTGGGACTAAATCATTATCTTCGGTGAAATAGTTCAGTATTAAAACAGCTCAGGGGTCTCGCTCATCTCTCTGGACGAATCCCACGTTGGATTGGTGAATCAGACATGGACGTTTGGAAAGAACGAGGACACCGTCAGGATGATCTTGAACAGCAGCTTCCCATCCTGCTGCGTGCTGGACGCAGATGGAAAGCCTTCATCCTGGATCCTGACCTACATGTCGTGTGAGAGCTCAGAGGGAAAGGCCAAAGTCCTGATCGGCGCCGTGGCCAGGAGACTCCAGACTGAGGGCTCGCCAGTGTGCTGCTTCATAGAGGAGACAACGAGGTCTCCCACAGGCTCTTTAAAAGCCTGGGCTTTCTCGAGGACCCCTCGTACAGGGAAGTCTGGTTTGAATTCAATAGTTTTTAAAATACCTCAATGGGGCTTCTTAATGATATGTTGCTCCCTGTGCATGATGTTATATTTGCCCTGCTCCTTGCAGACCTCTCTTCAGATGTCTCATCTCTTTTGCTCAAGAACTTGATGCAAGTCTGGATCTGAAATGGAAATGCAGCAATTATTCTTAATGTTAATTGAGGGCATATTTATAAAACATATGGGGCAATTATGTTCTTAAAATGTATGTAAATACTGCATAACCTGTTTGCTTTACAGTTGATACATGATACTGTTGCTAATCTGGATTAATATATTTTAGCATCTGCACCTTCATTTCTGAGATTATATTTAAATTTGTTTATGTTAGTGTGATTTTTCTTCATACCTACTTTTGTTTAACATTTGCAAGAGCACAGTTGGAGGGAGCATGAGATCTCAAATCTGGATAGAAAACAGTCCTTCAAGGCTGTTTTGAAGCTTATTTCAGAACTGTGAAGCCTTTATTTATATTGTTAGTTATAGAAACAGATAAATATTTTAAAAACGGCTGTTCTTGACTATGGCCTACATATAATGTGTACACATTACATGTCAATAACATTTTCATTCACTAAAACGTTATGTTTGCTAGAGAACGTGTCAGCTTTACGTTACAATTGTTAAAGGAATAGAAACACCTGCTCACTGTTTTACCTTTGTTCTGTGCACTCTTCGAGACGAATCAACCACGTGTTCCAGTACTTCAACATCAGCTCTGAGCTCAACTGATGAGCATGGGCCGGTGAGCCGTCCTTGTAGGCGACTACAATGAGTCCATGTTCAACCTGAATCAGTAATCAGTTTATTGTGACGCACTGTAGCGGACATACAATTAGACAGATTACATGTGTTCATTAACTACTCTTCAATACATGATTTAAGTACATCATTTGACTTCAGGCTGAGAGATAAACAATCTGCGCGAAAAGCAGAGAAACAAAAGATCACCTGGTATTTGTAGTTGGCATCGTTGTTCAGAGCACCAGCGTAGGCTGCCACCTGAACAGGGTTGTCGTACGTGTTGCTCAGGAATGGTTTGGGCTTCTCTGAAGTCTTCCAGTCGATAACACACAGCACTCCCCTGCAGGGAAACAAGTTCAGTAAAGTCTGGTATAGAAATAGTAGTTTACCTTTTGTCTGCAAACCACAATATTTACCTGTAGCGAGCGACACAATCCAAGATGCCCAGATAGTTCAGCGTGTCATGGTGCACAGTGCTTTCAGTGGCTCTCACGGCCCTGACGTCATTCAGTACGTGAGAGATACTCTCCAGGTATCCCTGGGCCTCAGGTGGATACTCGGAAGTCTCCGGAGGATTTGTGTTCTCCCGAGTTGCACATGACGTCAGGATGTCCTCCACAGCCGAATGGAAAAGCTTCCCTTGCCTGAATAGATCTGGATTGAGAAAAACTACGTGTGTTCACTTTCCAGTTTGTCCCGACACCAGAGTTACCACGTCACACATCCTTCAACAGCAGCCGACATCGATGCGACCAGACTTACTCTGACTGTAGTCTTTGAAGCCCTGCTCTCCGAGCTCCGCCACCATCTTCTTCTTCCACCTCTCCAGGTAGAAGATCTGCGATGGGGAAAGCGTCTCCTGGAGAATGCGAGTCACACTCGGAACGAGAGGCATGTCCGCCCGGTTTAACACAATCCGGGTTGGAGGTCCCGACTCCGACTCCTCCGTTTCAAGAGTCTCCTTAAAGTGCGAGAAGGGATGCAGGGTTTTGGGAACCCTGGGCGCTGGTTTCGAGGAGGGTGTTGACGCTTTGACAACAGGTCCATACATGTATTCGTCCTGCGCTTGGAGGGTGTCGGGGGTTTGGGAACTGACCCTGGATGACATGACGGACTTCACGAGAGAAGAGTAGCGCTCGCTGTCCACCGAGCTGTACGGACTGCGTCTCTTTGCGGATCTTAGGCAACGGCAAGCCGAGAACTTGCTCACCGAGAGGGCGGTGCATAGGGAGACCACCGGACCTCCAACGCACGCTGCGCGGTTCACAATGAACATTGTGAGCACTTCACGATATAAAACAATAATGTTGGTCAACTGGCTACATATAGCGCACGTACAGTGGTTGTAGTGTTTTCAAAGTACTACTATGCCCTTTATTTATGTGACGGTACTTGCCCCAACATGCTCCAGAGTAACTCGTCCCGAGAAGCAGCACTGTTTCTACACGACGCACATAGTCGACCACACACACTTCCGTAGATGGGACACGAAGTTCCGGGTATTTGTAATAATAGTAACTACATTACCCATAATGCGTAGCGTATGATTGAGCCAGTGAAGCCCTCTTTGAGTCTTTAGGCGGTACTCGTTTTATTCACTTTAATGTTCTTCTACGCGGACCACGCCTCGTCTATCCGCTACTGAGTGATAACAAAAATGCGATAATCCCGTTTTAAAAGAAGTTATCACAAAACATTACCATTAGACCACGTGATTAGGTACGTGGACGGGTGGTGGGGTGGGATTGAAGTGGTTAAAAACCAATCGTAGTAATTGTAAATTCAATGTCGTCCAATCAAATTGACTTTAAGGCGGGACTTAAACGACGTCCTCCGGAGGGGGCCGAGGACACGGTTTGACAGTTCGTCAGGCGTCGAGCAGTCAGCAGAGGGAGAGGGAGAGCTTCCTGCATATAGTTGTGTTATTTGGGCTGCTGGCCTGTTCTCGCCCTGCCGTCGATCAGAGTGCCATCATGACATCCACCATAGACGAAAGCAACAAGGAAAAGGTGAATTCAGTGTGTCTTGCATGTAAATTGCAGCCAAAGTCAGCCCTGGTCTCACGAAGACGACTGTTAGCGAACATTAGCGGTCGCGTTCAGGCTAAGTTGTTGCCGCCGCTAACTGGTGTTGTTTTCTGTCTACACACCGCTAGCCCCTGGCTAAAGCTAGCAAACGTGTTTTCAATTAATCTTTCGAGAAGTGGGTTGTGTTGAACCAGTGGTGTTAAACTGCATCAGTGTAGTTAAAAAAGTGTTATTGGCTGTGGTTTAATGTTACTGGACGTGTAACTAAATATTCAACAGTGAAGCCAATGGTTTTCCTTTTAATGCTATTTTACTTTCATTGCAACACAGAATAGTACCATAACGTCAGCATGGTATTCAGTTATATTTATTGACTGTTTTGCAGATTTGCACTCTATTAGTATGCCATAATATAACAGATAAACAAGGGTGAGAAACACGTCCTTAGTCAAAGCAAGACTGGAGTCTGCCCCTAATGAATCTAAAAGTCACTGCTTCCAGACCTTTTACCAAATAGACACTGCAATCTCTAAACTCATGGAAGAAGGATTTCTAAAGGCCACTGTGCAGGTTTCAAGTAAATGCACTGATGAGCTCTATTGATTAGTGTTTTTCCGTTCATATATTCAACTTCCAATCTCTGTGACAGTGTAGCCAGATGATCACTGTTGGATATTTTCTGAAAGGCGGGTTTGAAACCACAAAATTACACTTGTCTGTACACATACGATAAGCCCAAAAAACCTATTTGGTAACCGTGGTGTATTCTTTCTCCATAGATGCGCTCTGTGTCTGTAGATCTAAACCATGATGCATCTCTTCTCATTGATATTCCCGATGCACTCTGTGAAAGGGACAAAGTCAAGTTTACTGTCCATACAAAGGTAAAGAAAATTGTGTTGTATGCCAACAAATATCTCCTTAACTTAAAAGTATTCTTTAATGATATTTGCTTAACTGCTTTTTCTTAACAAAGATAATATTGAATTATGTTTGTTCCCAGACCACACTCAGCTCTTTCCAGAAGCCAGACTTCTCTGTTCCCAGGCAGCATGAAGACTTCATCTGGTTACATGACACTCTGGTTGAGACAGAGGACTATGCCGGCCTAATTGTAAGTTGGACTTTTAAAGACCCATTGAGACATAAAGACCATTGAACTTATGTTGACTCTTACGTAATTTTTTGTTTCCTTTGATCATTCATAGATTCCTCCAGTGCCCCCAAAGCCTGACTTTGAGAGCCCAAGAGAGAAGATGCACAAACTGGGGGAAGGTGAAGCCACTATGACCAAGGAGGAGTACACTAAAATGAAGCAGGAGTTGGAGGCGTGAGTGTGACGCTCAACCAAAAGAACAAAAATAGACAATGTTGAGTTAGAGCCTTTAAAAAAACATCTTGCTGTATGTGTTTTTATTTTATTTTCAGTGAGTACCTGGCTGTATTCAAGAAAACTGTCCAAGTGCACGAAGTCTTCCTGCAGAGAGTGTCCTCTCACCCCATTTTAAGCAAAGACAGAAACTTCCAGATTTTCTTAGAGTATGACCAGGATGTGAGTTCCCCGTTATGCTGACTTCCTTTCCCTGAGTTGTCAGTTGGCAAAGAGGAACAAGAGTTTACTGGAGACCTGTGACACATGGCTTGCATCCTGCTGTGATCAGCAGTTATCTATGTAATGTATGTCAGTCAGTGGCTGCGTTGTTGGTGAACATATCTTCGCAGGATTTAGAGTCTTTATTTACAGAAAATCTAGTGTTCAGAACTATTGTCACACAATACAAAAACAAGGAAGTATTCGTAAAATCACAAACATTACTTCCCTACTTAGTTCTCACAACAACATATCATTTGTTTAAAAGATTTTACATGTACACTTTCTAAATTCTATCATTTTAGCTCACGGTGAGAAGAAAGAATGCAAAAGAAATGTTTGGAGGATTCTTCAAAAACATGGTGAAGTCAGCTGATGAGGTCCTTATCTCGGGAATAAAGGTGAGGCTCATGCATGAGCTACTTGCATGTAAAGCATCTTTACAGCCGCAATGTAGTAGCCACTTCCCCCGTTACCTTGGTCTGTTTGTGTCCTACACAGGAAGTGGATGATTTTTTTGAGCAGGAGAAGACATTCCTGCTCGACTACTACAGCAAGATAAAAGATTCCACTGCCAAAGCAGAGAAAATGACACGCTCGCACAAAAGTACAGCAGGGTTTTTACATTTCCACATTGTTAATCTTGAGTTGAGTAGGATACATTTCTTTCTTATTTGAATTTGTTTTGTTTTGATTGCTAATTTCCATTATTACAGATATTGCGGATGATTACATCCACATCTCTGCCACTCTGAACACTCTCTCTGCTGATGATAGCACGGCAAATAAAAAGTAAGAATATTGTATATAATGTAATTATTTCTATGCATGGACATACTTTGTGCAGTTTTTCTATGTTGTGGCTTTTTTTCGTTTTTTCTCAGACACCTGGAGAAGTTGGCAGACCTGTTTGAGAAGCTCAGAGTAAGTAAAACCGATAGTGTTGTATGTTATTGTTCTGATAAATAGAGACATTGAGGCGGCTTCTACATGTCTTCTTTTGTGTTTCTGCAGAAAGTCGAGGGAAGAGTTGCATCTGACCAGGAGTTGAAACTCACAGAGCTGCTCAGATATTACATGAGAGACATCCAGGCTGCCAAGGTGAGACATGGGTATCATCTGCCTTCAGAGAAGATTCACAGATTGGCAACTTTCATAACGTTCACATATTGCTGCAATTCAAACAAAATACAAACAGAAGAGCAATTCCATTACTGCGCAGCAAGGAAGCCATTTTCCAGTCGGCATGGGATTAGACAAATTTATTTTCAGCACAAGGACTAATTGAGGATTTAGTCATATTTAAATATCTGCATCTGAGGAGCAGCAAGAAACCATGTTGTATGGAAAAGAAGTGTGTGTTCTCAATAATGATTATTTTCTGTCCAGCACATCTTCTGTTTAAATCTTGCAAACATAAAATTACCATTGTTATTATTGGACATTGGGTTTAATGTATTGCTAGATATGTTCCAAAATGCTCTCTGTGTATTCTTTACATTTTCATGTTTTTAACTGTCTGGAACATGTCAGGACCTTCTGTACAGGCGAGCTCGGGCGTTGGTTGACTACGAGAACTCCAACAAGGCTTTGGATAAAGCTCGACTGAAGAGCAGGGACATTTCCCAGGCAGAGGAGCACCAGAAGCAGTGCTTGCAGAAATTTGACAAGCTCTCAGAGTCTGGCAAGAAAGGTTTGTGCATCCGTGCACTAGAGATGCATTCTGTACTTGCTTCCTTGTGTGTAAACTAGTGAGCACTGTGCAAGCCCTTTTTTAACTGGACACTTTTATTCTCACAGAACTCACCAGTTTCAAGGGCAGGCGTGTCGTGGCCTTCAGGAAGAACCTCATAGAGATGGCCGAGCTGGAGATTAAACACGCCAAGGTGAGCAGTCCAATACAGCAGAAATGTTGTACACGCTTACATGTGTGTAATATGTAGATTAACGTTGATAACGATCATCATTACAAAATTCATTAATCAATCTCACATGCATCTGCAAACATCATCAGCACTGATATGTCAACTACCATCACCTTCATCAAATGTCAGAAAAGTTATACATGTATACAACAAAATTACTAAGAGAATTCTAAAACTCAGAACGTAAAATGAGTTGTTGCGTACCTGGTTAGCACTGGTTTAGTTTGGATTCAACAGTTTTTCATTTGTGGCATTTTGAAACGAACTCAAATGGCAAGGTGTTTTTGGGAACCTCACCAAATTCTACCAGTGTGTTACTGGAATTTGTAAATATCTAGAGAGTATATCTATATTCAGCCGGCGGGTAAAAGCTAATTGCTAAAAGCAATAAACGCACATTGATAAGAAGTCGTTACAAATACCTATTTTGGACGATTGTATTATCCAAGAACACCAGTCTCCTCCATCTAGAAAGGCAGGCACAAAACTAAATATCTTTCTATTCTACGGTCCTATATTTAATGCGTTGACCTGTGTTGAACAATGAAAAAGATATTATAAATATGCATACTATTTAGTTTACTGACTTATCTCAAATGTAGCCTCTTTAACACACCTCTGCTTTCTTCTTGGTGCATTTAATCATTTACGCCTCCTGACACCTACTGAATCATCTTGCCCTTGAATGCTCAAAGAGACAAAACTATTAATTTAAAATAAAATACTTTTAATTCAGAGAAAACAGTTCTGTAAGTTTAACTTGAACGTGTACCCACTTTGATGTGTGCCCAACGCGATGCATCAGAACCATCTTCTGGAGTTGAGGATGTTGACATAGCTTTTTAAACTCTCCGAGCAAGCTCATTGAGCTCACTCTAAATATGTTTACACTTGCAAATGCAGACAGGGAATTAAAAAAACTGATTGTATCTGGGATAGAAGTGTGATGTTGGATGTGAGACTCTTCAGGTGCATCAATTTGGTTTTCTCCCGTGTCCACAGAACAACGTGACTCTATTGCAGGGATGCATTGACCTGCTCAAGAGCATCTGACAAGTATTCAAGTATTCCTGTCCTACCATCACCAAGTGACCAGTCATAGCAAATGGAAACCTGGCGTCCCTGGGGCCTTGCATGGATCCAAGCCCTATCTCTGCTCCCACCCATGGGTCTGATGCCACTTTAAAACACTGCACGAGACAAGTGTCTTGTAAGCAGAACGTCTTCATGTTTACAGAGTCCCTGTCCATGGTCCATCCTTTTCCATTATTGCTGGGAGTCAAACTCGATGTGAATGCCTCTGGAGAAAGAGGCTGCCAACAATCAGGTCTTCCATTCCTTTCGCAGCACCAATAGAGGTGACTCGTTCTTTCCCAATTTCTTGTTTTCTAATTTTCACATTATGCACTTATGCCTTTTTCATTATATTTTGCCTCCATACAGTTTGATTCAAAGCTCTTCTCTTGTGTACACCTTTAAATATGTTTTCTTTTCAGGGGTAGAGCATATTTCTTTGCATCGCCATAACCTAAGTTTTATGCTTAATCTTTTGGGGATTTTTGGTTTGGTCATGGAACAGTTTTTCAAAACTAGTGCATTGGGGGGTTAGAACATCCTCATGATCTGCATTCTTGGGCTCTGAGATTAGAGTACTACTAAACCAACCTGAAAACTCATGACGGACTTACCATCCAACATCAAGTCTTCTAAAATAGCTGCACTTCACCTCAGGAATGGACAGTAGGCTCAGTCCCCACATTCTTGTTTATAATAAGAGGCGTCAGATGCCACTGTTATCAAAGATGCTATTGATGAATCATCATTTCAGCTCCAGATTTGTGAAGAAAAATAGTCAAAGTAGGCATTTTTGTTAAAGCAACCTTAGTAATGACTCTGAAGCTGCATTTACCTTTCCTTTGCACGGTGCATGCATAACAGCCCTCTACGACATGTCCTCAGCAGCGGCAGCCCAAGCTATCCTGGCCATTCCTGTTCTATGTGTAATTATTTTAGTGTTTTCTTATTTTTGCTCTAAATTCCCCTTTCTTATTGATGGGGTATAATGTATCAGGCCTGATACATTTACCATATCCGCTACACATTTTGTTTATTTAAAGAATTTATCGAAATATGCACTAAGAAAAAAATAAAAATAAAAGACACACTCTACAATCACGACCAGGCTCAGTGGAGTGTTAAAATGCATTATAGTTTTTTTTAAGAAATTGAATGTATTTCTAATGGATTCCAACTGTGAATTCCTTTACATTGTGTTTTCTTACAGAGCATTAGCCTTTTTTATAAATTTGTTACTGGCATTGAATAAATCCTACTTTCCCAATATTGATTTATACCAGTCTGTATTTCTTGAAAGTTTTTAGCTTTATATCTAAGCAACAATACATCACACTGTCTGTTGTATGAAAATGTACATCTGTACTTTAAGAGTGCCCTATCAAACCACTAGGTGGCGATATCTATCCACGGCTTCCTCTTTCCTTTAGGTGTTCTTGTGTGGGACTTTGAATTTCAACACAGCTGTATGACCAAAAGTGTATGTGTGTCAAATCCATTGACCAGTGGATCCTGTGAAGGGAATGTCTGGTGGATATATGTCGAGGAAATGCCAGAGTGCTCATGGGAATCACCACCACTACCAGAGTGCACATTTGAAGTCCTCCATGACTTGCACTAAGCTACATGACCAAAACAAGTAATCTGCAGTAACACTGCAGCCCAAGTGAAACTGTTGTGAAATACATATGTGTGTGTATGTGTGTGTGTGTGTATATATATATATATATATATATATATATATATATATATATATATATATATATATATATATATATTATCTATGATATTTATTTAAAGACAGGCAGCACTTGGAAAAAAAACCTGGCATACATGCAGCACTGGTTTTAAGAAGATCCTTTGTGTTGCATAACTCGCAGATGCAGCGGGGAAAGGTTACAGCTAAGTGAGACGTGTCGTAGGGAAGTTGAAATGATCCCGTACGTGGACAGAATTTACGGTACCTGCCCATGATGGATAAGTCAATATTGACAACGCAAATAGTGCAGTTACAGTGAACTTGTTTGGTCAATTCACTGACTGGAAGAAACCAGACGAGAGCCAATGAGGTTATAACACATTATCAGAGCAAACTGTTGACGTTTGCCAAGTGGGATCAGAGCAAACAGTATTTTAAGGCATGACACCAAAGAAATATTGGTATGATGTATCCAAAGAACAAGTCCTCCTTAAGGCCCATAAAGGTATGTCTTTCAGGGGCCATGTTCAGCTAATTGTTACTTGGAGAGAGCTTATTTCACTTTTATGTCTGAAACTGCAGTTACTGATCCGAGTATATCGGTGCGTAACAGAAGTATTGGAGTTAGATTTAGTATTTTTCATGTTCTGTTTGCACAACTGCTATATTATATAATAGATAAAGAATTCCCTGCGTTCTTGTTCTAGAGGAACTAATCTGCCTGCTTCCAAGACTTATTTAGCTGACTATGAATTTTCTTATCCCCCCTTGGGCATGCTTGGGTAATTTGCAGGCTAAATGTATGCTAAGGAGTACAATTTAGCAAATGTTCTGAGCTTTCAGAGACATAATCAGTGATTGGCCATTAATCATTAATTCAGTTCCGTCATGATCCCAAATATTTTAGAATCCGCAGTCACACTATTAGAATATCAGGCCAAAGAATGCATAATAGGAAGCCAGAACCAAAAAGACTGATAAAGTAATAGGGTGAAAGAATTGTTAGGTCAGATTTACCATTTCCTGCTGTGTCATGTTAGGAAATATAGGTGTTTCTGAGTCTTTTACCACTTAAGCTGAGGGTGTGAGAGCCAACATCTGACTTATGCTGACTGAGCCTGTGAAGGCACCTGCCTCTTGTCCCACAGTTCAAGTGTTCAAATGGAAAGTCAAAAACAAATGCAAACAGAAGGAGGAGACCTGAAGCATGAAGGCCTCCTCAAATAGAAACGGTCCTTATGTGATGTACTTTAAAAAGAAGGAAAAAAGTGCACCTTGCTGACATAACTGGAATGTATTTTCTTTGTGAAAGAACATTTTACCTCTTCCTGGTGCTCATCTGGTAGAATGTGCATGCGGCTGTGGGTTTCTTCAAGCCTTTCTACCTTCCTGTCTACCTCCTAGGTTGCATAATATACAGTAAGTGTAAAGGCAGACCACCAACTCTCTGGCTGTGGGCTCGTACTGTATAGATGTCTGACGTCACCCCTCCTGCCTCGAGACCTGCAGCTTTCTCATGAGTTACACTTTGGATCCTACTTGTTGAGAATTTACAAAATATTGAGGAAAATGACATTATTCCTTCTGTTTCTCAGAGAAATCTGCCATACTTTTGCATAGAAAATCTGAAGGACTTTAGCACAACACTAAACAGCCCAAAGGACCTGAGGCCAAACCTTTAATAGGTTAGCGTGCCCTGCCCTGCTCAAGTAGTTTCTTGCGTTCATGCACCCAATACAAAGGATCTAAAATTTTAAATAATTGACACGCATGCACCAACCACAAGTACTTAGTCACGTCACACAACTGACTTTGAGCTGGATTAATCATTTATATTTCCCAGCACATATTGAAATGCCGGCAGTAAGCATGTGGCTGGTTGTGGTCTTGATTATACCAATACAAATAAGCAAGACGGCCCTTATTAAGCACATTTCCTGAACTTCTGGTAGCTGGCACAGTGTAGAGTAGGTGTGAGAAAGGAGTGTGGATACCACACATCAGTTACAGCAGCAATGCAAAGTGAACACGGTATCACTAATGGGGTTCATGTGCCTCAAATGAAAAAAAATTGCTGTAGTTTTAGAGAAACTAGTGGCCAGATATGCAGTTATATTGGTTAGAGACTAGTAAGACTGTTGGTACAAGAAGGTTTTATAAACAAGAAATGACTTGACCCAGGGCACCAGCTGAATATCAGTGTCGGAGGTACTGTTGAGTTGAGTTATTCACGCTGTCCGTCACATATACTCATCTTCCCTGTCAAATTTTGGAAAACCTCAAGATTATGTATTTTTTCGATGGGAAGTAGAGCTCATATTGGTATTAAAGAATGTTGTATATTGGTTTGTGTGTTTTAGTTTAAGTATTGTGACGGTAATGCAAATTATTTTTACTTTACAATTTGTTGACGAAGACAATCTGTCGGTGTGACGAGGGTTGAGCAACAAGCACATCACTTAACAAACTGTTGTATTAAGTCGTTTGATAAGGATGCGTCAAGAGTGCTGACAAAAACACTTTTCAAACACTTAGGTTGACGCCATCTTAATTATGACTCACACACTTCAATCTATTTTAATGCATCACACTACAATTATCTTATTGTGCCAGTTGTTTGGGCTTTCAAATAATAAAGGTGTGGAAAAACCTGTCACAAGTCACAAATGCTAACAATGTTATCCTGAACCTTGCAGGTAACCTTTCCGCACATTCAGGTGTGGCTAATGATGATAATTTCTGGGAGGCCAGTTTCCTTGTCTGACATTTACTTCTGCATCTAAAATAATCCTGATTCTCTGATCGATCTATTAGTGGAACACAAATATAGTAAGCCTTATATAGTTGTAGCAGTACAGTGCAAGCTATTTATACATCAGAAATCAATTATAGTTGTGTTTGAACCCACAGGACTCAATTATAAATTCAATAAAGATACACAACTTCCCAAAGAGGCTCGAAGGGCGAAATTTTGAAATGTCTTGAACATTTCCTTTCTTACAATCATTTTATTTTATTTTAAGTTTTTAGAAGTTACAGATTAACGAAAAAAGCAACAAATAAATAACATTTACATAACAGCATACTAACTAACTAAAGGAACAATCAGACAAGGACATAAAACACGGACATAAATCATCGTCCTCCACGTTGAAACTTCTATAACAACATTTTTATTTTCAATTCATCTACTTTCCATTTGGCAACAACGCACCGTTTGTCTTTCATTTCTGTGTAAATATCGTTTAGCGTCATAGAAGAGCGAGAACAGGACAAGGTGATACTTTATGCATAAATGATACCGACATATTTTACACCAGAGAAGAAGAACAAACTCGAGGTTGTTGCATACTAAACTATTACTGCTTTACATAACATATTTCCCAAATAACCAAGTAAATACCACTTGTCTTTAGCAGACGGGCGTTGGAATAAACTTTAAACAAATCTTGTGTTTGACTAAAAACGGTCCGCTGAGCTGAGCTTTGCTATATGCAAAGCTAGACTAGAATATGCATAGAAGACTACACATCCCAGCATGCTCGTTTCCGGCTCAATCTCAGCCAATCAGAAGCGCGCTGTAGATTCATGGCAGCTATCTGGGGCACAGGGCCAGCACGTCTAGCCAGCTCGAAGTGCCACGACTTCACAGCAGACCACGGATCCTCCAGCGGAGTGAAGAAGAACATTGGGAAGGAAGAAAAAAAAGCTAGTTAGCTCGAGAAATAGGTAGCCTTCTTCAGAAGTCATTTCAGCATAAAGGTCCAAGTCAACGCCGAGTTTCCCCCTCTGCGGTTCATTGAAGCGAGCAGCAGCCACAAGGTTAGTGTGGGAGTCCTGGAATTCTTCTATTTATTGGAGCTAGACTCAGCTAGCCGAGGGAGCTATCTTCTGCTAACTCCTGAGCTAACCACTAATGCAGAGAGACAACCGATTGAAGTTATCTTAAATAGTCTGAGAGTGTGACTCTTCACTGGCTAGTTAATGCACGGCGATATTAGAGCTGCTGGAGAGCAGTTGTGTAACGTTAACTGACACTAATGTGCAGGACCACAGCCAAGTTCATTGATTCTTAGTGTTAGCCATAATGCTAGCTTACTAATAAGGATTCAAAGCAATGCACTTAACAATAATTAGCAGATTACACTCAATATTTTTTTTCGATGAATGTTTTAATGGATAACGACGTAATGTGTCGAGGCTTTTGTAGTTGTTGTCTCTGTATTGTAATGGAGCTATAGCTCTAGGTTGGTTTGATGGTGACTTGTGATAAACTAGCTGGGAAGTTGGTGGAAGTCGATGAGTTTTGAATTAAAGTAACTAACTCTTGCTAATGTATAAAAGGATCAACGTGTTTGTTCAGTTTGCATATAATGCATTATTAAAAGTAACGAAAGACAAATTCCGTGTTTAATGGAAATAGGTACACTTACATAGTTGACCTTAATTAATAAATATGAACTATTTATTTAAAAACTAAAGTTTTCCATGTACCAATGCACCTAAAGCTAGATATGTTAGTCTGTAATTGTGATAAATTAGGACATGTAATCATACAGTCCTATCTCTCGTGGACCTTGAGATGCCTCTGAATTGGTTTTCTTGAAGTCGTAACTCTCAGTTCGCTCTGTGACGTCACAGATAAGGAGGCAGTCCTCTCGTCGCTCTTGCGTCCAGCGGTTCGAGCCTGCAATGAACACTGGACCCTGAACTCTGGCAGCTCAGCAGTTTTCCTCTCCCATGACGCGCTGTTAGTTTATTTTTCAACAGGGAAGCTCCACGGTGTCCTTTTTTCTTGTTGTAGCATTTATGTGTTTTCTGATGTAATGACGTCCGTATCCGTAATATAAACAAGGTTGTAACTGCAAGAATCAACCAAAGAAGTGGTTGTGTGAAGCTCAGCTGCTGCCATCCCATCATGCCACCCATTCGTGTCTGTGACTAGAGCCTCCAATAGTGATCAAGGAATAGTTGAAATATACTTTATTTTATTTTTACAGGTCAGGACATTAACACTGAAACCCTTTTTGCCTCTGTGGTTGGGATTGTGTTACTTGTTGTAAATGTATATTTAAGGTGGTTTAAATTTTATATGGCGGGTCTATTGTAAGTCCCCTTTCAGACATGCACTAAAGTTCAAGTCTTTTTTGTTCTAATAGTTGTTCTGGCAAATTGCCTAATGTATTTCAAAAGAACAGCAATTGTGTATGTTATTTAACTATGAGTGGGAATTTGAGCTTCATGAACATGCATGTTTCCCCAAGGTTGAATGCTATAAATAAAGTGGGTTTTGAGCAGCTGTTTGTCATATAATTTGCTTATTAGATTTGCTGGTATGCATTATGTAAAATGCAAAAGTGTATGGGGATAACAGTGACACCCTGAGGCCTGAGAAGGGAAAGGCTGTGGTTGTTATCTCAAAGCATTTATCTGAGTTCTATCTCATCAACTACTCTGTTATTACAGCTGAGTTCAGTTCAGTTTCATTTTGCAGAGGCACATAGAAATACTGTTGCTCAGATTACAGTTTTGACTTTCCTATGAATTACTATATGTACTTTTTTCTCTACTTCTTGGACACTGTGCATCATATTGTTAGTTATCTACTGTACTGATTTAAGCCTGCATCTTTCTTTTTAGGTCAACTGAAATTGAACAATGGATATCTATGACCCCCAGACCCTTGGGATAGTGGTGTTTGGTGGATTCATGGTGATCTCTGCTCTCGGGATTGCTCTTGTCTCCACCTTCTCCATGAAGGAGACCTCTTACGAGGAAGCCCTGGCTAAACAACGCAGAGAGCTGGGTAAGATACAGTCCACTCGCTCTGACAAAAAGAAGAAGGACAAAGTATCTGAGAAGAAGACCCGTGGAAAGAAAAGAGAGGAAAAGCCCAATGGAAAAATCCCAGAGTGTGACGAAATTCAAGAGGAAGTTGAGGATGAGCTGATCATTGAGTCTGCTGCTGCCCCAGTTGAAGCTGCTGCGCCTGCCCCTGAACCTGTCGCTGATGTAGTTGTTCAGCCAACTGCAGCACCAGCTGCCGTCGAGCTAAAGAATGCCACTCAACCAAGCCCTGCTCTCACCGAGCCCTCACCTGCACCCTCACCAAAAGACAAAAAGAAGAAGAAGGTGGCTAAAGTCGAGCCAGCCGTTTCCCATACAGCCCCACTTGTGGCTGCCTCTGCACCTGTCAAGTCATCCGCAGTACCTGCACCAACCAAGGCCCCCGTGTCTGCCCCGACTAAAGCAACCGCTCCATCCTCTGAGTCTGCCCCAGTGCCAGCCAAGTCTGTGCCAGTCAAGCCTGCGCCTTCTAAAGCTGCCCCTGCGCCCGCTAAAGCTGCCCCAGTGCCCACTAAAGCTGCCCCTGCGCCCACTAAAGCTGCCCCTGCGCCCACTAAAGCTGCCCCTGCGCCCACTAAAGCTGCCCCAGTGCCCACTAAAGCTGCCCCAGTGCCCACTAAAGCTGCCCCTGCGCCCACTAAAGCTGCCCCTGCGCCCGCTAAAGCTGCCCCAGTGCCCACTAAAGCTGCCCCTGCGCCCGCTAAAGCTGCTGCAGCCCCAGCCAAGTCTTCACCTGCTTCATCCAAGAGTGCCCCAGTGCTGGAAGCGGTCACTAAAGATGTCCCTGTGATGGCAGTGCCCCCGGTTGGATCTCAGCAGACCCCTGCTGTTGCAGGAAAGGTACAGGAGCCCAAGAAGAAGGCCTCTAAGAAAAAGGCCGAGCCTGGTAAGCAGATATGTTTCAGAGATCTACTTTATCACTTTGTGGTTATAACTAAACATTTTGTTTGTAAAATAATATATCTCATTTTATATTTCTGAAGCAGTTATGAAAGATGACACTATTTTTCCAAAATACAGATGTTCTCAGCATGAGAACAGAATAATACAGATATCCTGTCTTAAAGCCTTCTCTTCATATCAACATCTATCTAGTCAGGAACTACATTAAGCCATAACACTGGTGAGAAGGTATGGCGGTAGAGTGGGAGCATGTCTGTACAGTTGCATGTACATACAGTCGCAATCTAGGCAGTACCCTATCAGTACTGATGAACTTTTAGCGGGAAGTGTGTAAAGTAGTGCTAATGGCCATTGTGGGTAATGTCTTGCACTTGGCTCTGGAGGGCATAGAGCACGGCAGCTTGTCTAAACACCACTGCCCTGTTTGGTTAGCTGACAAAGGCTCTCAGTGCCCTCACAATGGGCAGGGAGTGCAGTGCAGTGGGGTTCTCCCTTTCCCGAGGCTCGTCTCTGCCTGGTGCTACAGTGCGCCATCATTTTTCCATCCGAAGCTGCCCAGGGGCCAGGACCCAATAGTCAAGTCACAACCATGGCCTTTTCCTGTGGTAGTGTAGGAATTCAGAGTTTGCTGTGACAGCCTAATGCGCTTTAAAATGATGTATTTCTATTGTTAAACAATATCTTATCCGTCCACTTTTATTCTGGGCTTTATTGACATGTTTTTATGTTTGCCTCTTTAGTGACTGTGGTGGATTCTGCTGATGCTCCTCTGTACCTGCCCTACAAGGCTCTGGTGTCGACCATCAGTAGCATGGTGTTCAGTGAGGTCGAGGCTCATAGGCTCATTGAGATCCTGTCTGAGAAAGTTGGCATCATCCAGGACACCTGGCACAAGGTAATGGACACTGTAGTCAGTGTACAGGCACTCGTTCCCTGAATGCATAAAGTATTTGACTTGAAGGGAGGCCCACTTTATTTTTGATGTCTTTATTTGTACCTATGCTTTTTTAGGCCACTCAGAAAGGAGACCCAGTGGCCATGCTGAAGAAACAACTGGAGGAGAGGGAGAAGCAGCTGATGGCAGAGCAAGAGGATGCTGCTGCGGCAAAGAATCGCCTCAGGGATCTCACCAAGGTCGGTCTATAGCCCCGCTGGCAGCCCCATGAGACTCCTTATACTTCTATTCCTTATACTTATAACATCAGAAAACTAAATTTGTATTGGATCCAAAGTTTGTATTTTGGCCTGAAGGTGGCAGTAAAGAATTATTTCCTGAATTAAAAGCTGTCATTTTCTAAACATGATCATGCACTACATATGCAGCCCTCTTCATTTTTTGTCCTGAAGGTGGCACTAGAGGAGTGTAACATGGTAACTGTAAGACAAGGCCACGTCTCTTAAAAACATGAAGGACTTTCTCCATTTCAAAGTCAATCCTCTCTTGTAATATCTATGGCAGCCTATGGGTACATGAAATGATCTGTCATTAGGGCCATAACAAATTTTTCCACATTTATTTTACATGTATTACTTTTCACATTTTCACAGGACATTTTTTTCTTCATGTGTTAATGTTGAAATGAGAGAAAAATGACCTTTTCCGTGCTTTTTGTCTTTTAGGAGCTGTCTGCTGAGAAGTCGAAGGTGGCCAGTGTGGAGACGAGGCTGAGTTCCCAGTTGAGTAAGAGGGAGCAAGAAATGATTGCTCTGCAAGCACGCATGCAGGCCAGTTACCAGGACCATGTGGCGCAGACCCAGGGGTCCAATGCTAAGGTCAGTTCTTATGGAAAAATACTAACATTTCTCAATGTCTAAATCAGATGTGCAGATTTCAGTTTGCATTCTCTCCTTTTATTTCACTCCTGGGCATTTAGCTGCTAAATAGAAGAGGAAATGCATTAAGTTGTCTTGACAAGGATCTAAAGCAGCTGTCCAAAGGGCACAAGTCCAACATGGATAGTAGACTTAAAAAAGTTCAATAAACACTTTTACAGATTGTCAGCCTGCAGGACCAGTTGGAAAAAGGCCCCAATGCCCAGCTGGCCCGTCTACAGCAGGAGAACTCCATCCTTCGCGACGCCCTCAACCAAGCCACTAGTCAGGCTGAGAGCAAGTGAGTGTTCCCCTGCAACAGTACATGAGAAGCAGTGATGCATTTGACCTCATCATACTGATACTAATGAAAGGGATAACTGAGTGCAGTGTGAACAAATTCGAAGGCATGTTTGTAGTAACGAGTTTGTATATATGCTCACATTTTCCTGACTCCCCTGTGTCTCCTGTCTTTCACTCTGTCCTCAGGCAAAATGCAGAGCTGGCCAAGCTGCGTCAGGAATGCACAAAGTTGACCAAGGAACTTGGAGAGAAGACTGAAGGTCTGGTTGCTGATGAGCACATCAGGAAAGGGCTGGAAGCCAAGCTGTCGGCTACAGAGAAGCAGCTCTCCCTGCTGCAGGTATGCCCGGCCAGTGGGAACTCCACATCGTATCTATCCAAATAACATTGGACGTGATCTAGTTGCTGCATGGAAGCAAACGTTTTACATCTTTTATTTAGTAAATGCTGTTTCTAGTTTGAGCAGCCAGTTAGTTACAGGGTATCTTCAAAATGCAAGCTGAGACCTTTGCCACCTGTTTGCCAACCCTCTTATGTTATGGAAAGTTAAATGCCTTGTAATAACGTAGGGCTGGGTTGGAACAGAGCTAAACAATAATGGTGCTGCAGGGAAAATGCGTCTCAGCATCACCAACTGGAATGTGTGCGTGTCCAAGCACCTCTCTGCTCCAGCCGCGTGTGTGTGTGTGTGTGTGTGTGTGTGTGTGTGTGTGTGTGTGTGTGTGTGTGTGTGTGTGTGTGTGTGTGTGTGTGTGTGTGTGTGTGTGTGTGTGTGTGTGTGTGTGTGTGTGTGTGTGTGTGTGTGTGTGTGTGTGTGTGTGTGTGTGTGTGTGTGTGTGTGTGTGTGTGTGTGTGTGTGTGTGTGTGTGTGTGTGTGTGTGTGTGTGTGTGTGTGTGTGTGTGTGTGTGTGTGTGTGTGTGTGTGTGTGTGTGTGTGTGTGTGTTCACAGAATGTTGTTTGTCTGAACTCGCAGGCTGTCAACCAATGTACATTAGACTTGCTCAAATGATGCATGATGGGATTTTCTTCTTTTCATGTCTTTGAGATGAGTTTTGCTCCCTTTGTAAAAAATTAGTTGCTGGACTATCAGCCTCCTGTTGTCTTGAACAATTAACTTCTTTGGATGAGTCTAATCATCTTAAAATCTCAAGTTCAAAGCATTTCCCACAAGACGCTTCCTTTAAAAAATATATATATATTGTAATTGTCTAATATGTGGACTTTTTTCTCTTCTAGTTTGTCTCTTCCACTGAATGTTGTCGCCATGATATTTTTCAATAAATGCTCAGATTTTGTCTCGTGAATCAATGCTGCCCCCTGCTGTGTGTCACAACTTGATGACTTTTGTTGTTGTTGTTAGGCCAGCCATGGGGAGAGTGAGCAGGCGTTGCAGAGGAGAATGGAGGAGGTGTGCGAGGAGCTCAGGGCAACACAGAGTCAAAACGGCAGTCTGCAAGCCACTTTGGACAATGCCCAGCAGGACAGCAGCGCACTCTCAGGTCAGAGAATGGGGGAACTAAGTCTGAATGGTCACCAGATGTTGGGGCTTAGAAGTTGACATCTTAACGGTAAAAATGAATAGGGGAATCGGTAGCTTTATCACAGGATATGCATTCTAGAATAAGTTGTGAGTGCTGTGATTTGTCCCTGCAGAGTATCAAGCGCGTATTGGGAGATTGGAGGCTGATGTGGGCGAGCGCGCTGCTCAGGTGGAGGCTCTCACTGCACAGCTAGAGGAGACGCAGACGGAGAAAAGCCAGCTTGTACAGCAGGTGGCCTCCATCAACTCCCTGCTAGAAGCCAATCAGACCAAAGTGGAGGAGGCTAAGGACCAGGTAGGACATACTTTGTTCGTTTGACTTTTCTGAAATGGGCGGCGGCTTGAACACGTAGTCACTCCGAAGCTTGTTTGCTGTGTCTGATTGGGCAGGTGGATGCAGCAGAAGTGGAGGAGCTAAAGCTCAGGTAAGTGTCTGAGCCACTCCTTTGGAGTCAACAGCCGATCCAGGGCCGGTCCACGTATTGATTGAAATGCTCTGCCTTCTACAGTCTGCAAGAGAGAACCAACCAGTTGAACACATTTCACGAGGAACTGAAGCAACTGCAATTGAAGCAGGAAGCTGCTGTAAGTGTTGAAACATCTGTGGTTGGACGTATTAACAAATGGAATCAATTCTCGATTATACAATATGTGTATATATATATATAAATAATATTTTTTTGTATGTGTACAGTTGACCTAATAATCAAAAATAATCTGCTGTTCCAACAGGAGAACACTAATGTGGAGCTAGAGGAAAGAAATAAAAGGTATAGTGATTTTGACTCCTCTTGTAGATGATCTGCACCGTGTTTGCTCGTTTATAGTTTATTCAAATTGTGTATCCCTTTTTTAGTGAGGATGTCGCTCTTATCACCTCGCTTCAGGATGAACTTAAAAACCTCAAGGAAGAGGTGGAGCAACTCAACAACACAGCCGTAAGTGTAAAGTACCTCGATGTGTTGCGTGATTTTACTTCTCGAGCTGCAATGCAGGAACATATTCTTGGTTTCTCAGTGACTCATTTGCATTTCCACTTTGTTTTAGCAGTCCGTTACATCCACAGAGCTTGAACTGCTACAGACAAGGTAAATGGGTCTCGTCGCATGAAAATGAATCAGTCCGGCATATTGTTAGGTCGGTTTTAGATATTAATGTTGACTATTTTGGTTATTTGACTAGCCTGACTGAGAAGGATGTCCTTGTCGCATCACTACAAGAGGAGCTCAGAGAAGAGAGAGAAAAGATGGCCACCGATGCAGTAAGGCTCTCTTTACACACTAGTGGCTGATCAATTGTGACGCATTTCCCCATAATCACCTTCTTGATTATGTCATCCATTGTTTCTGCAGAGTGACACGGCAGAACTGACCGCTCTTCAAAATGAAACCAAAGAAACTCTCCAGACACTATTCCCACAGATACCTGTAGAGATGGAGCAGGTAGGAAAATAGGTCCTCACCAGCGAGAGTTGCTAAATAAGTTCTTATTATTATTGGATTATGTGTTGGTCATTATTTGGTAGAATAATGTAAACATTCATTATTATCGTCTGCTTTTTCCCCTCACTTAGTCCAACTGGTTACAAGTGTTTACGCAGAAGGCTCAGGAAGCTATCAGCCAGCAGAGCCAGGAGTCCAGCACAGCGTTGCCTGTAAGCCGCCATCTTTGCTAGACACGCCATCTCCTGAGCCCAGCAGCACACGTTCTGAATGCTTTTTTTTTGTCTCAGGAGTTGCTCGGGAAATTGAAGGAGGCTGAGGACAGCCATGGCTCACTGCAGGCTGAATGTGAACAGTACCGGATAGTCCTGGCTGAAACGGTAAGTAGTTGGGGAAACTAAAGTTTAAACTTTAGTGTAAAATCGGGGTTCAATGTATTCAGCTCATTTAATCCCGATTCTCTTTTTCCTTCAGGAAGGAATGCTAAAGCATCTGCAGAAGAGTGTGGAGGAAGAAGAGGTGGTATGGAAGACCAAGATGGCTGATTCTGAGGGACGGCTGTGTGTGGTATGTTATAAGACTTCCTTAAAATAACTACGACTGTAATTTTTTTTGTGGGTACCCTTTCTATGTTTTTAAAACCTCACAATAGTCTATCTCACACATTACCAGGCTTTGGAGAATGTCAGCATGCTGGAGGAGCAACACCACAATGTAGAACAGGTGAAGATTCTTTCTACACTTAGTTTAAATTGCCCCTCGACGTAAACTAGCCGGTAGAAAGTGTGTGAACCGGTTTACTTTGGTTCTCGTTGCAGTTGAAGGAGCAGATGATGCTTCTGGAAGCCCAGCTGGAGAAGCAGTCAGACAACCAGGAGACCTCAGAGGAGATTGAGCAGGAACATGCTCAGGTAAAATCTACACATCACAACAACCTCACTGGATCCAGCTCCTAAACAATGTTCTAGTATTATGTGCAAGTTCACCTATTAATGTTGTGGACTTTATTATTATTATTATTGATTGTATTCTTGCATTTAAAATAGAAATGTTCAAATTTAGCACAAAAAAAACTTTTTTTAATTAATTGTTATATTTCAACATCACAATCAATAAGTCCCACTTTTTTTTTCTTGTTGTATAACATTTCATAAGAATTATCAATCCATGTTCAGTGTTTCCTCTAGCTTCACAGCTTCAGGGTGGGGGCCCGACTGACCGACCGACAGAAACACTTGAAACATGTTGGCGTTCATTTCATGAGCACCACAAAGGCTGCTGCACGTTTTGTCACTGCAGTGGATTTTTCAGGGCTTTTCAAATAAGAGTTCCAGAGCCTCTTGAAACGGAGTCAGAAACATCTGGCCCATTAATTGAAATCTGCAGGCAGGCAGCAAGATGGTCTCCTTGCAGCCTGTTGCGGATGTTTATCTTGACCTGCAAATAGATAAATTGTTAGGCTTTAATAGTGAAAGCTGATATCTTAAAATAGTGATAGCTTACACAGCAAATCCCATTGTAAAAAGTCTATATTACCGTGTTCATGGTGAAGTCCTTCTCACAGTTTACACTGTGAGGGCAATGGCAGCCAGCAGGCTCATTGTTGGGTTAGGGGGAGCGACTTGTTCTATCTTCTCCACCGTGGGAGCGTTTAAAAAATGGAGATATAGCGGTTTGTTTTTCACGTGACATATTCTACGCTGTCTGCTGGCTAGTGGGAGTGTGCTCGCCTGTGTCACAGACACACACACACACACACACACACACACACCGGGATCGGAGCGCTGTGGCACACAAGACGGAGAGCCGAGAAGTGTTAACGCGACACGTAGAGACAGAAATGACATGCTGTTGTGTAAAGACAATCAATAGTTTAGTTTAATAAAAGAACAAAGACGTGCTCTTTAAGAAAAGGGACCGTAAATGATTTCTGCTGTAATCTGGCGCTATAGAGAAAATGACAGATTGATTACTGACAGAATGGTGGGGGAAACGATGCATGTTTGATAAGTTCTGCGTGGGAGTATTTCCATGAAGTCCTAGGGAGAGGTCAACCTCTTCAAAACCAAACCAGTCTGACGTCTGTGTCTCCGTGCACTCTGTTCAGGTGAAGCTGCAGCTTCTGGAGTGTCAGAGCCAGCTGGAGTCGGCCCAAAAGGAGGCCCAGGCACACAAGGAGGAGCTTACACAGGTGACTCCACTGACAGCCTGCATTCCCGCCCCTGGGACGACTTTATTTACTGTCATATAACAGAGTAGCTGAGGTGAGGGGAAGGCATGGTATTTGTGAGACATCGAGGAATTTGTGTAAACCCCCTTTTAACCAATGAGAGACGTAGTCGGTGACGTGTAACACAAAGAGGATTCATGGCTGGGAGGTTATATAACCAGTGACGGTTTCCTGTTTCAGGTCAGAGAGCAGCTGGGCGAGATCACCATGCAGGCTCAGCGAGAACAGAATGGCCCGGCTGAGGCTCAACCCAGTCAGGTCAGGGTGGAAAGGTCACAGGGCACCCCTCAATCCCTGTCAGAGCACTGGACAGACTATGGCACTTCTAAGAGTATATGTACATAAATAAGCCGTGTTCAATATGGTATCAAATCCCCCCAAATAAACGTCTTGATGTGTTGCTCTGTCTTTATTAAGACATGTTTTTTTATAGTCTGGCTCGACTCATTTGGCCAAACCCATGTCCTAAAGCAAAGACGGTACACGGATACATATGACCCTTAGACGTCTTTACGTCAGTCCAGTGATCCGCCGACACGGCGGTGGTTCATGCTAACCGCCGTTTGCATCGAACGAGTCGACGGAGCGCTAACCACTGCTTCCTCTCACCTTCTCCAGCATGCTTGTTTGTACGATTCTTAACGTTTGACTTGAGCCTCGCCCCTGAAACCGACAGTCGGCTCTCTTGGCACATAGGTCGAGCAGCGTGTGTGTGTGTGTGTGTGTGTGTGTGTGTGTGTGTGTGTGTGTGTGTGTGTGTGTGTGTGTGTGTGTGTGTGTGTGTGTGTGTGTGTGTGTGTGTGTGTGTGTGTGTGTGTGTGTGTGTGTGTGTGTGTGTGTGTGTGTGTGTGTGTGTGTGTGTGTGTGTGTGTGTGTGTGTGTGTGTGTGTGTGTGTGTGTGTGTGTGTGTGTGTGTGTGTGTGTGTGTGTGTGTGTGTGTGTGTGTGTGTGTGTGTGTGTGTGTGTGTGTGTGTGTGTGTGTGTGTGTGTGGGGGGGGGTTGTGGCGCTGCTGCTTTTGCACAAGAATGTTTGCATATACTTGTCTCTGTGTATTTACTGTCTGTGTGCGCCATCTTTGTCTTCCATCAGTTCCAGAACGAGTTGAGTCAGACGGCTGAGACGCTGCACGGGGAGGTGGCTCAGAGGCAGCAGCTTTCAGAAGAGTTTGAGCAGGTAGCAGCCATTGTTTTTCAAAATGTTTTATATTGTCACACCAGAGGCCTGTTTCACTAAGTGATTTCAACACAGGGTATTTTTAGGTTATCTGGCTTAACTAACCCCAAGTATATATAACTAACCCTGTTCATTCCTGTGTAAATGTGGACTAGGCCTGAGCCACGGTAAGTGGATGACATCAGTGTGTTTTGTCAACCTTTAGGCCCAGAAGACTATAACAGAACTTCAGGCTCAGTTGGATCTTCTAAACGTTTCTGCGGAGTCACAACAAGCTGACACAGAAGATGTTCCACAGCTCCAGGTGTGGAAACAAATGACTAACGAAAAAACGTTGAACTGTGATTAATGCTTTGATTCTTAAATATCATAACCTGCAGAGTATCTGAGTGGTATGTGGTCCTGCTCCTAACGGGAACGAAATGCACACACAGACTTCACAATTTAATAAAACTATTTATTTATTTATTTAAAAGAAAAAGTTTACTGATCACCTTTAGTACTATTCATCTCGACATTCATTGAAAAGAGCGTTTCTTTACCATGTCTTTTGGAGTCTATAAAGCACTCATATTTTTTGGAGGCTTAAGTGTAACAAAATCCTCGGCCAAATAAAGGTGATTCTGATTCAGATCAACATTTTTCCTCAAGTATGTGGGCACGTACAAGGAATGTACTTCCACATAAATAAAATGACTGGTCGGGACAAGGATGCCGAAGCGGGACAGATAAAGATACAAAATAGACTGTTATCTACAAAAGTAGTAGAAAATATGATATGAAATAATAAAATATCACGTTTTCTTTGAGTTGTAAAGAAAACCAAATGGGGCAAATAAATAAATACTGAGGAGATATACATAGGCTGGATTATTATATACAATGTAGGATTTATATTGACCGGTAATGAACTATTATTGTGAAAAGTGACAATTATTTCCCAGTTTAATGGTTACTGGATGTAGTTTGTATGCAACTCATAACTTATTATTTTCAATGAACCCTTTTTGCCTGGTGCTTTTGAAGTAACATGTGCTCCTGCTGTTGGAACAGGAGCGCCTGGAGAAGGAGAAGAAGCTGTCCAAAGATCTGGGCCAGGCGGCCACCAAGCTGCAGCAGCTGCTCAAAGCCACCCAGGAGCAGCTGACCAAAGAGAGGGACACAGTGAGAAATCTTCAGGAGCACCTGGAAGGAAAGGTGAGACAACGGACCCGCTAAGACGCTGTGTGCACCTTCGGAGCTCATTGTTTTGGTTTGTGCATCGTTGTTTGACCCGATTTCTGTTTTCCAGGAGGAATATGTGGAGCTGAAGGAAGGAACATCCGTCTGAGAGGAAGTTCACAGAAGACACTACAAAAGAAAACTGCCAAATATGCCTTACGATTACCATAGTTATGCATTCCAAAACTTTCTTTCTTGTACTGTAGTTGATTGCATTTGTTGCAACTGTAGGAATCAAATGTTTGATATTATGAACTTTTTATTTAGGCAAGACTAGAGGAGGTGATCCTACTACAATCTTTATTGAAACTCACATTCCATCAACAATTCTGGCTATGTCAGAAGTTATTTATCCCCCTGCCTTATATTCCACATTTATCCATAGCTCAGTGTTAAAAAAGGGAAACGGATTGTACGTCAAACGTACATCAACCTGTGCAATTACTTTGTATGTCTTTTCTATGTGATTGAATGATGGGAACATTTTATGGTTCAATGTTCCATTCCCTTTAGGGCCTGCTTTCCTCTGTAGCTGGCTGCCAATTACACACTTTGAATTTGTATGAATGAATAAACTACAGTGTAGCTCTCTCGTTGTTCAGTGTCCCAGTTGCTGCAATGAGTTCAGGCAGGAAGCAACATGTGTTGTCGAGGATATTTTTACGTGGTTTGAGATCCGGCCACGTATGTGTGCTGACCGTACACCTGATCGTCTCAGGATGCTTATGTTTTTAAATTTACACTATCCTGCCAGGGTAAAAAGCTGCGTTTGTTTTGGTTTCTGACAAACAAGATATTGTCGGTTCCTTGGTTTCTGGCAGGAAGTCCTGCTACGCTGCTGCAACATCCTTGCAGTATAGGCCATATACTGTTTGAGCAAAATGTAGAGTTATGAATGCCGTTACTGTGATATGAACTATAGTTGCTCTGGCGCCTGATGAAAGTGGCATTGCTGAAAGCTTGAAAAGGCGTTCAGGTTGCATCACAAGGAAGTAAATTACAGGATGTGCAAGCCATATGTGGTTTAACATTTTGGCCACGATCTGCCCGCCCCACCCACGACAAGCTATTTTAAAAGGAGAAAGACGGTGAGAAAAATGAGCGAAACAAACTAAACTTGTGGTTTTAAATATTTATTTGGGGCCAGCATGTACATCTTAATACTATTTGTGTATTAAGAGAACATTCTAAAATGGAATGTATTAAGAACACGTTTCTTAAATTACATTCTAAATGACATTCTACCAACAGTTTAGTTATGGATTTAAGAATGGTTTGGGGAAGTTCTGCAGAATATGGCACCTCCATATTTTTCTCATCATGGCTATGCATATTTGATGTCCATTCTGCAGTAGCCTATATATATTTTAATTTACCTACTTGTACCAAAACGCCAGTAAGACACTGATACAGCCATTCAAGTGAGAACAGATTCAGTTGGTCCAGGCGGGGAACATCCAGCAAAAGGTACATCAATAAAACTTATTGGTGAGAGTTGCCAAACCAAAATTATTCACTATTATGAATATGGTGGCCATTTATTAGTTTAATTTAAGGAAACGTGTGCATCCAAGTTGCAAAGTTTCTGCTGGTTTCCCTGGCACCTTCTGAATAAAGCCAGAAAACCTGTTTCCGGTATTGATGCTAAGCTAAACGGCTCCAGCAACACAGTTAGCAAACCACCACAGTGCCGTCACTGCCGTGAAGCTCCTCGCCAACACGGAATAAGCCGACTGGTCAGTCCTCAAAGGGTCAAGCTACTCATCTGGAGGTCATGAAAGCGCCACCAGCTGTATCCTCTCTGAAAGCAGGCTGCGGGCTGCAGGTGGGGCGAGGAGGAGCTCGGGTTACAACAGAGGACTTCACGCTCCGCCACGACGCCATTAGATCCTCACATGCAAAGAAGTTCGTTCCCGGCGTGAAGGAACGCGCCGGGACAGCGACTGGGTCAGGCTGCATTTCATTTCTGGTACGATGCAAGATGTATTGCATGAATATGGCTGCGGTGTTGGCTTGTGAATTAAATTCAGATTTTACACAACTGCTCATTGAAATGCATGACATTTGTTGAAATAAATAAAAACATTAGATCTTGCAATGTTCAAATTATTTCTCGATGGCGCCGATTGCAGTGCTTGGTTGAACTCAGGGCCCGCCTTACCGGACAGACAGTCCAGTGGTACGCAGCCAGACTTGATTTTCGTGGACAGAAAAAACTTAAACACTTGCACAATTGATTGCATTGGATTTATTGTATAATACTATTGACAGTACAACAACTTCAGTAAAACCATCTCTGTAAAAGTTGAACCATTCTTTATTAGGTGAAAGTCTCGAAAGACAAATGCATCTTCCACTTGCAGGCCCAGTTACTTGGACCTTGTGAACGCCAGTCCTTTAATAGGATCTAATTGTAGTGGACATTTACACAAGGAAGGGAAATGGTGAGTGCCGGACTATGCTGGAATTAAAGGATAAAGTGCCAGACAATAGCATCATGAGGCTAATGTACGTCAAATGATGAATACAATTAAACAGATTTCACAGCCAAACTCATGTGACTGGACAGTTTAGGGAAACAAAGAGGGCTTACATGAACCCACAAACCTTCCCTTTAAGCTTTGTTGGACAAATACCCCCCCCCCCCCAAAACAAAAAAAAAAACTGCAGTTAAATTTGGTTATCTTGCCATCATCTCATCAAGCTGGTTTAAATATGCCTCATGATAAACGGGGGGGGGGGGGGGGGGACACATCTGTGCCAGTTGGGAAGCAGAATTACACATTGTGGCCCTCAAGTTTGAGTACGTCTCCAAGTCTTTTTGTAAAATCCAGCCGGTCGATATATGTAAGGTCATTTATCTGCAACTTATGCTTGACACCTGTTGAAGAGATAAGAGTTACTTTAACAGAGTGAACACTCTTCAACTTGTAATCGTATAGATGCCTAGGAAAGCCAAATTAATAGGATGAAAAGAATATTTTACAAAGCAGAAAAACCAACCCTTACCATCCACGATACGCTCCATCGCTCCATTTGAGGCAGCGTAGTTCAGTCGAAGTTTGACTTGGGCAGTGTCGGGAGCCCTAATGGGAAGATAAACATTATACAAGTGAAGCTGTGACACACACACACACGCACACGCACGCGCACACGATGACCTACCACATCATGTACACCAGTTCCTCTTTTTTACTTGATTCCTTGGTTTCAAAGTGGCAGTCGTACAGAATGTAGCGGCATTCACTCTCGGTCAGCAGATTAGCCTGGAGGAACTTGAATACGTCGCAATTGTCTTCCAGATCACTCTGCAGATAACATTTTTCCACTACAATGTCGCCTGCGATGGTAAATGTCACCAATCTTATACGATCCTTGTCGGCAGTGTCGCTCTTCACAACTTTCATCTTGTTGAAGATGTCCTTCACTTCATCCGCGACGTGTATTCCAGATGACTTTAAAAAAAAGAAACATTACACGTCAGTATTTAGTAAATAACAAACAAGGACAATCCAAACATGTTGTCAATCATAATCTATTAAATTATCTACATATTTTAACATAATTCCTGAAGGCAATAAGATAAAAAATAACTTTGTAACTTGCTTTTGTGTTTTGATTAGAAACATTTGTAGATGAAAAGGTCAAAGCAGCCCTTTTCTACTCCCATATCATTTTATTCATGAAAAAGTTAAACTTATAGTCTAATTTCCCATTTAAGTGAACAAAATGAAATACTATTAGAGTATGAGCAATTTAGTGCGATGTGGGCCGTGGTTCACATTTTAAGCAGACTTGTTAATTTGTTCTTTAGTTGAGACAGAAAGCAGAACCTAAAAAGTTGAAGAAACAGGAAGTTCTTTAAAACAAGCTTTTGGAGAAAAGTACTACGAAAGCATTTCAACTAGAATCTACCATCTTTCCAGCAGTAACATGCCATGGGTGTAGCTTCCCTATGAACTGTTAAGGCCTTGGCTCCATCACATTCCAGTCATTGTGGAACAAGTTAGCACAAGAAAGACCGCCCCAAGGGATTCTCTGAGAACAAGTTTGAAACACGAACAAAGCTCCCTCCATTTTGGAGGCGAAAACCACACCTTGAACGAGCCTTGTCAGACACTAATCTTGCATTTCACTCAGTACACCATGTCCTCAATAAAAGCACCAAATGAACATTTCACACACACTCTAGATAAAATGACAACCAGGCTTCACCGAGTTCACACAGCTTTTACACATTTTTAAAATGATCATATGGCACTTTAAAGTTGTATGGTCCATACAAGCATGTTCTATGAGGCACACACACCACAAAGAAGCAGTGGTTTACTGACAACACAAGTCAAAACAGTCACATTATGTGTGCAAGGTACTCACCATGTTGCTTCTGATGTGAAGGAAACAACCAGCAGAGAAAAATGGCAGCAATCAAAAGGCTCGAGGGTCATATTAAGGAAGGAGAGCAGGTTGACTCATATAGGAGGAGCCGGTGGAATGAGCACACCTCTAAAAGTAGGCACACCCCCTTCTTGCCAGGTGTGACACAGTTTCAGCTGCAACCTCAGTATTTGCATCTAATCACACGACAGCTGAAGCCTAAATCACAACGGATTCATGGGCCTTGTTGTCTGGCACGACATAAACATTTGCGTTAAACTCTCCATCCTGAAGTTCGGTCGAGGTAAAGAAGATCTCCTGTTTTAAATCATACCCCAGGTGAACTTGAGCCAGTTTCTATGGGAGTGGTACCTCACGCCCTTATATGGAGAACAAACCTGTCCACATATCCAACTCATCTGCTGTCGACAGCCCATTCAGTGGCCTTATAAGGTAAGAAAGGGGCATGAGCGACCGCGTTATGTCAAAAGGATCCATCCACCTATAAGAAGTAAGTGTTCTGCTCTCCCTTCAGATTCAGATTCTATGTTGTGCCAACTCAGCATTGGTTTCAGTCCACTCCCCCGAAACACAACTAACATGACACATGTTTACCATTTAGGAGTAATCTACACAGTAGGAGCTTTAAGTAATTATGGAATAATTATGGAATAATGTTGAAATTAATGTAAGACTGGTGAACTCCTTTTTGGTTTTCAAGGGAATTATTTATAAAACAATTCATGAGAGTTATAAATGTAACTAAAAATGTATTAATATGGAAGATGTATGTGGTGGTATATATAAATATATTTCTCTTTCTTTTTTTCTTTATTTTATATTAATTTTCTGATATATTTTGATTTCAATTTAGGATAGGAATTTATAAGCATTTTTTGCTTCTACCTATACCTTTTCAGTCTTTCTCTTTTGTATATTTTATAGGATAATATTGTATTGTATTTGATTTGATTGAATGAATAAAATACACAAACAAACAAACAAACAAGTATACGTCAACTGTATTTATTTAGTGATTGTTTTGATTTTTATTGTGCAGTACAGTGCTGTACTATAATGTCTTCTGTAGAATTGTAAATTGTGATAAACCTGGACTACAGATTGAAATGTACTCTTCAGCTAACTCTGAGCATTTATATTGAGGTGGAAAGTGAAATGTTGATTCATGTGAACTGTCCCTGCTAAATAGAGACATAAAGTAATTTAGATGTATTTTTTCTCCAGTGTGGAGGCTGAGGAGTCTGTGCAGTTTATACAATTCACAAAAAGTTACTCCACTGTAGGCAACACAAATGTGCAGATTCAATGCCATGCCTGCTTCCCCCAGATGCACATATAAAATCAGTGCGATTAAACTTACATGACATATCAGCTATTGGAAAACCAAAAATGTTCAAAGAGATAATAGACAGGGCTCCGATCCAGGGTCAACAAAAAAAAAAAAGAGAACATTCATTTAAACAGGGCCTCTTGAAAATATCTACATTTGTGTTAATCTGTAGAGTAATAACATCTGCCACTTCTTTTAGTCCAGACTTGGAGCTCGGAATTAGAGGATCAGTTCACAGGAGGGAAACCTCCTTCCCTCTGGTGTCACACCATGCCTTTTACAGAGCTGGGCAACAGTGGCGTTACTTTTACTTTTAATATAGCGTTATCATATGTTGAATCAAATAGCCTTTCAGGAGCTTGTGGCCACACAAGCTGCAATGTCCCAAACTTTGTTGAAGCTCAAGTGCAGAGGAGCTCTTTAATGCTGAGGGAAACTCCCCCGTGGGTACGTGAAGTCGACAGAAGGAGGGTGACATCACGTACCGATCCTCAGACTGATGCATATGACGGCTCTGGTGTGGGCAATACAGTCACGCAAGCTTGTGTTTCCTCGGTGGAAAAGATGGCGTCGAAGGCCGAGAGCAATCTATCCTTTGGCCTCGGCACCAACATACACTGTTTGATTGTGTTTTTATGTTCCTAGTAAGGCCAGTCGATATGAATGTATGCCACTAAGGTGCAAGGTGCTTGGATGTATTATGGAAGTCTGCATTTCAATAAATTAAAAAAGTGAATAATAAGTCTCGTTATTATTAGAGTTCTGCATTAGTTTAAATACAGTATGCCAATCAGATATGAACTCTTTTTTCTCAGCACTCTTCTTTTGTAGGAACATTTAATGCATGGTCAACCTTTCCTCCTCAGTCACAGACACTCTGCTTAGCGTCACAGTGGTGTTGCGTCCTCTGTGTGGATCAGTGGTTTAGAGGCAGTCCCACCCCACATCCGGACTAGCTTCTGTTCCAAAAAGCAGAATGCATAAATGTCAGCACATGTCATAGCGTGCCTTCTACCACTAGCACGGCAAGAACTGGAATGTGTGACGTGTAAAGAGAACAACTTGAATATACTGTTTACTTATTACTTTTTATCATAGATGATCTGTTTAGCAAAAGTTACAAATTGCTTGTTGCTAAGTAGATCGTCATCACTGTGGTACCAGAGCAAATGGCAGCCAGCTCAAACTTTCCAGAGCAGTAAAAAAGGAAACACAACCCTAAACCACACAGAGCAGGAAATGGCTGCTGCATAACTCTGTCAGTTGAAAACTTCATGCTGCTGTAAGTCAGTGACGTCAGGGGAGCTGAGCCAGGTCTATGCGAGCTCTGACATCTACTGGTGGGTTGTGGATACTGAATTGTGCGTAGGCTCTGCGTGGCATTAGATATGATTACCGGTATGTCTAAATATATTGCATTAACTAAATTAGTAAATACAGCATCCTACATTGCATGTATTTAAGCATATTCTATGTGACAATAGCATGGTTTTCATCCTTAAGTGGCAGTATAATTAAAAGATTAATTAATTAGTTTATTAGTGAGCTGGAGTTGCTGGATTTTGGTTCCTTTTTTAAGTCTTTATGCTCAGTTAAGCTAACTAGCGGCTGGTGCTAGCTTCATATTTACCACGCAGACATGAGAGTGGAGGCATAATGCTCTTGTTTACCTCATTGCAAGATAATAGGTTAGTGTATTGACAAAAAGTCTAAATTAGATTATAACTAAATAGCTAAATAACTTATAGCTAAACTATAAGTAGATAATTTTCACATTCTCATTTATTGATAGGCTAACGCTGAATGAACAGATTTTTATTTGTGGGACATAGTGGTTTTATTATGTTTGTAGATAATCAGACAATTAATAATCAAATTATTCATCTTCAAAATCAGTATTCTTTGATTAAGACGTACACGACACACAAACTGTTTAATATTCCGATATAATGACTTCTGGATTCTTCAAGTGTTGATAGTCCGAGCTCCTTTCTACAACATGACCAGTTCCAGCCACTGTGGATGGAAACATACGTCACTGCATGGTCCATGAATCACTTCTTTATATTCTTGTGTCAGTATCACATTTGGGCTCTTACCTCCATGAAACCCATTTCTATCTTTCCGGTCCCATTCTTGTCCATGGTCTTGAAGACATCTGTTGTTGATAAAGAACAATAACTCATATAATAATGTGTGCGTGACTGCAGGGCACATCCAGTGTGGTCACAATGACAAAAGACTCACTGAAGAGCGTCTCCAAGCGGACCATGCTGCACACAAAGTTGTCGAAGTCAATGGTGAGGTTTTTGTCGCTGTAGCGCGCCACAATGATCTGATGCAGAGGGCTGTCGAGTGAGAAACCTGCCAGGATGAAACACGCGAGCTTCACAACACGTCTATCCATCACATCATGAAAAACACAAAGACAAAGACATTTACACACTTCCCAATGGACACACACTTATACAAACAGCATGTTGTGTACATCTTCTCATCCTGTACCCTCTCACTCCTTTGGGTCGAGGAAACCAACTGCAGTTGAATATAATGTGAAAAAGACTTCTCACCAGAATCCTCAACAGCCATCCTCATCTCCGAGGAGCTCATGCAGCCGCTTTGGTCCGTGTCTTTCGCTTTGTACACATCCTAACGGAGAGCCCAGCAAGTTAGTGTGTGTGTTACCACCATTCTACTGATACAGCATACACGTGATACATTAATGTCGTCGTATAGAAATGAGGAACACACCAGGAACTTCTCAATCTTTGTCCACAGAATCTTAAATTCGACCAGGCCCAGCTTTCCGCTTCCGTCTTTCTTTGCAGAGTGTGTGAAGGAAAGTAGTAATGGAAGGAGCAATGTGCGGCGGGTTGTCGACCTCTATCGGACATGACCTTGAGCGTGGGTCTTTAAAAAAACGTGCAATTCTAAATTCTAGTAGGCATTGAGAGATCCAAAGATGTTCCCAAATGTGCAAGGCTCAATTGAGGGGAAATGTAGCACAAAGGAGACATTTAAAAAGTCAATGGAGACTTTGGTTTGAATACTTTCGTCATCATATACATCCCGTCATGTAGAATTTAGAGAAAAAAATATCAGAAGGTGGCACACAAAATATATTTTTTTACAGCCTTACAGAGATAGTTTGACATTTTAGGAAATATAGTTTTCAACTTTCTTACTGAAGGTTAGAAAACAGGGTGTTAAGAGGTTAATAGTATATAGTATATAGTATATAGTCTGTTTTTCTCGACATGAAGGATACGTCCAGCAGATTGATCATGGTGCGGCAGGTCGCCAGGCTAAACCCACTGGTTTTGATGTCTTTTCCTGAAATGTAATGAAACACAGGGCTACATTGCTGGGAGGGTCAGGTGCACACACAAGCACATACTAAACTTGACTGAAAGAAGATGAATAAATCATTTCTTACTCTTCACCACTACTCGGTTGAGGATTTTCTGCAGCTCGAATGCAGAAATCTCAACGTCCTAAGAACCATACGATAACGACGCTTTATAAATTATAAGCAGTAATTTGAGACCACAAAATAATATGTCTAATCTGTATCATATACGTACATTTCCAGAAAGCTGCCCAAACAGTCTTTTGAATCTGTCGCTGATGTCGTCTTCATCGATGACAATCTATAGATAACAAAGGAATATTTGTTCCCGCCCTGCTTTTTTTTAAACAATCCTCATAAGCATGTAAATCAAGGGATATGATCGTACCTGCTCAACATGGCAGTCTACAGGATCATCAATCTCTCTGAAAGCAGCGAGAAGTCATAGTTATCATTTTGAATGACTATCAGTGTCATTTTTCATCATGAAATTGCACTTATTTGTGAAAGGAACATACTGGAAAGATGCCTTTTTCTCCGAGAACACCCGCACATAAAAGTCTCCGTTCTTGTTGGGCTCGAAGGTGGAGGGGATGATGAGGTATTCTCCCGGGGGAAGACAGAAGTGGTTGCACACTTCTCTCAGGTTGATGAAGGTCTCGGAGCGTGCAGCTGAAGCGTTGCGGATGAAGAAGTTCTTCTTCAGGTGTACTTGCTTTTGGCCATAGTACTAGGAAAGGACACACATGCAGTGCATCACGTGAGGCCGCCGCATTCCTTCTCTCTGACTTACCCTCTTTTACGTTATATAATTAGAATTTCTCAGAGGTATACTCATTCTTCTTGAAAAACTAGTGCTGTGTTTTCATCTTTGTAAACATACCTCCTCAGGCAGCTGGAAAACGACAAAACAAATCATATGTCAGAATATACAACATACAAAATAACATATTGTCACAAGTATGATCACTTGCATGTTAGCGGCAGGTCCTTACCTCGTATATGGCAAAGCCGATGGTCTCCGTGTCCTGACCCATTTTCCTCATTCTCCGCTTGTTCTTCTGCATTAAGCCCACGATGAAGGTGCAGCCCTCCTCACCATCATCATTGTCATCATCCACATCTTCCAGCTTTATGACAAACTGAGGATTCATCCAGAAGGAATCTAGGAAGGTAAGCAATGTTTACAAATGTATATGTTGTCCATACAAATAATGTCTATTGAATGTATCTTCAATTATACATATATATATATATATATATATATATATATATATCCTCCAGTGCTCGAGGTACGGTTGTAAAAGTGGTCATACTTGGAAAGTTTCTGCAGCCGCCAGCTGAAACGCCCCTTCTCCATGTTTCCTCAAACTCGGACTCTGCCCATTTCTTGAACGCGTCACCTTTGAGTGCATCAGGGGTGAGGTTGCAGATCTCAAGGCGAGAATATTGACGCAGGAAGTCGGAAAACGACATCCTATGGACAAAACAGTATGAGAAAAATAAAAACAAATAGAAACGACCACAACATTTGTTTAAATTGTTCTTTTTCCAAAATATATTGTATCAAAAATATAAGTATATGGAATATAAAGAGTTTTTTAGCCCTGGGAACCCAGAAGAGGAAGAACCATGTTTTCAGTGAGGCTTACCAGAACTCCCCATCCTCACACCGTTTGGTCAGCCTTGTCCGGTCATCGTCACTCACATATCTCCATTCAGAAGACCTAGAGAAAAGCCATTACCTTCTTAGTTGGAAAAATGTTGTGTGATGATGAGGTTAAAACATGAAATTCATGGGAGGACTGAATGTCACACACTCCCTCACTATGAACACAAGAACAAACTTTAAGTGTGACGGCTTTTGTTGCCACAGGATATACCAGCCAGTCCACTGGGTGTGTATGCTACACAAACACGTTATACCCTCTTCCGAACAAAGGCTAGATGATTAAATTAGGTTGGGTCCTCGTCTAAACAACACGAAAGGCGTGATTGGTAAAGTTCCTTTGGTAAAGGCGTGATTGGTAAAGTTCCTTTATGAGAAGTGGTTGAAAGCACTTCAGTTACAATTTGAATAAAGAAGTGTTGGTTGACCAGATCACAGCGTCACTCGTGTGACTAGCATTCATGTTTTGTCGGCGGTGCATAGGTCTCCCTCTAGTCTTTAAGATTATTCCTCTGGTACCAAGCTCACAGATGTCTGAGGGTGGACAACCTGAAGGAAAGACGTTGGGATATTTGATATATTTTTTGTCAGGGATGGTTGGAGGTGCACTTAGTTTACGGCTGAATAAGGTCGCTCAATGGGGAATGCCCATTTTGGCTGTACAAAGTTATTACTTCAATTTGTGATGGTAGAAGTTTTGAGGGTGTGTGTGATCACCCTCTCTGACCCTCTCCTCTGCTAGAGGCCTTGTGGCTGCAGTTGGGTTTCAGATCAGCTGGTCCGGCTGGTGTCTATACAAACTAGATTCAGTCGGGCCACCTTTCTCCCTCCCTTGCATGGACTCTGTTTACTTTGATTCATTTCATCATTACACACATTTCCTTTATTGTATATGTAAAATAAACCTATTTTTAGTTACAACTCCCTCAAAACATTTGGTTTTTAGTGAGTTGTACTAGATGTACTAAATGTCAGGGTCATTCTGATCATTTGTTGAGGGCTGATCGACCAACCCATGTCAACACCCCTATAGCCACATGTTGGTAACAAGGGCTGTACACTAGAGAAGTACTCTGGAGACGCTCCCAATGATAACTACTTGAGATAATGTGAGCACATTCATTGCATTTCCTTCCCTTGAACCCTCACCCATTGAAGTCCACAATACTCACTTGTCACTCCAGGCTCCGTTCCACTCCACCTGACCCCATGGGTTTCTAATCCTGATCAGCTGCTCCGTGTCTCCTCTGTACTTCACCTGACAACAGCATAAGGTATCAATTACTCTCAACTAAAAAAAACACACCTTACAAATAATATAAATGTAATAAAAGGGGTAAAATAATCAAATAAATAATTCCTCAGGTGGCCAAACCAAACATATATTATAACATAGAGCCACTGCAGCTTCACTTGTACCCAGATGATCTGAATAAAGACATAAACATGTCCTCACCTGCTCCGCCCCTGTCACTGAGTAGGCATGGCCCTTCACCAACTTGCGATATGTGACGGCTTCTGAGTCGGACGCGCTGGTAATCTGGGACAGAGAAGAAAAGCTTGTGAAGTCAAAAAGAAGCAGATATCGCAAACAAGCCGAATGTGCAACAATAAGCTCAAACAAACATCAATGGAGCATCCCAGAAGGGAGCCTCTCTCCAAGGCCTTCTTAATGATTTTGAAGAGGTGTGGATCTGCATTGCTCAGCTCATGCTTCTCAGCAATGCCTCCTGTGAAATCCTCGAATCCCTCAGTGGTGCTGCCTCCGGAAAGAGCCTCATAGCATCCATTTATTCTAAAGAGAAAGGGAGTTTGTGGATTACTAGCCCAGTAAAGGAGGTACCGACAAAGTGAAAGGTATCCAGACGCTCTAGACTTCCGTACTTGGCATAGGCCTTCTCCAACAGCGCGCTCCAAAACTCTGAACTCTCTGCCGAGTGAACAAACAGTAGCTCTCCATCTTTAGTGGGCAAGCGGTCGTCAACGACCACATCCACCCACTCACCGAACTGCCAGAACTGAAAGTCACAGAGAGGACACCATCAGTCAAATCCTCACTCAAGCTCTAAAAGAAAGAGACTGTGGTGTGTGTGTGTGTGTGTGTGTGTGTGTGTGTGTGTGTGTGTGTGTGTGTGTGTGTCAGGCACCTCAAAGTGGAAGATGCCAGCGTAGTCGTCCTCAAAGCTTTGGTCGTGGGGGACAACGCGAGACAAGACCTGTTTGTTGAGAGTCAAGGAGGCGATGGCTGCCAGGAGCCAGCAGTCACCTAAACACAAGTCAATAGTGTTAATGAAGGGAAATCCTCTGTGAAATATCAGGTTACATCCGGAGGATTTCAAATTGTTGGTTTAATTTCGGGGCGGAGGTTGTGTTTATGAACTAGTCCGAAGGTAGTTCCGTCCCTGGCTGCCTACAGACTACACATGTTGAAGTGTCCGTGGACAAGTTTCTGCACCCCAAATGTGATGCGAATGTTCATCGCTCCTGGTGAGCAGGTGGCGCCTGACATGGAGCCTCTTCCCCCAGTGTGTGAATGCTGACTTGTGTTGTAATGCACATCGAGTAGTTGCTATAGGACTAGAGAAGCGCTACGTAAATACAGATCATTTACCGTTGAGTCATGACAACAAAACAAAACAGTATGATTGCACACACACCCCTGTTGGGATAATGGTATTGTCTCCCTTCAGTTATTAGATCTAAACAAGTCAAGTCTCACACACACACACACACACACACACACACACACACACACATGTATGCTTCTTGCCAGACTGGGTGTGGACAGAGAAGACTGGAGAAGTCTAAGGAGTGACAGCTGATGTCACTGCACAGGCATTCCCTTTGAGTTAGGTTCGGATTTTATTTCAGTGTTGTGTTGTTATGAAGGTACCACGGAAATACAGTTTCCAGAGATTAAAACCAAGCAAGCAAATAAGCTCTAGCTACATACTATATGAGATATACTGTATTCACACCTGCTTACTGCAGTCTTGGATAAGCAGGCAAAATCATTCATTGAAATAGTTGAAAATGGAAATCAATAATAATAATAATAATAATAATAATAATAATAATAATAATACATAGTATTTGGAGGCGCCTTTCATGTCACCCAAGGTCACCTTACAATAAAATCGAACAGGATAAAAGTATGAGAGATAAAAACAACATTAAAACATTAAAACAGAACATCAACATAAAAACAAGTGAAGTGTACAGGATCCAGTTATGAAGAGTATGCCAGTTTGAACAGGTGGGTTTTTAGTTGGGACTTGAATGATGTGATGGAGTCTGATTGTCTTATGTGCGGGGGGAGGGAGTTCCAGAGCCTGGGTGCTGAGCAACTGAAGGCTCGGGCACTCGGGCAATGTGCCAAATTGTCAAATACAGTAAATGTCTAATTGTGCCATCAAAATGTATCTGAAACATGCAGACACTGTTGGAGGACTGTGTGAATGTGTGTGGGTTGGAGTGTCTCACCAAGTGCTCCTTGACATATGTCCGTCCTGGTTGCATGTTCAACTATGAATTGTGGATTGGAACACAACTCCTGGGGGAAAACAGGTCAGAATTGTTTCAAATTTGAAAGCTTCATCATATCACCACTTTCTATCTTGACCTTTACTATTATACACATCCATATCTGGATGATTATGTTTTGCTGGATATAAAAATTACTGATCTATAGTGTATGCAGTGTATACAGTGTATCTGACCACTGCAGACACATTGTCCACTTTAAGCTTTGCAGTCTGTTAGATAAAGCCACCGTATTTGGTGTGAGGACAAGCAGGAATAAGCTTACATTACCAAACATATTTAATATGTGTGAAGCAGGTAGCCTGTTTCTTATTTTTGAAAAGAGGATATGACAAGAAAATATCAGTTCGACAAACCGTCCTTCAAAATAAGATATGGTCAACGTGCCCCATCTTATTCATTGAATCTCTTGGCAGTCAATCGGCGTATTGTACCCACCCTGGGTCTTTTCCAGGTGATGCCCCGTACTTTGTAGGAATTTGGTCCAAGTTCGTTGTATCCTAAGGATGAGGGCAAAGCCTCAAAGCAGTCATCTTGAAATAGCTGTCCTCTCTCCAGGCAGCTTCGCCTCAGCTCTTCAAAATCCTGGTTGAGGTATTTTACCGCACAAGAGTTGGATCCTATCCCGTGAGATTTGTCTCGGTTGTGCTGAAGTCTTGCTGCGATGCCTGACATTTTGAAAGATTTTAAAACTGTCCTAATGTCTGCGAGAGTGTGTGTGTCTGTGTCTGTGACTGTGTGTGTGTGGGGGTGTGGGGGTGTGGTCAGACAGGCTCTGTGTTATGTACAGCTCAACTGTCTCCACACCCTTTATTGTTCATACTTGACAGCCACCTTGCTCTGCCTCACCTGTTTCATCTCGTTCATATAGCTCAGAGTCCTTTAACCATTTGTTTGTGTCTGATATGCGCAATACTTTATAAACACTGATGTCATAGTTTCATAGGTTCTTTATTTTCTTTTATTTCACAGAAGTTTTGGCAATGAAATACCTGCACAATCCAATTTAAAAGAGACAATTTAATAAAACACATATGTTACTTATCTCCATGTAATATCATTTACATGTATAAATACATACTTTTTTGAACATTTGGAATATATGACTATGAAAGGTCTTTTACATAGTTTTAAAATTAATTTGTGAAAATAACAATAATCATCCTGCAGTCATCAAGAAAGGGTTCTTCCTTGTCGTGTCTCCAGAGTCAGTAGATCGCCAGGCACAGCCACTGTAAGAGGAACAGAATTATACAAGGAGTTGTCTCATCTGGAACAAACCAGTAACCCTTGTCATTCTCTCACACACCTGCTGTATATCCAACTCCATCTTCCCTTTGTCGGCTCTATCCAGAGCCTTAAATATTTCTAGTTGAGAGACGGAAATAGAAAAACAGGTATTGTGAACATGCCTCCAGGTTAACATTTGAAATACTTGCTGTGCTTGCAGACACTTACTGAAGAGCATTTCCAGTTTAATGAGACAGCCAACAAAACTGTCAAAGTCTATGGCGTACTGAGCGTCGGCATAGCGATTCACGATGGACTGCAACACAGTATTGTTGACCTGGAAACCTAGGGAAGAAAAGTAGCCGTCACTTATTATCCTCTTCTCCATATCAGATCAGTTTGATTGAGGTGTACTATTTATGATCCTGGTGAAGTATAATTGTGAAAAGGTGTTAGATATAAGCAGGGTGTTGATGGAAGTGTTAAGTTTGTAAAAGTGTACGTCAACTTTAGTGGCACACTGTTCAAAGATAACTAACTTCTGCAGGCAATATATCTAAATAGCTCATTATGATTTGCATCAAGAAAGCAAATAATATTACTGAATTAGAAGCCATAAAACGATTCTAGCAGAGGATGTTAGTTTTGCATCAAGGCATTTTTGAAGAGGTGAGGTCATAATGAAAAGGAAATCATTTGGCTTTTGATTTCTACATGACATGGCTGTCATAATTTACAACCGTGTTTCACTGTTATTGTCACTGATGCAGATATTTGATTCTCCTCGTGAGAATGTTGGTTACCTGCTTCTGCAGCTGCGCCTCTCATCTCGTGGGAGCTCATGGTGCCAGAGTTGTCTTGGTCAAAAGTCTTGAAGATCTCCTATTTGATCCAGGCATGTGTCGTGTGAACAGATACAGACCCTAAATCCAATACGGCGAACGATCATTTCAAAGCACGTGAATCAAAACTTACCAGGTACTTCTGGATTTTGCTCCACAGCGAGTGAAACTCCAGCAATCCCAACATGGCACTTTCATCTTTCTGAGGAATGTTAAGGCTTCTAAAAAAGCTCATCCTGGAATATTCATTTAATTTATCGTTCACGTATTTCAATTCCATAATTATAATGCACCCATTTTTTGGGACAATGCATTTCTTAAATAGGATACATCCAGCAGACTGACAATAAGCCGACCTGTCTCCAGGCTGAAGCCGTCTGTCTTGATATCAGACCCTGCAAAAAAGTGGCAAAACATAGCAAGTTGCACCTCTTAAGTCATTGCAAGCAAAAGAGGCCAATCGTTGATGCGTTAGAATTCAATGTACTCACGATGAGAGACAACGTTGTTCAAAATTGTAACCAGTTCAAAGACCGATACCTCCATGTCCTGTTGGAAAAACGCATATAATTTTTTTAAACTTTGTAATCCAGGTTTAGATTTAATTTACTTTCTGTCACCAAGTTGCTCCACCTACCTTGCCAGCAATCTGCTTGAAGAGCTTCTTGAAATGAGGATCCACATCATTCTCAGATACTTCCTCCTGAGAGAAGGAGACACAGATAAGGCTCGCTTAGGCCTTTTCACAGACATGAATGTGATAAATGTAACACACTATATGGTGAACATGAAGCAATAAGCATTTAAACAAAAATGTTGACATATTTCCTTTAATCTCAGTTCTAAAGTGGGAAATATAAGAAGGTTTGTCTAGAAAGCAGCTTATATTATTACCTTCCCATTCAAAATACGGAAGGTTATGTTTTGATCACTGTATTTTTTTTAATTATTATTTATTTATTTGTATGTGTGTTACTCGCATAACTCAAAAAGTATTTAATCGAATCGCATGACATTTTGTGGGATGATTGGTTATTATCATTTGATTCAATTTTGGGATTGATCGGGTCAAAGGTCAAGGTCATGAAAAGGTCAACATCTTATTTTTACCATAGTCAATTTGCATACAATTGGCGTGCAACTAATGCCAACATGTTCACAATTCAATGCCCAATCTTGTGATATGCGAAGGTATGCGTTCTATCGAGTGCCCGTTCTAGTTATGTGTGTTTTCTTACCTCTTTTATTTGAGACTTGACATCCACTTCCAGTGGACTGAAAAGATAAAAATGCAAAGCTTGAGCACACTTTGTTGTCGTGCAAGACAACAAATATGTATGAAGAAGCAGTTGTCCTCTGAGCTTTGTCCACTAGATGGCGGTACAGGCCAAAACTCTGATCTCTACACTACCCTATAGATGTCAATCGGGCTGTAAGTTACTGTACCTGGTTGCAGCCTTTTTCTCTGAGAACACCCTGAGAACAAAGCTGCCCTTCTTGTGAGGCTCGAAGGTCGAGGGAACTATTGCATATTCTCCTGGAGGAAGTTTGAAGCGGTCGCACACTTCCCGCGTGTTGATGAAGTTGCTGCTCCTAGCCACAGCTTTCTGTCGCAGCAGGACATCCGGCCCGAGGTGAACATTACTGCAGCCTTTGTACTGGGGATTAAAAGATGGCGTTCATTACTGGAACGTCACGCAGCTACCCAGAGATGCAATCAGGCAACACTTGTGACACACTCAGGTTTATTTTGCACATAAGGGATCGATGCCGGCATGTCACAGACCTGGTCTGGGACCTGGAAAAAAGGAAACAGAAATAAGTATTTTAGTAAATCTGTCAAATGCAGAGCACTAATTTAGCATAAAATGCCACATTATTCATAGACACCTCATAAATGGCAAAACCAATGGTTTGAAGGTTGCGGTCAAGCCTCTTCTGCCGTCGTCCATCCTTTTGCATCAGCCCCACCAGGAAGGTGCACCCATCCTCCCCATCCAGAGGATCATCGTCTACATCCTCCAGACGCACCACAAACTGAGGGTTGGACGAGAACGTGGCTGGAACAAACAGCAGTGTCATCCTTTACGTGACGCAGTGTAACTGAAGTTGTAGCTCAAATATCCACGTCGTTTCTCCTATACCTGGGTTGTTGCGGCAGCCGCCAGCCGTGGATCCCACCCTCCACATCCCTTCAAACTGGTAGTTGTTCCAGTGGTGCACATCATCACTCATGAGCGTGTCCGGGGTCAAGTTACAGATCTCCAGCTTGGAGAACCGCTTGATAAAGTCGGAATAGGACATCCTGAGAAGAGAAACACTTTTCTCAACAAAGAATGTTGTGCTCTCCTGAATATGAGCTAATAGTTCCTTTGGTGCTCTAGTTTAGGGGATTATCAATCCATATTACAGCATTTTACAACATATATACAATATTGTTTATTAAAAGGTTAAAGATAATCATTCTCATCCTTCAGTTCAATCACTGAAACAGACCACTTCTCCATAATCTCCAGCATGAAGACCTCCACCTGTGTCTCATACCCCCCACACACACACACTCACACACACACACACAAACACAAACACAAACACGTACACTTAAACTCGCTGCTATCACCCCTGTGGTAAAAATAAAAGGGTGACAGGGCCTTCTTAGCAGTTGCACCCACCCTGTGTTCACTCTCTGTTTCTGGTGTGTTGTCCATCACTCACCTTGTCTCAGACTCCTCCCTCCTTGTGTGCCGCCCTCCTGTGTCATTGCAGACCCCGCCCTCATTGTTTCCACCTGTGCCTGGTTTGTGGTTTCCTTGTGTATTTAGTCGGTGTCAACCTCTTTGTTCTGGGCCAGTTTGGCTGTCATGTTCTGCCAAGTAAAAACCTTTGTTTTCCTGAATGTGACTACTGCTTCTTGTAATCTGCCTTGGCGTCCTATTGCCTGTGACTCCCAGCCATTCCCAAACACGTATCTTCTACTGTTTGCTTTTCTTTCTTTCCGTTACCAATATGTTCTGTTTTGTTTGTTTTGTTTGCTTTGTCTTTGCATTTTTTTCGTTTTGTTCCCGTTTTCAAAGTCTCTTGTCCCCATGTAAAGTGTCTGTGTATTCAGAAAAGCGCTATATACTGTAAGTTTGAATTATGATTATTATATATATTATATATTTACCAGAACTCCCCATCGTCAGCCACATGATTCAACTTTGCTTTCTCATCTTCATCGACGTGATTCCATTCACTGGATCTAATTGGGATTTAACATGCTTTTAGTAAAATCCTGGGAGTAAACAATGGTAGCTAATGGTTGATGAATCTAGAGTGTAATCATTTACCCATCACTCCAAGGCCCAGTCCACTCCACCTGACCCCATGGGTTCCTGATGCGGACCAGCTGAACCGGTCTGCCTCCGAAGCTAACCTGGGAGAGAGAGCAATAACATTGGGAAACTTCATCTGCATACAGTAAAAACAGTGTATTGATGACAGTTTAGATAAATTGTATACCTCCTGTGCTCCAGTGACTGAGTATGCATGTCCCTTGACCAGTTTGAGAGCTGTAACAGCCTCTGTCTCATAGGCATTGGTGATCTGAAAACACCACAGAACAAACACTCAGAATATTGTCAGTGCTGTTGGTGAGCTTGTCTGCAGAGCAGCATGCAAATCAGTATGGAAATAATGCGTACGTCTATAGAGCAGCCCAGCAGTGAGCCCAGGCTCAGGGCCCTCTGGATGACGTGGAAGAGCTTCGTTGGAGCTTCGTCTAAGGGATAAACTTCTGCAATCCCTCCTGTGAAGTCTTCAAAACCTTCAATAGTGTTTCCTCCTGACAGCGCCTCATAGCAGCCGTACACCCTGACAGACGCAAAGGAATTTATATATATATATATATTTATACAATTTTACTACTTTAACATTTCGAAGAAGCAAAAGATACAAGGGGAACACTCCCTACTTGGAGTAGGCCTTCTCCAGCAGGGCGCTCCAAAACTCTGAGCCCTCCGCTGAATGGACAAACAGAAGCTTTCCATCTCTGGTGGGTAAACGGTCATCGACCACCACGTCCACCCACTCACCAAACTGCCAGAACTGAGAAGAGAAACATTCCCATCAGAAAACCCAACTTTGAATACATTGACGACTCATGCAAGGCATCTGTGAGATCCTTGTGTTGTTTTCCGCGAGTCACAATACTCACAATATTGGCTATAAAATTGGTATCAAAACAAATGTAGATATTAACACAAAGCTTTTGTCATGAAGCAGTGGATTGCTGTTTGCTTGATCTTTATGTATAGCTCTACTCAACTTTTAACTTGTGGTGGTGCTGGAAGGACTGTTACAAGATACTCACTCTTTGACATATGGTGAAGCGTTGATCAGCTTTGCAGGTGAACAAGCAGAGCATGTGGGTGGCATTGACTCATTTATTGTTGAATAAATGGACCGAAATTGACCAGAAGATATTACATTTTTACATTTTGACAGAATTCAGCACAACATTGTTCAACAATCTGTATTTTAGTATTTTGGATTGCCCGAAACTAGTGTACAAGTTTCCGTTGAGGATATGTCTGAATTATATGGCCACATGGTCCAATTACAATGAAAGAAATAAGAAAAGGAAAAAGAAAGCCCCAAACCTGGAAGGTCAGAGTTATTGGCCACACGAGAAAGGTATCTGTCTGACCTGGAAGTGAAATATCCCGGCATAACCCTCGGTGAAGCTCTGTCCATGGGGCACCACGCGAGCCAGGATCCGCTGGTCAAGAGTCAGAGAGGCGATGGCAGCCAGGAGCCAGCAGTCCCCTGCACATGAAGAGCCAAAACGGGGTCTGATATTGAGCAATATGTGGCATTCATGCTGTAAACAGCATGTGGCAACAAACCACATCTTTCATCTTTACAATACTCCTACAAGCTGAATGGCAGAATGGGTGGAGGCCAGGTTGGGTCCAGGCATGTTTGTGGTTCCCTTTTAAAACCAAAGCATTCATCCGTCGGTCCAGCTGATCATTCAGTCATTCATCCGTCTCTCCAGCTGATCATTCAGTCATTCATCCATCCTCTTTTCCCTCACTTACCCAGCGCTCCTTGACAAATGTCTGTCCTGGTTGCCCCATCATCAATGAACTTTGGGTTGGAGCACAGCTCCTATAAAGAACACCAAATAACCACAAGAGGTTGAATAATGCGTGAGCAGTTTTGAGAAACCTTTCCTTGGATTTTCCAGTATCCAACACATTTAGTTAATTATGTTCCAAAGATTATTACTATAGTGAATTGTATCAGGTGCTAGTTTTGTACTTGTAAGTTAACCCTTCGTGGCTTTTAAGTGCTTTGGGAAAGTAACTAGTTGTGACTTCTGTTTTTTAATTGTCTTCCTTCAGCAATGCTTGATTTAAAAAGATGAAATATTTGCAATTCAGTCAAATAAATAATTCCAATAGTCACTGACACAGTAATGTCAAGCTCATTGTTATATTGAGCACAGTGAAATATTTCAAAATTAATAGATGTACTTTTTCATTGCCCTGTGTGTGTGTTTCTTCTCAGTGGCGTCTTACCGTTGGCCTTTTCCAAACAACGTGCCTGGTTTTGGATGAGTATGGTCCCAGCTCTTTGAAGCCCAGTGATTTGGACTCGGCTGGAAAGCAGTTGTCCTCAAACAGACATCCACTTTCCAGACACTGCTGGCGCAGGGTGACATAATCCTGTTTGGAGAACTTCACTGCCTTCTGGTTGGTGCCAATGCCTTCTTCCCTCTCCTTCTGATGAGCCAGTCGGTCAGCCGTGGATGTCATCCTCACCTCTCAAATGTACGTCGACTTTGTGGATGGTGATTTCCCTCTTTGTGATTTGAGTTATCTTGTGAGCTCACCTTCCATCAGCTGACCACAATCCAGACGTGTCTTTGACCCAGCCTCCTTTATAGCTCCCACAGGTGAGGGGAGGTTTGGCTGTGATCATGAACAAACAGCTGCAACCCTAAGCAAATCTGCAATGAGATGGCTGTGGCCACAGAAGAAATACAAACAAGGACACGCCTAGAGGCAACTTACAGCTCCAGTCTCATTGCCTTGTTCTATTTTTTTGTGTGCATGTATGTGTCTGTGTGGGGGAGGGCAATGTATTGTATGCATTGTCTCTGACTTTCTATTGGGTGCGTACTAAAAAGGATGCAAACACTTACATGTGTCGGATAAAAAATTAGAAATGTAGTTGTATTCTATAGCTTAAAAGTTGCGCACTTTTTAAATTACATTTAGGTGTTATTGGAAGGGATTAAAGGTAGTGCTTATAGCTGGAAGTTGTTAAAGGAAGCTTAAACGCATGGAATGAAGCAAGTCTCAAATTGAGCAAGAATAGGAACGGGGTGTAAATGGCATTGCAACACTATGTCTGGGGGATTTCTTTCCCGGTCCAGTCTGCTTTGAAGCACCTGCACTTTACACGTATATCATCCTTACATCCTTATTCTGTACCTACATCCTGCAGGACAGACAAAGCTAATCCTTTTTTCAAATAGTTGTCAGTCAGTGATAAGCTGGTTTATCCTGAGCTACAGTGCCGTTTCAGCTGCTGAAAAGAACACTGTTTGTTCTGTGAGCCGTAGGTATATTATTATGGATATATATTAAAGGTAGTGAATGGTAGTGAATCCACCCTTTTTACCGCAGAATGAAAAACAGAAAAGAAAATCGTTGTAACTGTCGCTTGCAGAGGACTCACTAAACTGCAGAGCAGGGTGGCTGCTTCTGGTCCAGCATGGAGGAAAACCCTGTAACTGCTCGAGGAAAGAAGACGGATCAACGGTCCAAATGGCCTCTGTCTCAGACAACCTTATACGGACAACACAACCACTAGCATTCTGGAGAAGTATACTTTCTGCAGTTAACAGGACTACTGTTCTTGATTTGGACGTAATGGAGTACCTCCTGGATAACAATCTGAGGTTATCCACACTGCCTATTGTGGGATGCTGGAGCAAGGGTTGAGTCATAAACCAATGACGGCTGTGTACACAATCTTGTTTTTTGAACATTGACATGACAAATACATACCAATAATCACCCCACCTATTTTTACAAGATACACAAAAAGGACATTCATTTTTAAATTCTTATATGGAAAAATTTAACAACAAATGTAGGTCAAGCAGAAGAAAACAACAACTTCTTGTTGATTTTCTTAGTTATTGAGGCAGTTTGCTGACATACTGTACAACATTGGTTGGTAGTCAGTGAGAGTGCATTACAGGGTGCATGTGTCAAATGATGAATTTGGCATTTACTGATGTGTTTTTTTTTTTACCAGATATGGAATCAGCATCACTCATCGTCATTATGTACTTAAAAGAATAGAATAGAATAGTACTTTATTAATCCCCAAGATACCGTGACCCTGAATGCAACATCATTTTGATTTGGACATTTGGTCCCTGATGTAGATAAACCAGCTACATATTCGGCAAGGTTGAACTTGTTAATACTAAGAAGATGTTAGAATCACATACAGCAAAGTGAAACAGAAGCAAGAACAAGGCAGACTCCGTGAAGAGGACCCACTTGTGTAGATCACGCATAAGAGAGTGATGAAGGATGGGTTATTTTTTGTTTGATGCCTGAAATAAAATTAAATGGGTGCTTGCCACGGGCGTAAGATATATTTGTGTTTTGTTCTATGTCATTAGATAACGTAAGAGCCATTTGGTTTGTTTTTATTTTGTTGGACCTCCCACCAGGAGGGGGCGCAGGGGCCGCTGTCAATTAAGACACAGGCCAATATAACGAGGGGGAGCACTCTGGTCAGGTGTTGCTAGATTGTCAGGAGAACACAGTTTGTTGACCATAAGAGAACAGGTGACAATGTGTTTAGATTTCTTTCATTTTCTTGGAAATAGACTAATGGGTTTGGGACAGGGTACGTATGTTTTGGTTTGTGTTGGAAGCCAAACAACTTTATAAATAAATAACCTTTCACATTACAAACTGGACATTGAATGTGTGTATTGCCCACGTCGAAACTAAACCTCCAAGCAACCACATTGACCTTTTTTTGATAGGCAACGGGGTGACTACAGATACTTCTCGTGAATTTTGAAGCTTGTGGCTAAATGACTACCGTAACCATCATCACGCTCATATGACTGTTGTGTAGCTAGTTTATAGCCAATGTTTGCTTCAAACATCATAAAAGTGGTGTTCATATGGGAAGATTATTTTGACATTTGTTTTCCACAGATCTTATTTTCTGCAATAATCCCACTGGCTTTTGGTTGAGGGAATGACACTTATTTTAATTCAATAAAACTCACTGAATACACTGAAATTTAGGCCACATTTACTTATTCTACAAATAACACATTTCAAATGTACATTCATTTTATATGGAATGACACAAACTCCTGGCTGCATTATAACCAAACAAAGGAGAGTACCATCCGTAGCTATATTTATTTCTCCTTGGGTGACCTTTGACCTTTTATATTGTTTACTTCACATTATCTCTCAGGTGACACCATTTCAAAGTTTACATTTCCAGTTGTGTATTGTCTCCTCCGCCATTGTACCCTGATGCTGGTGGGAAATTCATTCTGCATTCGGTAAAGTGGAGCAGGTCCCATCCAGGCAACTGGACCGTGGTTGGCTACATGGGGACTTTAGAATAAGAACTTTACAGACCTAGGATGTTTCACAAGTACAGACGAGAACGCATTTTGAGAAACAACCACGATCTCCACCCTTCACTTCACAAAGAAGAGGAGGGAAGAGGTTTCTCAATACCATGCACATCAAGTTTGTATTTGTGTACTTTGGACTCCTTTGTAGTCCAGACTCCCAGACAGGATTCATTCTGCGATCAGAACAGCAGCTCATTTGATGACATCATCACATCAGCTGGTCTTGCGAATGAGTTTACTCCGGATCTTCATTGCGAAGCATTTTTACCATCAAACCACCAAATCGTCAGAACACTATTTTAAGGAAGCTTAATCTTGATGAACCGACCACAGATTTGATACCTTTAGAAGGTAATAAGAACAAGGTTGTTCTGGCTCTTATTCAACCGGCAGACTCCCAGTGATGCTGTAGGCCTCCGTCGGCCCCCGCCTGCTGGCTCTCTTGGCTCCTCCAGCATGTATGTCAATAGTGAACTTATTAACATATGAAGATCTGGTACATTTACACACGACTCCTTTTTTTCTTATTTTTCTCCTTTGAGATCTAGAACCCCAAGATGACAAGCGAGAAAAAAGATGATGGTGATCCAGTTTCTAAATAGTGTTCTCAGCTGCATTAATGACTTCTCTATCTAAATATAATTCTAACAAGAAGATGTCTCCGGAGAGAGCGAGAGATTTTATAAAGGAACTTTTGTAAACATCTATCCAAAAGAAACTGCAAACAAAAACTACATTGTATAGTCTAAATATCTTGACCCTCCTCTGACCTGGCCCCGTATGATCATTACATCGAGGTCACAGAGCTGAGCGTCCAGTTACACTCTGCAATCTTCCAAGTGAAGAAAGCGTGCCATGCTAGCAGCGAGGAAGTGTTTATGTGAGAATACGAGCAGAAGAAATAGACGGCGCTGCCTTTTTACTTTTTAAAGTTCCAGAAAAAAATTGCCACCCTCCGTGATAAAACGTACAACCAGATGTTACGTAGGTAGATCTCAGGAGAACATTTTTAAACAGATTGGACTATGCTACATGCGGACTAGTATATTTGCATTACATGTCATTTAGCGGACGTTTTTATCCAAAGCAACTTACAATAAGTGCATTTCAATCTAGAGGACAAACTAAGAACAACAAGAAGACAGAAAGTTACATTTCCTCAACATAGTCAAACTACAAAAGTACCATAAGAGCCATTTAAGAGCCACTGAAGTACTAATCTGTGTTTTAATCCAGATATAGTCAGAAGAGGTGCGTTTTCAGTTTACGGCAGAAGCTGTAGAGACTTCCTTCTGTCCTGATGTCAGTGGGGAGCTCGTTCCACCACCGAGGAGCAGGACAGCAAACAGTCTGGATGTAGAGCGATTAGCTCGAGGTGTACGGTGTGACCATGTCCCGGATGTAGACGGGGCCCGATCCGTCCAGAGCACGGTACGCCAGAACCAATGTTTTGAAGCGGATGCGGGCCGCCACCGGTACCCAGTGAAGAGAGCGGAGGAGCGGAGTTGTGTGGGTGAATTTCAGGAGGCTGAAGACCAGTCGAGCCGCTGCATTCTGGATGAGCTGCAGAGGTCGGATGGCCTTAGCAGGTAGACCGGCCAGGAGGGAGTTGCAGTAGTCGAGGCGAGAAATGACCAGAGCCTGGACCAGAGCCTGCGCCGCCTTCTGAGTAAGAAGAGGCCGTATTCTCCAGATGTTGTGCAGCATGTACCTATAGGAACGCGCTGTCGCAGTGATGTTGGCCGTCAGGGAGAGTTGACTGTCGAGTGTCACCTCGAGGCTCCTGGCAGTCAGGGTAGGGGCCAACACACAGCTGTTGAAGGTGTTAGTCAGGTCATAGGTGGGGGAGCCTTTGCCTGAAAGGAACAGTAGCTCGGTCTTGTCAGAGTTGATTTTAAAGTGGTGCGCAGATATCCACTCAGATGTCGGTAAGACAGGCAGAGATTTGCGCCGCCACCTGTGTTTTGGACGGTGGAAACGAGAAGATCAGTTGGGTGTCATTTCATCAGTTGCGTAAAATACACACAATAGTTACATTTAATTACTTATTATTCTCCATCACAATTGCATCATTTCTTAATGAAAGCTCTTGCTTCCCCCATGGCGTCCAGAAGGCGTCCGTCTTCTACACGGTTGGCAACCTCATGAATGAAAGTTAGGGAGGGAGGAGTGGTTGGAGGACAACAGGTGTTCTTGTTACCTGGAGAAGAGCTTTGTCCCTCTGCAGCCTCTCCTCCAGGCTGCCTTGTGAAAGATCCAACAGCTTGCAACTCCTCTTCATCACACATAGTTACACAAGTTATTACTGCCCACTAAAGGTATTTTTAAGAGTTACAATTTTCCAGATCAATGTAATGCAAATAAGAGGGCTTTAAAGGCACAACCTGCCTGAACTTCAAGGACTGACACAACCAATATTCAGCCATGTATTGTTTGATTCAACATGACGTAATTTACACAATCCAAAAGCACTGACATGAGGTCAGATTCCCCAAACCGTCCTTCAGTTTTGTCGCTAATGCGTAGTAATGAACACAAAGCCACGAGTACGAGCTCACGTGAAGGCCTGGCGGTCCAGCTGCTGCTTCCTCAGCCAGATTTCAGTTTCCTGAATGCATTGAAAAGTTAGCGGGAAGTTAGCCTGCTACTAGCTAGCTAACAGCGACATTGGAGTGTCTAGAAAAGCGCTATAAATTCCCATTATTAATATGACCATCTGGGTTACTCTTTATTTAATATCAATATTATTGACCCGTCAACTCTTAATCTATTATGAACATTTTTGATTTAGAGACGTGTCAATTTCTTGATTAAATCGGCAGCGGCTTGGTCACGTGACCAGCGATTACGTCACGCGACGTTTCGTAATGATAAATTAACCAAAAGTGCTTTATAAATTGCCCGATAGTATGGTCTAGCGGTAGCGCGCTCACATGTGGTACGGATCCTTCACTTTCAAGGGTTCGCGCCCGACCCGGCAGGTCTGTGGCCACGTGAGTCAATTCCATTGAGGGTGGGTTCCTCCGTCTAAAAGCGGTTTCCCCCGACAATTGGCCGAAAAACCCTTTTACAAACTTTTAAAAAAAAATTCACATTTTAATTCTCGACCCCGCCCTGTAGTTTTGGGGTTAATACGCGGAATGTTGGTGATTTTTAACGGCTCTCGGCTCTCTGGGCCCCGACATGACGAGTTAGCTCCGATGCTAGCCGGCGAAACAATGGACGTCGAGACTTCACAAAAGATAGATAACGGGTTCAACTCGCGGCCATTAAGCAATAATTGAAGCGAGCAAACGACGGGCTGGATGAGGCGACGGGGACAATAGATGAGAACGAGTCCCAGGACTTTGGAACAACAGACAGGAGAAACCAAACAACGCATTACTCACCCAACATCCAGCTAACCAGCTCCGGTGGCTACGTGGAGCTCTCTGGCTGTGAGGGAACGACACCGGTCTCTGATGGGCCGAATAGTCCAATCACGTGAAATAAGAAACGATGTCATTGGCCAGAGCGCACATTTCTACACCCGAAGATTCACGTTTCATCCGCCAAGAAGAAGCCGTCCTTGCGGTGAAACGTTTGCTCGCTGCCGTACACTCACGTTAGGCCGGGGCGGGACTTTTTCCGTGAGGATGAGTGGCGACATATTATTTGTGGTCACATTTAACTTAAGTAGTTATTGACAGGCTTACGGTCTCCCACACACATTTAGCGCGTCAACACGCTTTATTTCTAATTTAAATTGTTTGGTATATAATGTTTTTTGACAGTATATATAATATTTTTTTCTTCTTCTTTTCTTTCTTCATCTCAACATTTTTAGAGGGGCGGCTCTCTAGCGCCCTCTATTGACGCACCGCCACTGTACATGATGTATGTACAACTATGCTGCAAATTAACCATGAACATTAAATATCAGAGTGAATAAACGTTATTAAAAACATATTTATCAATAAACTAGTTAGTTAAGAGTCGATGGGTACATTTAATTAAATGTATGGTTTACATAAGTGTATACTGCCATCTACTGGTAGAAAGGTTCCTCTGCTTTTCCTCATACAGGCTCTGCTTTGTTCATTAAAGTAACAGCACCATGAGGTGGACAACTATAGCAGCAACAACTCTATACACACACACACACACACACACGTACACACACTACTTTGATTAAATTATATTAGAAACTGTGTTGCATTAAACAATACAACGACTAATTAAAAAGTTGCTGCGTACATTCATAAATATGAATGAAACTGCCTCTAGTCACTACTATTGCAAACAGGTTAATTATTTATATTACTAATGTTCTTTTTACATTACCCTGCTCTGTTTACTGTAAATAAGAATATCTATAATTTTATAATATTTCATAATTGACATTTCTTTAGAAGTTTCATACACCAGAAGCTGCTTTACAACCGGGCCCTCAAGGTGAACATCTAATACTTATTGTTCTGTGGCTCTACACATTTGTAACTGTTGAAAGTATATGGCAATGTTTGACTTTGCTCATTTCTTTAATATGGCAATAATTGTATGTTTTGGCTTGACCCGTGTCTTGCACCAAAGTGAGTTTCATACTGGTCTCTATTCCTGTTCTCAGATGTGAGCTGGGCTCCTCCCAGCCTCCCTGGAGGTGAGGACTTGTCTGCTGCCACTCCAGTTGTGTCCAGGTTATCTGAGGACCTGGGTCCGATTTTTCGACCGGGACCAATGTACCAGGCTGGAGAGTTGTCCCATTTTGAGACGAGCTTTGAGCATGGTGACGACGAGAGGGAGACCGAGGAACAAGGCAGGCTGCCTCCGCCTCAATTTTATGAGCAAGAGTATGCTGGCCAAAGCTTTAACAGCCAACCTCAGCAACACGGCAACCTCTGTGATATTCCCTGTAGAAGCCGTTATCATGGAGCATTGACAAACAACGGATATCGGGCTCTTAACAGTGTTGGTAAGTTCTCTATCATTTTGAAATAAGCACTCGCAGTGTTATACTAATTAAATCCCCTGTTTCACCCCTTGTATTACAGTCTTGTTTTGTTCACTTGCACCTACATCCGTCTATGATGATACATAAACTACTTTGTTCTGGTACGCGATAAGTAAAGAGAACCGAGTATATTATACTGCACGTTGATGGCTGTTTCTCTTTCATTTATATCAACAGTATATAATGAACTAATAACAATAAGGCCTTGAGTCAAATGGAAATCAAAAAGGGAGAATATTTATTGTATATAAAATGTTATACATTGTCATTTTCACTATATCATAAAAATTATCCAATATGAAGAGACATATTAAGAAGGTTTGTTGAACATGTATATAATTGTGCTACTTGATAAATTAACAGCAACAATACTGTACATACATGAACATGGACATACTGGATTTTATCAGCTTCTTCAGGATTGACTGCACCAAAACCTGTGCTGCAGGATGAAACCTATTCCCAATCCCGCCAGACGCGAGTGAAGGCTGGGGCTTTGTCAGTCCTGCCAGACATGAAGGTTTAAAATCCTGCAGCAAACGAGTGGTCGGCCTCAATCCTCGTCGCTGTCCTCATCCGTCCGCCAGTATCTTCGGGAGGGGGCGCGGTCCCTGTCGTCCTCTTGGTGGAGGGTCCAGCGGCGTCCTATTCGAGGAGGATTCGAGGCCGGACGCGGAGGGGACGGAGTCCTCTTCTGGCCGGTGGAAGAAGGGCGCCGCACCAAGGAAGGGGATGGGAGAGGATGGAAGGACTGGTCATCTTACTCTTCTTCGTCCTCCCCCTCGGACATGGAGCCGTAGTCGGAGTCGTCCTGGCTATCCCAGTGGTCCTCCTCTCCCTCGTCGTCATCAAATGGGACCTGGGGACGCCACACACTGCGACCCCACCCACCCTCAGACACGGCCTGACCCACAAATGCAATCCCAGCCTCACTTCGATTACCTTCGTCGTCTGAGGCGATGCTGATGAAGTCCAGCGCAGGCAGCGGCATGATGTCGTTTAGAGCACCTGAGAGGGAAAGGTTCAAACCGTCAGGATTTCTCGTAACAGCAATACACATTTCTGTATTACATTGAGCAATAATATATTATTATTAGAAATAATAAAAAATGTAAAAACCACAGCCTATCCTAACAACGACAGACCACATAAGAGGATGCACCTTTTATACAGTTAACTGTTATATCCAACAAAGTGAAGCTCTGTTTAAACAGATGAGGGAATCAGAATCAAGAAATGCTGCTTCCATGGGACACTTCATGTTAAACTTTTAATACACTTTGTAACTATTAAAAACATATTTCACAAAGATGGATATGTTGACTATTTAATAAAGATGTATTCTGATGGAAATCATAATTATTATCATCATTATTGATAATGTCAGCAGCATTTGCATATGCCCTAAACAACAAAGTGGGGTTCATAATAAATTAGTTAATTTAATAATTATTAATTCATAAAGTTTGGGTGCCTTTCACAGCTTCTTTGGTGGTCAATTAAGACAGTTGAGCTCTCAGCGAAGACATTTATTCAGGACGTCGGTGTTTGTGAATAAAAAGATGAATAAATAGTTTGCGATAAATGGCGTGAACGTATTTAATATAAATTAAACCATGCGAGTCATGACGCACAGAGAAACATGATGACGCACAGAGAAACATGGTGACACAGTAACCTCTTTGGTTTATAACTCATTATTCTCCTGTTCATGCAATCCTGTATTGCAAAAATGATGTTCCCCCGGACCTGAAATGCAATTTTTCAAGTTTCAAGTTTCAAGTCTTTTATTGTCAGATGCACAGAATGACACAGGGTCAGACTGGGCACTGAAATTCTTAGGACAAGGCACCACAACAACCTACATAGCATAACACAGCAACATAATACAACATAACATGACATAGACTCTGTACAAATACTCTGACACATATAATAACCTTACTAACTATGCAAGATAAATATACAATACAACATGCTAAGACATATACCAAACCTATACATATAATACTAACCTATATACATATAACATATAATACACATATAGTAACATATAATAAACTAAACTACAGACAATGGGAGTAGCAGGTAGTGCAATCATTTTTACAGTTTACAGTTACGTTTGACTGAAACTCGCTGGGGCGTTTTGCTGCCGAGTGTGAAGCAGCAGGGATGAGGGTCAGCACAGCCAAATCTGAGGCCATGGTGCTCTGCCGGAAACCGGTGGATTGCTCCCTCCAGGTGGGGACAGAGCGCCTGCCCCAAGCGAAGGAGTTCAAGTATCTCGGGTCTTGTTCACGAGTGAGGGTAAGATTGAGCGGGAGATCGACAGGCGGATCGGTGCAGCTGCAGCAGTAAAACAGGCGCTGTACCGGTCCGTCTTGGTGAAGAGAGAGCTGAGTCGAAAGGCGAAGCTCTCAACTTACTGGTCGGTCTACGTTCCAATCCTCACCTATGGTCACGAACTTGGGGTAGTGACCGAAAGAACGAGGTCGCGAATACAAGCGGCCGAAATGAGTTTCCTCCATAGGGTGGCCGGGCTCAGCCTGGAGCTCGGACATCAGGAGGGAGCTCGAGTCGAGCCGCTACTCCTTCGCATCGAGAGGAGTCAGCTGAGGTGGTTCGGGCATCTAGTTCGAAGCCTCCTGGTCGCCTCCCATTGAAGGTTTTCCAGGCACGTCCAACTGGGAGGAGACCCCGGGGAAGACCCAGGATACGCTGGAGGGATTACATCTCCCGGCTGGCCTGGGAATGCCTCGGGATCCCCCAGAATGAGCTGGAAAATGTTGCGGGCGAGAGGGAAGTCTGGGTCAACCTGCTGGGTCTGCTGCCCCCGCGACCCGACCCCGGATAAAGCGGTGGAAAATGGATGGATGGATGGATGAAACGTATTTCTCAAATATTATATGATATATTTTGTTTGATATTCATGATCCGCAGAGGATTATCTTTTACTGATCCCCTGACTTTTCCTTCTGATGCCAACAGCAGGTCAAGTTGTTCACATATCCTGTAAATGTACTGTTTGTTATTGTTTTATGTTTGTTATGGTCTGTCAAGGGACTACATATGCAAATGATCTGCAGCTAATCTTGTACAGTGCATCAAATGGTGACATTTATGTTTTAACTCATGGTCCCTTTTAAATAATAAGATAATAATATAATTAGCATCCTGTTTGGCTTTACAGCGCATACAGCTACACTGAATAGCAACAGATCACTGAGAAATATTATAATAATATTAATATTAATAATAATAATAATAATAATAATAACTCTCGTATGAATAACATCTATATTACAAAAATATGGGGGAAATAATTAATATCTCTCTCTCTCTGTATTGCTCAATCGCACGCACGCACGCACGTGCACTAACGTCATTGCCATGGAAACCGGACCAGGGTATAAAAAGCCGCGGACGTTCTTTCTCCCCATTGCACTTTGGACTTTGACACGAACTAAACCCCCCGGACGCTCCTGTGAACCCAAACCTGTGAAGGATACTCTGAGACTTTTACACTTCTTAAGTCTGTTTGCTGGATACAAAACTTATTAGCGAACCGAACGACACGAGATCAGGACATCGAGAGACCCCGAGATCCTGAACGAGGACCTCCGACTACCGGGAACCGACGGAACGGGCTGTGCTATGGACCATAACTGACGGTAAGACCCATTTTACATTTAATTTAGCATTTATATTATTAATGTATCCCCTTAAATCGATAAAAGTGTTTTCAGTTTAGAAATTAGTGAAACTCTTTGAGTTGTAAGGTTTATAATGTTGTCTGTCAATGTGGGAAAAAAAATGTTTTGTGAAAAGTGACCCTCAGTCGATGTTTCGTCGTGTAAAACAATATTTGAGATGCAGACTGTCTTGAAAATTGCTGAAGATGTGCGGGGGGTGTTGACAGTTAGTGTAGGACACCTGAAATGTTGGTTTTAAGGCATCAACACGTCGACGTTTAACTTGGAAATTACAGTAAAAAAGATGGCGCTTAGAACGTTTGTAGAAAAAATAATTTTCAAAGTCCATTTATTTTGTTCGATGGAGCTGGGGCGGCAGCGGTCACGTGACCTGCATGCGCGTGACCCTGAGTTGCTCTGTTGTGCCCGTTGAAACGGGACTTACTGTGCACACATCTGCTCCTTTACTTTAGCATAGTAAAGTGATTTATTTGACATTTAACATGGAAATGCTCTGTGCTCGTTGTTGTTTGCTTTCGGGGGACACGAGAGCGATCTGTTAAGTAGCGTTAACTGATGGGAGCGCGCGCTCTCACACACTCTCATACGCACACACTCTTACAAACGCACACACACATGCACACTCACACGCACACGCACACACACACATACATACACACACACACACACACACACACACATAAAGACACGTGCACACCAGTGGTGGGCTGTCAGGGCCAGCAAGGCCTTCTCTGCTAGCCTAAACATCATCAGAATCTAATTTAAAAATATATATATATATTCTTACAAATATGTATTCAATTATTCCACAGAGTAAGAGTTATTCTCTTAATGTCATAGCTTTCATCTTGGTTGCACTGCTGCCAACCCCAGGTTGAGATTTGGAGGGCTAGTCTTAATGTTAGATCTTTTATCCAATTATATTCAGCCATCATGTGTTGCCCGGGGTCTAAAATCTAACCTCAGGCCTGCAGAATCAAGTGTGAGTGTCTATGTATTTCTGTCAGTGAGTGTGTGTGTGTCCGTCATTCTGTGTGTGTGTGTGTGTGAGTGTGTCTGTCTGTGTGTGTGCATGTGTAAGAGTGTGTGCGTATGAGAGTGTGTGTGTCTCTGCCTGTGTGTTTGTGAGTGTCTGTGTTTCTGTCAGTGCGTGTGTGTGTGTGTGTGTGTGTGTGTGTGTGTGCATGTGTAAGTGTGCGTATGATAGTGTGTGTCTATGTGTGTGTCTCTGCCTGTGTGTGTGTGTAACGATGTATTAGTTTGCATGGACATGAGTGGAAGTTGAATGGTAAATCATGTTTTATTAACAATTCCCAAGTAATCATAGACTGGGGGGAGGGGGGATAGAGCAGGCTGAAGCAGTGGTCTCAAGTCTACTTGAGGATCTGGGAGAGTCCTAGGTAGGCCTATACAAGAATGATGTAACCAGGATGTGTACCCTAGATACTCGTAGGAATACGACTGGTGGGGATTTGTGAATCACACAGAAGGGGTGGGGGAGGGTTCTCTGATATATACACATGTAAATACATAAATACATGGTGAACTTATCTTACATTAGGTTGTTTAAGACAGCATTGAAGGCCTAGGTAGAAAATGCACGGCCCGCCACTGATGTACACATACTCTGCAGACTAAACAACAGGAGATCAGGACATCGAGAGACCCCGAGACCCTGAACGAGGACATCCGACGACCGGGAACCGAGAACGAGCCCCTGCTGAACGGACAGGCTGTGCTTTGGACCATTACTGTGACGGGATCTGTTAAGTAGCGTTAACTGATGGGAGCGCACGAGCGCGCGCTCTTTCCTCTTGTGAAGGTTTTGGAGGGGATTCCCCCCGTGACCTCAAAGTATTATGTTTAGGTATATATAATATATTTAATATAAAGCAGTAGGGTTATATCTGAGGGACAATTGGGAGGTCAAGGGTCAGTCTGCAGAGTATGCGTGTGTGTGCATCTGTATTTGTGTGTGTGTGTGTGTGTGGGTGTGAGTGTGTGTGTCCGTCATTTTGTGTGTGTGTGTGAGTGTGTCTGTCTGTGTGTGCATGTGTAAGAGTGTGTGCGTATAAGAGTGTGTGTGTCTCTGCCTGTGTGTGTGTGTACATATGTGAGTGTCTGTGTTTCTGTCAGTGTGTGTGTGTGCATGTGTAAGAGTGTGTGCGTATGAGAGTGTGTGTGTGAGTATGTGTGTGTCTCTGCCTGTGTGTGTGTGTGTGGGGGGGGGGTATGTGAGTGTCTCTGCCTGTGTGTGTGTGTGTGTGTGTGTGTGTGTGTGTGTGTGTGTGTGTGTGTAGGTATGTGAGTGTCTGTGTGTTTCTAAATAATATTTGAGATGCAGACTGTCTTGAAAATTGCTGAAGATGTGCGGAGTGTGTTGACAGTTAGTTACCCTAGATACTTGTAGGAATACGACTGGTGGGGATTTGTGAATAGCACAGAAGGGGTTGGGGGGAGGGTTCTCTGATATATACACATGTAAATACATTAATACATGGTGAACTAATCTTACTTTAGGTTGTTCAGCTGTAGTAAGATGGCATTCAAGGCCTAGGTAGAAAATGCACGGCCCACCATTGATGTACACATACTCTGCGGACCGAACGACACAAGATCAGGACATCGAGAGACCCCGAGACCCTGAACGAGGACCGAGGACGACCGGGAACCGAGAACGAGCCCCTGCTGAACGGACCGGGCTGTGCTTTGGACCATAACTGTGACGGTAAGACCCATTTTGCATTTAATTTAGCATTTATATTATTAATGTATCCCCTTAAATCCATAAAAGTGTTTTCAGTTTAGAAATCAGTGAACCTTTTTGAGTTGTAAGGTTTATAATGTTGTCTGGCAATGTGGGAAACATTTTTTGGGTGAGAAGTGACCCTCGGTCGATGTTTTGTTGTGTAAAATAATATTTGAGATGCAGACTGTCTTGAAAATTGCTGAAGATGTGCGAGACCCTGAACGAGGACCTCCGACGACCGGGAACCGACGACGAGCCCCTGCTGAACGGACCAGAATGTGGTACCCAGGATGTGTACCCTAGGTAATCGTAGACTGGGGGGAGGGGGGATAGAGCAGGTTTAAGCACCGGTCTAAAGTCTACTTGAGGATCTAGGAGAGTCCTGGGGACCATAGTCTGGTACCCAGGATGTGTACCCTAGGTAATCGTAGAAATACGACTGGTGGGGGATTAGTGACTCGCACAGAAGGGGTGGGGGTTGGGGGGGGGGTTCTCTGATGTATACACATGTAAATACATAAATACACGGTGAATTTATCTTACATTAGGTTGTTCAGCTGTAATAAGACGGCATTCAAGGCCTAGGTAGAAAATGCACGGTGTGTGTGCGTGTGTGTGCGTGTGAGTGTGTGTGTGTGTGTGTGTGTGTGAAAGGATGTAATAGTTTGCATGCACATGAGTGGAAGTTGAATGGTAAATCATGTTTTATTAACAATTCCCAAGTACTCGTAGACTGGGGGGAGGGGGGATAGAGCAGGCTCAAGCACCGGTCTCAAGTCTACTTGAGGATCTAGGAGAGTCCTGGGGACCATAATCTGGTACCCAGGATGTGTACCCTAGGTAATCGTAGAAATACGACTGGTGGGGGATTAGTGACTCGCACAGAAGGGGTGGGGCTTTTGTTTTTTTTTCTAATATATACACATGTAAATACATAAATACACGGTGAACTTATCTTACATTATGTTGTTCAGCTGTAGTAAGACAGCATTCAAGGCCTAGGTAGAAAATGCACCGTGTGTATGCGTATGTGTGTGTGAGTGTGTGTGTGTGTGAAAGGATGTATTAGTTTGCATGCACATGAGAGGAAGTTGAATCGTATATCATGTTTTATCTACAATTCCCAAGTACTAGTAGACTGGGGGGAGGGGGGATAGAGCAGGCTCAAGTACCGGTCTCAAGTCTACTTGAGGATCTAGGAGAGTCCTGGGGACCATAATCTGGTACCCAGGATGTGTACCCTAGGTAATCGTAGAAATACGACTGGTGGGGGATTAGTGACTCGCACAGAAGGGGTGGGGGTTGGGGGGGGGTTCTCTGATACATACACATGTAAATACATAAATACACGGTGCCTCACCCTGCGCCTTTTCACTGCGTCTTTATTTCCCATCAGCGAAACTAAATATGTCACTTATATGTCACTTACAAACATTAAACTGTAATGGTTAAAGACCTTAGCCAGACCATGGAAAATCAGGCCAAATAAACGTATCTGTGAACATTATATTGGCGACATGCAGAAATACGGCAACTCGCACGGGCCAATTGCATGTCTCAACCCAGTTTGTGAAGGATTGCGCAATCAGAGGTGAGGCTCGCCTCGCTGCTGCCTCACCTCTCGTCTCATTCTGTGTTTGAACAGGAAATAGACCAATTCACCGATTTTGACTATAAAATGTTCGAAATTAGTCATGCATAAAGATCATTTATATTAATATAAATGTGACGTTATCATAATAAATGTTATTATAAATGTTTTACTTATGATGACAGGTGAGGCTCTGCCTCTGCCTCACCTGGCGTCCCTGAGCTGAGTGTTAGTGGCTCCCTGAGATGAGAAGGCCAGTCACATCTCAAGCATGTCATTATGCCGATTGTGTTTAAGTCATTTCACCTGAAGTGAAAATGATGGTGGGATTCAATTCAATTCAATTCAGTTTATTTGTATAGCCCAGTTTCACAAATTACAAATTTGTCTCAGAGTGCTTTACAATCTGTACACATAGACATCCCTGCCCCAAAACCTCACATCGGATCAGGAAAAACTCCCAAATAACCCTTCAGGGGGAAAAAAAGGGAAGAAACCTTCAGGAGAGCAACAGAGGAGGATCCCTCTCCAGGATGGACAGATGTAATGTGTACAGAAGGACATATTTAGAGTTAAAATACATTCAAGGAATCTGACAGAGTTTATCAATAGTTCATATTTAGGCATATTCCACGATGGAGAGTTTGGAGACCTCCCAAGTGGAGGATTGGGCGGAGTTCCAGCAGGGCAGTGGCACAGCTGGTGACAGGAACTCACGATCCAACCATCGAAGGTCCATCAGCAGATGGGATCTATGCCGTCTCATAGGGTCCGATGACCCCATGAGACGTGAAGTCAGAAGGACTCCGGGGAGAAAGCAGAGTTAGTCATGTGTGATGGAGAGATGAAGATTCATCCATAGGAGAAAGAAAAGAGGAGAGAGGTGATCAGTGCATCCTAAACATCCCCAGCAGCTATAAGCCTATACCAGCATATCCAGGGGCTGGACCAGGTGAACCTGACTCAGCCCTAAGCTCTGACAAAGAGGAAAGTCTTCAGTCTACTCTTGAATGTGGTGACTGTGTCTGCCTCCCGGACTGAAATTGGAAGTTGGTTCCATAAAAGAGGAGCTTGATAACTAAAGGCTCTGGCTCCCATTTTACATTTTAAGACTCTAGGAACTACAAGTAGCCCCGCATTTAGTGAGCGCAGCTCTCTGGTGGGGCGATACGGTACTACAAGCTCTTTAAGATATGATGGTGCATCACCAATTAAGGCTTTGTAAGTTAAGAGAAGAATTTCAAAAGTGATTCTTGATTTTACAGGGAGCCAGTGCAGAGCAGCTAGTGCAGGAGTAATGTGATCACATTTCTTAGTTTTAGTGAGAATACGAGCTGCAGCATTCTGGATCAACTGGAGGGACCTAAGAGACTTATTAGAGCAGCCTGATAATAAGGAGTTGCAGTAATCCAGTCTCGAAGTAACGAACGCGTGAACCAATTTTTCTGCATCTTTTTGAGACAAGATGTGCCTGATTTTTGAAATATTACGTAGATGGAAGAATGCAGTCCTTGAGATTTGCTTTATGTGGGAGTTAAAGGACAAGTCCCGATCAAAGATAACGCCGAGATTCTTTACAGTGGTGTTGGATGCTAGAGTAATGCCATCTACAGAAATCACATCACGAGATAATTGATCTCTGAGGATTCAGTGGTTTAATGAAGTGTTGTGTCAGAGGCTGAAGTGCCTTTAAAGAAACCTGGAATCTTGACCTTATTCAAATAATGACTATTATTATGTATTTGTCAATTGTCAACTCTTGATTTACGATTATTTATTTGTCAACTCTTTGAATGAATTATTGTTATCGTTGAATTATTCTGATTTATACATAAACTCTTTGAATTAATTATTATTAACTCTTGATTTATTATTATTTATATATAAACTCTTAATTCGTTATTATTTATTTGTATTATTACGTATATGTCAATTGTTTTTCACGTAAACCGTCGCTGGGCGTCAACACGGCGGCTGACTTGGTCACGTGACGTTTACGCAGGAAAAATGAAATAAAAAAATAAATAGACCTTTTTTTCCACATTTATACAGCCTGGAGCGCTAGCCTAACGGTATAAGCGATTGCATCTGGAGCCAACCTTTCTGACTGCCCCAGAAGGACCCTGGGTTCAAATCCCACAGATAAAGCCCAAAGGCTTGATGTGATTGAGTTATTATAATTTTTTTTCCCTTTAATTCCTTATTCCTTAAAGTACGAAGACTATAAACATGACAGAATACCATCCCCAACACGAGGAGTTAGCGGCAGTTAAAACTCACGAAACTTCAACAACAATTAATGCGAGCACACGGCGGACTGGCTGAGGCGGGGCCCTGGGGAGAAGAGATCAGACCGACTTCACGCCACAAGTGAAGCTTGCCTAGAGCGCCAAATGTGCAAGGGCCGCCCCTGTATGTCATTTACAGTCAAAGAATACGTTTGGTAGCAGTTTCATTGAGCAACTTTGGCGCCGTTTGGTCAGCTACATCCGGTCGCCCCGACTTATATTTTCCATGTGTAAATTGTGTTGTTTTGTGTGTATAGGAAGTGGAAGTGCAGAGAAGGCAATACATGTGTTCTGTTGTCTTCTGCAGGTATCCGTTTCCCTTTTTTTCAACATTAGAATGGTCGCTGTTTCACCTGAAATTATTTTAGCTTGTGCAGTTATTTATTTTGTCCATTAGGGGGCGCTGTGTTCCCCTTGTTTGTTACATGTCATGGTTTTTGATTTAGATTGAATGTAGTCCTGTCTTCCAGACACAATGATTTTGCATTGCTGAGGTAAACAAGTGCTGGAAAACCCCTCATCTGTCGCGACTTCTTTCATGCCCAGTTCACATCCGTTATATCAGCACAGTGAACACAATCTGTGTGTTACATATTTAAACATAGATGATTTACAATAACACAACAATTGTGTTTACAGGACTGTCTCAGAAAATTAGAATATTGTGATAAAGTTCTTTATTTTCTGTAACGCAATTAAAAAAACAAAAATGTCATGCATTCTGGATTCATTACAAATCAACTGAAATATTGCAAGCCTTTTATTCTTTTAATATTGCTGATTATGGCTTACAGCTTAAGAAAACTCAAACTCTAAATATTAGAATGCAATATTTCACTTTTTCCCCGAGCGCCTATGACAAATCACGAGCGCCTAAGGCAAAAAAGTCTGCGCTGAAAAAAATAAAGTGTTGTATTGTGTTTTATATTAATTTTTTACTAATGCTCTGATGTGCACTGCTACTGTGATTCTTGAAATGTCCCCACTGTGGGACAAATAAAGGTATATCACAACATATCATATCATAATCTTGATGAACTGACCAAAGATTTGATACTTGAAAAACTTGTCACCTGAAGTAATCGGTAAGTATGGGACATTTTTTGCCTTCAGACGTTAGTAACGTCCTCTGGACCAGAGAAACACTCACATGCTCTTTACCCTCACAAGACCACTGGAGGGGTCCCGTCTACATGTGTTTTGTGGACTTGGAGAAGGCTTTCGCCTAAGTTCCTCTGGGGGTTTTGTGGGGGGTGCTGCGAGATTATGAGGTGCCGGGCTGTTGGGTCTCTGTATGACTGTTTGTATTCTCTGCAATAAATCAAGATTTGTTCCCTGTGTTCATTTGACTCTCTGGTTATTTCTTAGAGTTAGGTGAAGGGGGCTGAACCCGACAGATGTGTTGTAAAAAACTACTAACGTGAAGCAAAGTCTGGCTGTAGCACAAGAAGCAGCATCAAGGACGGAGGACCACAGGACCTGATGAGAAGGACGGAGGACCACAGGACCTGATGAGATGGACGGAGGACCACAGGACCTGATGAGAAGGACGGAGGACCACAGGACCTGATGAGAAGGACGGAGGACCACAGGACCTGATGAGAAGGACGGAGGACCACAGGACCTGATGAGAAGGACGGAGGACCACAGGACCTGATGAGAAGGACGGAGGACCACAGGACCTGATGAGATGGACGGAGGACCACAGGACCTGATGAGATGGACGGAGGACCACAGGACCTGATGAGAAGGACGGAGGACCACAGGACCTGATGAGAAGGACGGAGGACCACAGGACCTGATGAGAAGGACGGAGGACCACAGGACCTGATGGACAGCGGTGGTCGTCTTTCTTTCAGAAGCTGAGGGTTGATGTCCACCGACCCCCCTGAACCCCTCTCAGCACCCCAGAGAGTCCGAGGCCCAGGGAGTAAGGTCCTCCCAGCCCCTCCACCCCAACACCACCAGCCGAGAGGACGAGGAGGGTCTCGTCCCCACCAGCACAGAGGACGTAGTTTATTTCCATCTGCTTTTTTATATTCTTTATTATATCATATTTGTGACTTCCGGCACCTGGCCTCATCTCCACACCTGCACGTCGTCTCCAGCACCGGTCTTCAATCAAGTCATCCATTCCTTCCTGTTAAAACACCCTGGTTCCCGTCAGTAGCTGCCAGATTATTTCACCGTTTCCAGTGGTACTTAAACCTCAGCCTCTCTAGCGTTTGGAGAGCTGCAGCTCACCCCCCTCACCACCCCTCACCCCCCCTCTCCACCCTTCACCACCCCTCACCACCCCTCTCCACCCTTCACCACCCTTCACCCCCCCTCTCCACCCTTCACCACCCCTCACCACCCCTCTCCACCCTTCTCCACCCTTCACCGCCCCTCTCCACCCCTCACAGTTCTGTCTGCATTCCCCTCCTGTCGTACCATCTCATCAGTGTCTTCCTAAATAAACTCTTTACCTTCACCCAACCTTGTTGTCCCCGTGTCTGCGTTTGGGTCCTGACAAAACAGACCCTCTGATGGTCCAAGCAGTAGTTTCTATTATGTAGAACAGGCACATTCTATTAAAAATATATTAACATTTGTGCAACTTGGAACAGATTTAATTGCTGTAATAAAACCTTATAGTTTAAATACAAAACAGTATTCTGCACACGAAAAATAAGAAATAAATGAATCAGAAAAGTTCTGCTAAAATGCCAATATACAGTAACGACATATTCTACAGTATATCCAATAAATATAAACAACTTTTCCCAGCTGTGTCTTAAAAAAAGAAATTATAACATTTTAAATGAATGTCTCGTAATTGCTTTGCCTCCTGCGCCTCAAACTGATTTCTGAGGTTCTTGAATGCATTCAAAAATAATGCCTGGATAAATGAATGTAGACCGTATATATGAGTAGTATATGTATTTATTTTGAAAGCAATTTTGAATATTTTAAACCAAGGAATTCAATTTTTTTTGATGGAGTACTTTATTTTTTGTTCTTTTTGTTGTGTGTGTTGTATTAATCTCCTGCCTTGTATTTACATTCAGTCAAACCTCCCTTGTTAGTATAACACGAGAATGTGTTGTAAAGCATACCACCTGCTGTGGTGGAGTCGCGTCTGAGCTCTGTGTTTGGAGGAAATGTCACCCCATCACCTCATTGTAGGCCCTGTCCTGAGTGTCTGTGTTCAATTTGGGATTTCCAGGACTAATATTTAGGAGTTTATGGCCATTTTTGCATTTGTCAAAGAATATGCAAATTTAAGAGAATAAGGCCCAATTTGACCCTTTGGACCTGTTTTTGGGGCCCTTAACTCAGAGCTATTGGTCCAAAAACTCATATTCAGATGCCCTTCTTTGAATCTGAAAATAATCCAGATCTTTAAGTTGATTGAAAGTATGAAAACATGTACTAAAAGACTAGTTTTAAGGATCGTACAAGGGTTATTGGCACAGTGACAATTTTCTCTTGTGAAGGTTTTTGGAGGGTCTTATATTCAGGTAGATATAATATATTGAATATAAAGCAGTAAGGTTATATCTGAGGGACAATTGGGAGGTCAAGGGTCAGTCTGCAGAGTATGCGTGTGTGTGCATGTGTATTTGTGTGTATGTGTGTGTGTATGTGTGTGTGTGTGTGTGAGTGTACATATGTGAGTGTCTATGTGTTTCTGTAGTGTGTGTGTGCGTGTGTTTGTGTGTGTGTGCGTGTGTGTGTGTGTGTGTGTGTGTGTGAAACAATGTATTAGTTTGCATGCATATCAGTGGAAGTTGAAGGGTCATATTTTATTAACAATTCCCAAATTATTTCCCAGATTTTTCCGATACCTGCTCTTTTTGTTTGATGAGAAGTAAAAACGCCTGTAAATAACCCCATGAATGGTTTATTGTTTGGAGTTGTTTGACTGTTTAGTATTTTCCTTATTGGTTTTGATGTATGCCTTTTATATTGTATCGCTTGAATGAATATAGACGTGTTATACTACTTCCGCTTAACAGATACGTCTGAGTTTTATTTTGAAAGGTTAAAAGGAAGCGCACTTTTTTAAGGTTAAAACGCGAACTTTATGGTATAGAATAGATTACGGACAGATGCGCATTTAATAAAAAGTTCAATAGTTGATTGGACCCATATGAGGCTAACTCTGTTAAGGTGGTGATAGTTTACGAGTTTTAAATAAAGTATTGTCTAAAGAAAGAAAATAAAGGAGCGTCACCACCAGCAGTAACTTCTTCATGCCAATTCATATGATCCGTTACAACGCTTATTGCTGTCATAATACGCAGGCGAAACAACGTATACAATAATAATGAATAAGACTAGAGTACGCTTTTTCTAATTCATAACAGCATTGTAGAAAAGAGAGACAACAAACGACAAAGATACGTTGATCAGAGACGTATTTGTAATTGTAATACGACAAATACAAACGTAATCTGGAGAGAAATACGTTTCAATCAGATGTCATTTGGAGAGAAACACATTTCAGTCAAACGTCACTGCAAATTGCATTTTAGGTCTGGGGGAATGTCATTTGTGTGGTACATGGTTGCGGAGGGGCATCCTGGTGGGAGCGGTGGCGCCTCCTCCTAAAGGGGCGGGGCTTTCCTTCAGTGTTTGTGCAGCGGAGAGGTCTGGACCTGGAACTGGACCAGGACGTGGACTCCCAGCTTCCAAACCTCAGCCCCCTTTCACGGATTTCTACGAGTATCACTCTCCGACCCCTTTGGAAGGAGACATTAATTGCCTTTCTACCGGGGGTGAGTGTACACGTTTTGTTTATTTTCTTTCATGAACGTGTTTATTTAGCAATCTTGATATTACCCGGCGCCTCCTTATTGTAGTGCAGGCCGCTGTGCGGCTTGTTGGATGTAGTAAACCGCGCGCTGTCGCACTCATACGAGTAAACACGGTGACAGCTGTCATATTCAGGCACATAGATTTAATTCAGCTTTGACATCCGGTGTAACACGAGTGTGATTGTATTGTAAAACGATGTACTGTTGTCAGAAATAACTGGCAGGCTGCAGGCCACCTCGCATAAATAGTCCGGCCCACTATTCTACTGAACAGGTGCAGTAAACAATCTAAGCCTGCATGCTGTGGCTTTTTACTGCAAGTAACAGGCCAATGAATTCAAAAAGCAGCCAACATATGTTCAGCATAGTTCGGTCTGCTTTAGGGTAGGGAGGATGCCAGTGTGTTGGTTGTTTTAGGGCTTTGTTGAGGTCGAGGTCCTATCGATGACATCATCTCCACAGGACTGCGTGGATCAGCTTTTCCCTAATGTGAAGAATAGAGATATCCTATTCTGGGGGGGGGGGGGGGGGGGGTGCGTGCAGAATTGTTCCTATGAAAAGCATAGTCAGTTTTTCACAGCAACACATCCTTCAAAAAAACTATTTTAAAAACAACTTGCTGGTGAATCTCCCGGTCTGTCACCACTGTAGCTGCATCCACGTGTATTCCTCCTACTTGACTGTTAACTGAATTGAGCTCATTAGAATTCTGCAGTGGAGCCTGAGGGACATACAAGATGTTCCAATGTCCCAGTTTGGACTCTGATTGATTCAGACAGGGACTGTCTAAGTAAACACTTTCAATCGAACAGCCAGAGTAGTTGGTTCTTTTTCACCGCTGGTTTCCTCAAAGCTATTATGTCCTCCCTTGAGATGTGAAGTTGTGAAACTGTCCGGCATGGAAAAGCAAATGCATTCAGGGAGCATAACGACACCCCCACTGAGTGGTGAACACTAACGTCCATTAATGGTGCACAAGCTTCTGCAGTGCACTCCAAAAGATTTGAATACGAAAGCACTTTCTCCTTAACTGTGCCAAATCTTCAGTGAATGACCTTTCTCTCTCTCCCTCTCTCCCTCTCTCAGCCTGACTGCACAGACGAGGTATCATATTTCTAGGTGCTTTTGTTATTCCTGCAGCTTTTGTAGTGTTTAAGGTGGTGTCTTGTCTCACATTCCTCAGAAATATCCTTTTGTCTGTTTTATATTTTCTGTACGTCTATTATTTCACTGCTCTGCTTAACATTGTGTTGGCTTCTCACTGAAATTTCTATCGCAGATCATTTCCTTGTACTATTATTAGTTGCAGGTTTTGCCTTTTTCAGGGACATTAGAAATACTGAGGTCACAAGTCCCCCCCAAGTAGCCCCCCACTCTGAGGAGAGTTTAATCAGTGACCAAAAACAAGGTCCCTCCATTGTTTTTAACTACTTGGAGTTTTTTGTTTTTGTTTATTCAATTAAAGCCAGGGTTGGTATTATTGAGAAACTAGCAAGAGTAAGCTAGATTAAAAAAAAAAGTATAATTATTAACAGAATCAATGAACACAGCTATTGTTGGTACTCACAGCTGTCCCGCCAGCAGCTTGAGAACGACTCACGTGACGGGCATGAGAGCACAGGCGCTGACGGAAAGGCTGAATGCTTTATTTTCGTCATCATTTTGTCGGCCTCAAACATAATGAGAGAAAACTACTCATTCCATAAATGATTAAATGGAGTACAGGGACCTGACCTCAGCTTCCTCAATGCTCTTTTTGCTTTCATTTTTCTTTCACTATAATGTATAATCCACATGCAGAAAATAAATCAATCTTTATCACTAGTATAAACATGATTCTCTTTGTACACACGCTTCCACATGCGTTTGCTGTGCTGTAACCCTTAGACAAGACTGTGCCTCCGATTAGCTCTCTGCTATTTATAGGCCACACTTTGCATTCACAGCCCCATATTTTTATCCAACACCAGCATGTATCCAAGCGGAGGGATATCTGCCACCATACAGGCCAACAGGCTGCGAGCGGAAGGCATGGGCTCCAAGGAGCAGGCCATACACTTCTCCAACCAGGACTACGAGGCGCTGAAGCAGGAATGTTTGGAGTCCGGCTGCCTGTTCGAAGACTCTCATTTCCCCTGTGAGCCTCCATCCCTGGGCTTCAAGGAGCTCGCCCCCCATTCCGCCAAAACGAGGGATGTGGAATGGATGAGGCCCCCGGTGAGTGGTGACCACCAATGCATAACAAAGCTGGTAGGACACACAACAACACATACAGATGGATATATGTTTTTATGACAGATTCTAAACCTAAAGCTGTATATTTTATTCTATTTTTCACAATTCAAACGATAAAATAAAAAATCACAGAGATAAATGAATATTACAGTTCAGGAAGAGACAACAAGATTTATTTGAAGCCTGCACCTATATAATATTCAACATTTTACAAACAAGATAGACAACAAAAGAAAAAACAAAGAAAAATAATCTAATTATATCGTGTGTGTGTGTGTGTGTGTGTGTGTGTGTGTGTGTGTGTGTGCATGTGAAAATAAGCATGGCTTGGGTTTATTCAGAGATATTGGATTATACCGCAGTGGCATTTTCTAAGCATTGGTAATGCTCCATGTCCGCATTAGTGAAACAGCTAAACGTTTTGATATAATAGCTAAAACAAGAAAGACATGAACACTAATTCATAAAAAACTGAAACATTTCATAGGACATTTTTTTGTTAAGTGGGAAAAGTAAATCCATAACTTGGTTCCCCGAAATCTAATAGAAAAATGATCGAGTAGAAATACCTCAACATTCTTTGGATTGCTGCTCATGAAATATTTCTCAACAACAAGCCTGTGGTTCTGACTGTCGGAGAAACATGTCACATAAACAGACGTCTCCTATAAACACACATATCCTATGACATTCTGTTATTTCACGTCTGCAAACCCCGACAGAATAGGACATGCAGGGACAGCCACCTCGGACCACGGCAGCTGTTGGCATGCGGGGCATTCCCTGACCACTCCCTTGCTCCTGACATTTGTTTACAGTGCCTCACTGACACAGGGAGTTGACATTAGATGCAAGAATAGCAATGATTTGAAAGATGTGTCGCCTTTAATGCAGATTGTGAAACGTGTTGACGGAGCCTCTGATGCGTTCGATCGTCTTCACACATACATTTCATTTTCTTCCATAGGAACTGAAAGACGACGCTCAATTCATTGTGGGTGGTGCCACTAGAACTGACATCTGCCAGGGAGCGCTGGGTGAGCCCCCGTTGGTAATGTTGAGTAGACTGAGACAGATTAGGTTAGAATTAGATGAGGACATTTAAATGTTAAATCTCCCTCGCAGGCGACTGCTGGCTCTTAGCCGCCATCGGCTCTCTCACCCTGAATGAGAGGCTTCTTCACCGGGTTGTCCCTCATGGCCAGTCCTTCCAAGATGATTATGCTGGAATCTTCCACTTTCAGGTACTTCCACATCATCCTCCACTTGCCCTCCAAGAGTAAGGCAAGCGTTAATATCGATGGACTTGTTGATTGTTGCTCCGTGTTGCAGTTCTGGCAGTTCGGCGAATGGGTAGATGTTGTGATAGACGACAGACTGCCTGTCAAAGACGGCGAGCTCATGTTTGTCCATTCTGCTGAGGGCAATGAATTCTGGAGTGCCCTGCTCGAGAAAGCTTATGCCAAGTAGGTATTAAAAGAGCCTCCCCGCTTAATGCATTATTCACAATGGGTGTGTAGCAGAGGAAATAAGTGTGTGTTTACTGTGGCTTCAGGCTGAGTGGCTCCTACGAGGCTCTGTCTGGAGGAAGCACCACCGAAGGGTTCGAGGACTTCACAGGTGGTGTGTCTGAGATGTACGAGCTCCGCAGTGCTCCCAAAGATCTGCACAGGATAATAGGCAAAGCCCTGGAGAGAGGCTCTCTGCTGGGCTGCTCCATCGATGTAAGTGCTGCACAGGCTGGCACGGCACCAGCACCACGCAGATCAATGTTGCACCACCTTGAGCAAACCAACAACATTAAAAGCCTTTCTATTTATTTCCGCGTCAGTCAATGCAGTGATCATGCTTTCATATCATTGCAGATCACCAGCGCCTTCGACATGGAAGCTGTTACATTCAAGAAGCTTGTGAAGGGCCACGCCTACTCAGTCACTGGACTGAAGGAGGTCTGTCTGCGTATGACTGTTGTCGTTAATCGTTTCCCCTTAGAAATAATAGTGATGGTCCTCAGTTGCCCGTAACTACAGCTACATAAATATAACTGTGCGTTATGCAGGTTAATTTCCAAGGCAACATGGAACGCCTCATCCGTATACGTAATCCTTGGGGTCAGGTGGAGTGGACCGGTGCCTGGAGTGACAAGTGAGTTAATAAATAATAATAATCATTTATTTTATATAGCGCTTTTCTAGATACTCAAAGTCGCTTTACAGAGTCCAGTAGTCAGCCACACACACAGTCATCCCGGTGGTGGTGAGCTACATCAGTAGCCACAGCTGCCTTGGGGCAGACTGACGGAAGCGTGGCAGCCAATCTGCGCCTACGGCCCCTCCGACCACCACCAACACTCATTCACATCCATACAAACCGGGGTGAGGCTGCTTGCATGTCTTTATGATGGTGGGGGAAACTGGAGGACTCGGAGGAAACCCACGCAGACACGAGGAGAACATGCAAACTCCACACAGAAAGGACCTGGGACGACCGGGCGGACCGGGATTCGAACCCAGGAGCTTCTTGCTGTGAGGCGACAGTGCTAACCACTGAGCCACCGTGCTGCCCAAATGTCTCTATGTGCTCAGTATTTTTTTCATCCCTGTTTTGGTGTGGCTACCGTCTTCTTTGGTGAGCGTTAAGTCCCTTTCGAAATGTTCATTGCAGTGTATTTGTCTCGTTGTGTGTGTGTGTGTGTGTGTGTGTGTGTGTGTGTGTGTGTGTGTGTGTGTGTGTGTGTGTGTGTGTGTGTGTGTGTGTGTGTGTGTGTGTGTGTGTGTGTGTGTGTGTGTGTGTGTGTGTGTGTGTGTGTGTGTGTGTGTGTGTGTGTGTGTGTGTGTGTGTGTGTGTGTGTGTGTGTGTGTGTGTGTGTGTGTGTGTAGCTCTCCTGAGTGGGATGAGATTGACCCGTCCGAACAAGAGGACCTGCACCTGAAGATGGAAGACGGGGAGTTTTGGTAAGGGTGCTGTAGTGCCGTAGAGCAATTTGATGTACTGTTGGTATTTTAAATCACTAGTTTGGCATTTTGGGAAATGCGCCTGTTCGAGTTACATGAGAAGATTCATACCACTCGGTCTCCTTCCTCTCAGCAAGACAGTGAATAACGGCTCATCCCAAGATGTCAAACTATTCTTCCAAAAAGGTAGCATTCGTTGTTTTTTCTCTCCCAGGATGTCCTTCGGTGAATTCAAGAGGCAGTTTTCTCGGCTCGAGATCTGTAACTTGACTCCTGACGCTCTGAGCGATGACGGTCTCAGCCACTGGAACACCAACAAGTTCTACGGCGGGTGGAGGAGAGGCAGCACCGCCGGAGGCTGCAGGAACCATCCCAGTGAGTCTCGACCGCATGGTCGCAGGAAAAGAAAAAGCCTTCCAAGTGTACACGCTGACACGGATAGGACTACGAAGCCGGCTAACACGAGTGCACCGTCTGTGTAGACACGTTCTGGATCAACCCTCAGTACAAGATCACGCTGCTGGAGGAGGATGACGACCCAGAGGATGATGAGGTGGCGTGCAGTTTTCTAGTAGCTCTCATGCAGAAGGACCGCCGCAAATACCGGCGCCATGGCCAAGACATGCACACGATCGGCTTTGCTCTTTACGAGGTGAGAATAGAGATGGGAAACCAGCGTTGTCCTCTTTGCCCTTCTCATAGTTGCAGTAAATTACATTATTATTTGAAGTTTATCATCAGCTCATTAATGTTTTTTTTTCACCCCTTCCTTTGCGCAGATTCCAGAAGAGGTAGGCGGAGCATCAATTACTCACAATCATTTTGATATTCACGACACTGTTGATCTTCGGCCCTTTTACTGTAATTGATGTATATCTTACAGCACTTCTTATCATCTTAGTTAAAACAGAAGAATTATCTCACTTCCAGGTGTATACTGTAATAGTATATATGATGACAAACAACTTGACCTAAAAACATGCACTTGCACCTTACCCCGTGTATTGTTTCCTACTTCTGACAGTACAAAGGCTGCCAGAATGTCCATTTGAAGAAAGATTTCTTTTTGAGACATTCATCGTGCGCTCGCTCTGAGACCTTCATAAACCTGCGAGAGGTGAGCACGCGGCTCCGCCTGCCCCCCGGAGAGTACCTCATCGTGCCCTCCACCTTTGCCCCCAGTGAGGAGGCTGACTTTGTCCTCCGAGTCTTCACTGAGAAGCAATCAGAAACGCAGTATGTGGGGGATTCGCGTGGGATTGAAGTATTTAGAATTTGTAAAATGATCTCTTGCTAATATGTTATTGTCCATCGCAGAGAACTGGATGATGAAATCTCCGCTGATTTAGGAGATGATGTACGTATCAGTGAGACACTAAAGCTAAAATGTTACGTACTATTCTCTATGAATAGTAGAAAACAACTTGGACTCTGATCATGAGCCAATGCCTTCTTATATTTGTGGTTTCCTCCAGGATGAAATAACTGAAGACGACATTGATGACTCTTTTAAGTCCATGTTCGCCCAGCTAGCAGGAGAGGTAAGTCTAAAAAACAGATCGGTCTCTATTTGCATTCATACTGGCGGACACGACTCAAATGATTTGTATATTATAATAATGGTTGTTATAATAGGGGTTTCATTTTTGTATGTGTGGTGGTATTCCAGATAACATCTAAAGCTTTAAAGATTCACAAAGGCATCGTCCTTTTTTATGGGGAGGAAAACAAAGTCAATCAAGTCATTCTTTCTCTTTTCTTATCGCCTGTGGCTTTTTTCAGGACATGGAGATTTCTATTCACGAGCTTCGGACCATTCTAAACCGAGTCATCTCCAGGCGTGAGTTTCCTGTTTACTTTTAGTTTACAATTCTTAGCTACTGGAAAATGTACATGTTGGTAACACATATTACACTACTGCATTACATTCTGCCGTGGCGTGTTCACCGGGATGTGAAACTAACTTTAGGTCATGGGACACATTCAGCCTGATTTGATATCAAATGGGTCAAACCAGTAAAATCATTGCTTACCAACCGATACAACAACACCTTCAAATGTTTTTCTTTCTTTTGTGATTTCTGTTGATCTCTTGTCTACAACTGAAAACACGGGACAGCGGTGGACACATTTGAGTTGCAATGACTTCTCAGCTAATTTTATAATGACTTCTCAGCTAATTTTATAATGACTTCTCAGCTAATTTTATAATGACTTCTCAGCTAATTTTATACTCCATTGGGCAGGATCTGACCCTTTGGGAGGGCGATTCTGGACCTCGGCCGTATGTTCGATTCCACTGGCCTCGGCCTTTAATTGACTTTACTTTTTCTGCGATTTCAGACAAAGATCTGAAGACCGATGGCTTCAGTATGGAGTCATGCAGGACCATGATTAATCTGATGGACGTATCCTCTATCTAGTTAACGGGCATGAACGCATCAACAGTTGTTCCATTGAGGCATGATGCATTTAGCATGCATGTTTGTATGTGGTTGCACCCCTTGACATGGCGCTTACCAGAAAGATGGTAGTGCCCGTTTAGGGCTGGTGGAGTTCCAGATCCTCTGGAACAAAATCCGAAAGTGGCTGGTAAATAATAACCATGTCAACGGAACAGTATTCACACTTGGATTCTTTACATTTCTCTAAAAAAAATTGTCTTTGTCTTGCAGGTCATTTTTAGAGATTTTGACCTCGACAAGTCAGGGGCCATGAGCTCATATGAGATGCGTCTCGCTGTGGAGGCAGCAGGTATAATGCTCTTAACTATCAGTTCCACAGTTATTTGCTGTACACACACTCACAGATTATGAAGTGTAAATCCTTTCATTCTTTAACATTGTCATCCTGTGTCAGGTTTTAAACTGAATAACAGACTGAACCAGATTCTGGTGGCCCGGTATGCAGAGAACGAGATGGTTGACTTTGACAACTTCATCTGCTGCCTGGTCAAGCTTGAAGCCATGTTTAGTGAGTATTCATGTCACAGAAGCTATCCTAAATGTATTCCGTGTATTTGCAGAATACTACAGGGTTCGTACGGTCATAGAAAACCTGGAAAAGTCATGGAATTTTTAAATGGTAATTTCCAGGCCTGGAAAAGTCATGGAAAAAAATTAAATCATAAAAGTTTTGGAAAAGTCATGGAAATTTGTTATGATCACATGTACATTTACACAGAGTTTGAAATAATTAACGGTTTTTAAAGAAAGATGCTCAAAATGTAAGCCAGTATACACTTTCAATACACAAAATGTTCAAAATTGTTCTTGTTTTTACAGAGATTTCAGTTTGGTCATGGACATTTGGTTTAAAGTCATGGAAAAGTCATGGAAATCCATTGGTCAAAATGTGTAAGAACCCTGATACTAGTAGAAGTATTAATTGTGAAACTTTTAACAGGGTCTTTCCAGCAGTTTGACAAGGAGGGATCCGGAAAGGCGGAAATGAATGTCACAGAGGTGAGTTCTGTTCAAACACAACATCTCAATACATTGATTCCGTCTTTCTGTTCATCTAATTGTGTTGCTTGTTTTGCCAGTGGCTTTACCTGACGATGTGTGGTTGAAGAGGGCCTTCTTCCCTGGAGCCAGACGGTGAAAGGCACAGTGCCTGCGGATTGCTATGAACCCGGAGAACTAATGATTCATCAACCATAGCGACCTTTAACACATCCCACCTCAGCCTATGTAAGACACAAAAATAGCTAGAAACAAAATCCAGTCATGCCAAGTGTCTGAGAAAATTTGATAAACTATGCAAACCTGCAGTATGAAGCAGTCAGTGTGCCACATACATCTGTCATCTCTGTAGAATCTGCATGTCTCTGGCTGCGCATGACAAACATCACTTCGCTGTAATGTGTCTCATTGCAAGTGGATTCAGCATTTCTACAATTCAGTCTTGTTTTTCTGTCTGTATAATTTCCAACTGATTTACTTTTACAATCAGTATTTCAAATGACTAAAAGCTTTTCTGCCAAGAAACGCATAGAAGTAGAAATCTGAAGACGCCTGCTACTGTAATGCTTTAAAACGGGATGTCTTGTAGATTGTCTGGATTTTTCAGCAGAAAGATTAACAAGAAATGATCGTGGTAGTTATTATATTTGACCTGTAGATGGCAGTACAGATCTAATGTAAAGTTCACCTTTTAATTTATGACACAAACGTGTTCCTTTAGTTGAAATTATTTAGCTGCACTTTGTTTAGCTTTACTTGATTGTTCTGTTATATTGCACTGAGAAATACCATATTCAGTCAACTCAAGGGCCATTTACATGGATTATACAATATTTACCTTATACATCACCATATTATAACAACTAATACAAGTTTGCCATTCATGTGTTTTGTGTAGTGAGTGTATGTTGTGCCTTCAAATAAAAAAAAATCCCCTGATGGTTCATATTTTCTCAGTGTGTTCATTGTATTCATGATAACATGAGTTTGACCCACATTCGGCTGCTCAAACGTCGAGGACCCCAGAAGCTCACATGCTATGCCTTTAAGCTAAAGGTTATATTTATTGTAAGCACAGAGGCCTCAGTGAAAGGCCAAGCATGTCCACTAATGTGCCATCCTGTTACATTAAGTGGAAACAGAATACTGAAGAGACACTTGTGTAATATGCTCCCTTTATCTTTATTGTAGACTACACATAAGCATAACATTCATAAACCCCAAGCAGATGTAAAACATACAGTATTGATTAAATAATAGTACAGAATGGTGTCAAACAAATGAACTGGCAATTGCTAGGACTTTAGAGTAATCTCCATCCACTTTACGTAGATGTGTGGGTAAAGGGACCTTGATCCTTGTTCCTGTAGGATTTCCATTGTCCTCAAGCAGAACAACGTTGTTGGAATCAAAGCGTGGATTCATCCGCTCTCCAGGCATTTTGTGTCCAACGATTAGTGCCTTCTTCTTCTGTCCTTTGATGGCAAGCAACACTTTGTCACCAACTTTTCCGATGCCATTCTTTGTGTAGACATGGATCACTTTTGGGGCCCGGTGATATGGTGTATTTCCTAGGGAGCTGTTGTCCACAACGCGCACTCTTGTCATTTTCTGAATGGCTGCTGCAACAGCAGATACGCTGGCAACACAAAAACAGTTATTGGTTGAGGACTACGGCTCCCCTCCAGAGACCCAGCACTCATGCAAGAAGTTTACTTTTCTATGTGGTAAAGTGAAGCAAAAATTGACTGGTCAACAAAAAAAAAGTGAATGAAGTGTGTTAAAAAGTTTGATCAATTAATCAAATCATGGTCACCCACTACTGTTGTAGATACCTGAAAAATAATTTGGCTTCGGTCCACAACTTTAATATAGAACCATAAGAAATGCTTAGATGTATAATATTTGTGTTCGATAGGGTTGAAACATAACAACAATGATAATAACTGAACTACATAATAACTATTATAAGAACATAAATTCCTCATCATTCATGGAATAAGCCAGATTCTCATTATGCAACTACATTTTTATCCAAAATGTTTATTGGACCCGAGGTCTCCTTGACCTACAACACTGAAAGGTTCATTCTCAGTGTTGTGGTATCGGAGGCTCTCGGTTTCCTCATCACATTTGTTTAGGTTTAATATTGGACCACAATTGACTTCCAGACTAATAGATATGTAATCATCAAGCTGATACAGGACATTGATGTATTAAAGAGTAGATCCATGTCTTCTCACGTTAAATGTGTAGTGACCACAGAGAAAACATTTCTCCTACAAGTGAACAAAACAAATAGTCTTCTAATCTGCTCAGACATGATTTTTCTGAATAAAGGTCAAACATCCATTTAAAGTTACAATAAGCAAGCAAACAACATTCTGCTGAGGAATGTCACTGCTATAGCATTGTCTGCGGAAGTAAATCGGTTTGATCGATCTGAGCAGGTTAAAAAACTTGGATACAAAGTGTCAAAAAGAATCAGAGCACACTGCTGTCAAGTCTTAGCGAGCTCTAACTAGTTACAAAATAACTTACCTAAAAGTCCTTGGCTGAATAACTGACGATGCCTCCACGAGGAGGCCAGTGAGGGATCTTGAAAGCAGGCGGAGCGCCATGATTGCAGTGAATGTGCCGGCTGGAAAGAGAAGTTATGTTATAAGCTATAATAACATGCAGGGTTTACTAAATATATCGCTAGCATTAAGCTAACAATCACATAGCATCAATCCATCCGAACAACGTAGCGGAACAGTGTCGCTTGTTTTTCGTTTCTAAGAATACACAAATACAGGTATGATTGTGTTGAAAGTGTCAAGGTTTAAGATTAAAAAGTCCACCTCGTTTAGACCCTGAAATCACGCTCCATGCCAATGTCAAAAGCGATGCGTCAGCAATACGCGACCTACCGCTTTTAGCCGAGCTGTCTGATAAACACAACACCTATTCAGATGAGATAAATGCGCACACTTTTCTGCAAATAAACCCTTGTGATTTTGTTTTGATAAATGTTGTTAAACGTCAACCGTGTGCACTAAAACAGAGTACCTGCCGTACCACACAATCAGCTACCGGCCTCAGTTAGTCACGCTATCATACGTCATATCCACGCGCCGGAGAGGAATCTAGAAATGCACACTGGTAGGTAGAAGCGACACAACGAAGACAGACGACATGGCGATGGCGTACAAAGCTAAACACCCTCTCTCTATGTGATCTAGTGTTATTTACGTCACGCTCTGAACCTGAGCGAGCCCCACTGGACTGGTCGGGTTAGTTGTTCCGCTGGCTGACAGACAGACGACACGAACGTGTCTATTATCGCTAACAGCGAGACGGGTTGACTGACCGGTTCCGTTTCAGCCCCGGTGTCGCGGCCAGGAAGGTTGCCCGTGAACCCGCTCTCCGGTGCAGACATCTGCAGCCGACAATCGCTATTTCTTCGCACATCCACGCGTTAGATCGCCTCCAACTGTTATCGGCTACATCGAGGAATTGACGACCACGTTAACGGCCGTTATCTCACCCAGGCCGCCGGTGGTCGTGTTCCTCTCCGCCCTGCTGCGTATCACACGTAAGGTGAGTGGGTTTCTCTACTCGTCGCCGAACTGCATATCTTGGCGTTCCCAGACGAAATGCGTGTGGTCGTCCGATACCGCGGAGCAGCAGCAGCTAACCGTTAGCTGCTGCGACGTAATCGAATACTTTCCGTCGGAACAACACGAGAGTAAACCCGTCCCGGTACCGTTACCGTCGGGCTCACGAGCTCGAGTCGCCTAACGAGGAGCCGCGGGTCGGTCCCGAGGGGTTCGAGGGGGTTCTTGTAAAATAGGCGTCATTAACCGTGACATTCATTATTATTATGTTATCAGTTGCCAGGCTCTAAGTTCGCCTCCTTGTCCTCAGCAGGCACTCGGGTGTGTTCTTTAGTCGCTGTTCATATTCAACGTGACCACTTATATCATGGAGGATTCGCAGCGCTTCTCCCTGCTGTCGGGACACCGACAGAGGATGTGAATAGATATCAGACGTCCGTGGTTTTAATGTCCGCCTACGGAGCCGCAGGGTTCATGGCAGAATTTTCTGACACACCTTTAAGATAAGTAACAGGTTCCCCGGTGTTCTACTGGCCCTGGCTTCATCGTGGCCTGATGACGCCTCGGCTGTGACAGTTACTGCTCCAAGTGTTTCCTGTTGCGTCGCCTGTAGAGGGATAAGCATGAGCTGCCGGTGTTATTAATATGTCCGTGAGCTGGGGTTCAGGGATATTACTGATGGAAAGCCTCCCAAGTATCAGCCTGACACACTTCTGCTCATATAGCATACGAGATAATAAAACACTTAGAGCCTCACTACCGTGACTCATTAACAAAGAGTGTGTTTGTTCTTTTCTGTAATTAATAATGTCTGTACATGTTTTTGTGAGACATTGATCGATTTCTTGATATTATTCCTTCATAAATCAACTCTACAACTGTTTTTGGTTGTTTTAGATTAAATACAAAAACGGTTCAGGTTGTATTCATACAACATTGATTAAGAACTTATGTTGTGGTTTTGATTTTTAGATGAGAAGCTTCTCTTAAGGGTCTTGTGTCTTATAGTGTCAGTTCATTTAATGTTAGAGTTGTTCTGATTTTTTTTCTTTTATTAGATGTATAATACTGTATAACAAATACTATTTTTGCATGCATACATTTATGTAAGCAGGGGAAAGGACTTCAGCATTTAACCGTTATCCTAATGTTGTGTTTACCTTGTGTGCGTAAGGTCTTTCTATTCAAGCTCTGACGTGATTATGAAACCGCACTCTATCGTCATGATCTGAGATAATCAAAGCTCAGGTACTCGGCAGTTGTCAATGATTCACAGACTAATACCAACAAGGCTAATGTGTGGCAATCTGTATTATCAGTCGTCAGCATTGTTGGAGAATGATATTGTCATGAAGCAATTAGAGTTAATAAGATGAACAGGGCTCTAGATTCAAAATGGTGATTATATACATTCATATTTTGACAAGCAATTATCGATCACATTATACAAATGAATTTGGAAGTGTGTAATTATTAGGCCATGTGTCAATGGTACCTTTCTTAACTCTACAGGTGTACACCTATCTTTGTTATCACCAACCTTAAAATGTGATAATGGGGACTTGCTCCGGACACACAAGAGTGGTCATGAACATGTAGTATTTAATCTCTGTTGAAAAAGGTTTCACAAGGTGAATTCATTGACCAAACACTATTTATATCAGTTTTTTTGTTTTTGCTCGACATATAATTAACACCTTAAATGTTAGTGGAAGTGTTTAGCTTGACTTAACCAGTCACATACTCCTAAATAACATAATGCATTAAAGGTTCCTGGTCATTATTTGGATTGTAGCATAGTGTAAGAGAGTAAAACTAAACCAATTAAAATTACTGTTGACACCTGGTATGTGTCTGTCTTTTGGCCAATTTATTTGTATTTAGTTGGAGGAGCAAGGTGGGGCATCTCAAGTGGGTGGTGCTTGATGGCAGCTAACACAATTCATAAAGTTTTGAAAGCATTGAACAAAGCTTCAAGATAACAACTTGCATGGGATGGACTTAAGTGGACGTGATATGTGTGCTGATGCATGCTAATTCCCCCCCCCCCCCCCCCATACACCCACACACAAATATATACACGCACACTAACTGCTACTCCGTCAAGCTTTCACTTACTGCATTCCCTGAAGAAAAAAAATAAAAACAATTGAATAAACATCATCAGAGAGATTCAGACCGACTGGTCAACATGCATTTTGAAGGAAATATCCTGGATGTCAAACTGATTAGATGACAGCTAAAGACTACAGCTCATAGTTTAGAAACTGAACCAGCACATCAGCTGGGGATCAAGACAGAAGAGAATAAAATGAATGCACTAACCGTAAAGCCGGGTAGGTCTTTATTCCTTGTTACAATCATTACAAAGCAAAAGCAGCAGGTGTTCATTCAGTACACCTCTAGTAGCTTGTGTAGCAAATAAGCGGCAACGCTAGCTAATGATGTAATGGGACCACAGGTGTTTACTTGTAAATGTATATCTCTAACCAACCTCTCTGGTTAATGCATACCTATTTCACAATAACTAACTATGACTACCTTTTTAAAATCCACAAAACCAGGCCGAAAATCTGCAACCATGAGCGTCTAGAACAGAGCTGAGTAGTTACAGGACGCTGGTCGACGCTACGCTATGACGGGCCAGTTTGCATTTAAGGGGCGGGACTTTGCAAAGGGTCAGATATAAAAGGAAAGCATTAGTGTTGTACCATTGCAGAGGCTAATTTCTCCATGAACACCACACTCGCAGTTAAAAGGTTTGTGTCTGTATAATCTGCATGTAATGAACACGCAGCGGCCTGCATGGACTTGAATAAGCCGTGTATTGTATTCTCCTTTCATATGTCTTGGTAGACGTTCGGCTCTGATATTGTTCGTCTAACTAGATAAAGTAAACATACATTATAAATGTTTTCCCTGCTTAAGCTGTATAACAAAAAGCAGACTCCCTCTAGGTGAAGTTTACAAATCAACAATTGTGGATATTCTCCCCCATTGCGTTCATCTCTTTTATGTTTATTTGTATTTTGAGAGTGCGTGCCAGACTGATGGTACCATAGCAACTAGCATCAGGTGGAAAGGTGGCCCAGCATTGCTCTGCTGCTGAGTCATGCACCCACGGTGCTGTTAAAAATGCTTTTACACATTGAAATGATAATGTAATCCAAATTATTTTCAGTTTAGAACTATGGTCTCTAATATGGCTGTAAGTCATAGAATAATCCATTTAATTAACCTTTTAAAATGGATGGGAGATGCTTATCACTGGAATATACGTGATTTTATTTTTTATGTCGGTTTTTTTATGACCACTCCCTGGTCATGAATGGCATACAAAGACGAAACGAGGAGAAATGCCGTTTTAGTTGCTCTTGTTTACCACAAGTCTTCTTTTAAATGTCTTATCTCAAAGACTTATGAAACTTACTTTCCTGTACTTAAAACAAATGGCAACCACATGGCTCTGCTCTGCCACTTTTATGAATGCAATTAAAGAGTAGAGTGATTAGTTAAAAGTAAACCTCTGTAGTTTTCAATATGTACATCTCTGCCATCGTCTGTCTTTTCCTGTTTCATTTTATGTTTAATTTTCCAAAAACATAAAATCGGTGAGAAAAGCTGACTTGCCTTTTGGATGCCAGCAGCCCTCTCAAACTGTTAATTTTGGGTTATTATACAACAACAAAAATAACTATTTAGAATGAATCATTTCCAATAGGCTCAATTACAATATATAATTTACAATATATATACAACAAAAATAAATATACAATATTTATTTTTTATTTATTGGATCCCCATTAGCTGACGCCTTAGCGACCGCAAATCTTCATGGGGTCCACAGAAAGGACAAAATACAATACATACAAAACATATCGTGAAACAAACAGTTAAAAATAGTACAACAAAGTGAAGAATAGTGCAGTCAGATGCACAGTACAGTCGAAGGATTAGATATATTTTATGCAATTCGTCTTAATTCATACAAAGAAAAATTAGATGACTAAAAAGCAATAGAATCCGTTAAGTGGTGAATGTTCTTAGATGCGCCTTTTTAATTGTTTTTTAAATGAAAAATTATTGCTTATGTAAGTTAAACGAGGAGGCATTGAGTTCCAAGCGGTAATAGCGCGATAGACAATTGATATATGCCGAGTGCCTCATGGTGGATTAAAGTTAGCTTGGCCAGATGTGTTTGATTGACTATTATGTTCCTTGATTCATGCATCCTGACAGTTATAGATGTATTGTATACTGTATACATTTTAAAGATTGACTCGTCACTCAAACTGTGAGGCGGGCTTACTGTACTATGAGTAACACCGATAACATACAGTAGATGTTTTATTAACACGTTATCTTATGCGATTGAGTGTTTTTGTAGATGTTGGTGTTGAATGTCAAACAGTCTGACTCTGATCTATGGCAATGGGTCCAAGATGTGCAGCAGTGTTGTTGAAGGCACAGGGGGGTATGTTGTGCCCTCCTTGGGTTGAGACCGGTCCATTTGAACCCTGCGGTCTCTATCGGCTTATTGTTCGGCTCTGGCCGCGTCCCTCTCCAGTGATGTCACAGCATTCCAGGGAGCGGATAAATGAGTTAGTGTTAGGGCAGATGAGCAGCATCGTGAATGCTGCTGGCAATAGTGGGTCGAAGGGCACGAGTATAGCAGCGCAACTGTGCAACCCCACTCGCCAGAACAGGTGACCTTTTGCTTAGGTGTCCAGGATGTACTAGTACGATGCTTTTCTAATGGGACATCGTACTCATCGTACACTCTTTCATGCTCTGTCAATGTTTTCCACAATTATACTTACAGTTGCTTGTTCAGTCAACTGCTAGTTGTTTCTGACTGAAATTCATCCGGAAGGATAAGTGTGAAGTAACGGGCCACATCTCTCGAGGCTGACTTCAGGGCGTGGACACACCCAGCTCCTAATTTATTCGCAGATTAATGTCCCGATGTCCTGTGGAAGAGGTTCTCCAACTTTTCTGCAGCATTGTTTTGTTTCCAGCAACCTAAACGGGCTGCGTGGTTGAGTCACTGTTCTCATCAAACCCGACACATGACTGTACACAGCAATGTCTGTCGAACAAGTTCAGGCAACCCGAGTGTTTCCTGAGGCTGTCTGCCTACAACAACAACACAAATGAAGAAGTACACCAGGGAGTGTGGAAGTTGAACATCTGGCTAAAGACGCAGATATTTTGTCAGACGTTGGACTGATTCAGATCCGAAAGGAGAGTGTATTTTGTATTTCATCTTCTCAGTTTGCTAGAAACGCGTGTGCAATGCAACACCAGTGTTTCTCTCGGTTGACTGGTTGGGGATAGCGGGTTGGCAGTGAACGTCTAACACCAAGGGGGTCCGAGTGTACGTTTGGACTTACTCCAAAGACGAGGTTGAACTATGTGTCATTTGCACATGAAGGGGCCACAAACGAGAAACGGGAAGTGTATAATCGTTCAACACATGCAGGTTTCAGTTGCATGCATGTGGTGAAAAGCACCAACATGTGACTATTGACAGGGCAGAAATGTGAGCTTCAATGGAATTACATTGCATTGCTACCGTTATTGTAAATTTCCATCTTCTCTCCATTTCTGCCTCAGTACTCAGGGAGGGTACTCTTCACAATGTTAGACACACAGTGCGACCGATTATTCTCTAATGCAATCGTAATAAGGAGCCTAGTTGGTGTTCTAATACGTGTATCTCTCTTGTCCAGGTTGTCAACATGTTGCAGTGAGTAATGCTCCGACTGCTGATCTTGATAATGGCCAGTTTGGGGGCCAGTTGGGGGGCTCAGGGATGCACCAATTCCGAGAGCTGCCCGCCGGTGCCGCCCAACAATGCCTCCAAGGACTTCTGTTACTCGGCTCGGATCCGCAGCACGGTGCTCCAGGGCTTGCCTTTTGGTGGGGTCCCCACGGTCCTCGCCCTTGACTTCATGTGCTTCTTGGTAAGTCATGTTTCTGAATCCACTGTCAGAATTGAGGTAAAATTCCTCCAGGAATGTGTTCTTAACGGATAAGCAAATTCAAGAAGTTCTGTACGTTTTGTATTCTCGGTCATATAAATAATGGGACTAGAGGGGTTGACAGCCACTGTTTACTGTGTACTTCTAGGGGTTGCTGGTTGTGTTCTCCTTCTTGAGAAAAGTAGCATGGGACTACGGACGCCTCGCTCTGGTGACTGACGCTGACAGGTAATTGGAAAACATTAATCCAGACTGGAGGGGCCAGTACCACGGCTTTTACACTTGTTGGGGTTCATGGAAAACCAAAATCATCATGCCAACAAGCACTGATGTATCAGCTGGTTGAAAGCGCTGAAAACATAGAAGTGGTTAGTGGTTCAAATGTGGTACATTCCCTTGTCCGAAGGTAACCTGTTTATGTCAGCTAAAATAATCACATTGTACAATTTTGCATAATAATGTCACTTTAGTTTTTGAGCTTCGTGGTAACTTAAAATGTCTTCTCAGCAGCAAGTCAGGACCCTGCCATTAATGCTTCTACTTGATATGATTTGCTTATATTTACACTATTAAATGTGGACAACAAGGACACAATATGCAGGGAAAGAAAAGCCTGTTGGTGACTGTCTGAGAAGGTAGGCTGTCATAGAGGCTACTGACCTTAGTGAATGATCTGCCAAAGACGAGTTTTATCAGTAATTGTGGATCTTAGTTGACTTAAAACTTCTGGGTGTGGGCTTTGATTTCTGACAGACATCTCACGCATCACAAGGTTGGTACTCCAGACGGGAAGTTGGCGTCAGCAGTTTCCCGTTTGTAATGGCAATACTGCGTGCTGAGCTGACATTGTCGCGCGTCGTCCCTTGTTGCACAGTTTGTTCACTCTGACGGAGAAAGACCAAACTGTTGGAAGTTAGAGGAGAGATGCAGCCAAAGAGCCGCTTGTCAACAAGGACGGCTCCTTTTTAAACTTTGAGGTTGAAAAAAAAAAGGACGGGTCCAGACTGAAGAGAAGAGGCTCAGACGTTGCCACAGAGCCCTTTGACTGTGAACCCTTGAGCCCATCACCTACATCCCACTGCTGTGTTTGTGTGATGTTGCAGCTTCACTATTTGTGCAGCTGCATGTGAGCAGAGGACGGGGCTGCAGCATGGGGGGAGGATGGGAGGGGGGCGGCTGCGTGGGACTCTTCTTTCTGAAGGAAATGAAGTTTGTCATCTCGTGACAATGTGCCGACTGGAGATCAACGGCTGTCTTTTAAAGTCTGAAAAAGTGAACGTAGGCTGGATCTTTTTCCATTAAAACTGAGGTTTAAATCCGATGTTTGTTTTGGTGCAGCCACATAAGCTGTGACTCTCAAAGCCATAAGCCATACATGCATTTAAAAGGTTGTGTAACGTCTAGCAGCATCAATGGGAGCCTTCATTGGTATGCCTGTGGCGCAGGAGGCCTTCTCTGAATCGGCACCTTTACTGGCCAACGGGGCCTTTTACGCTCAAATTAATGGCTTTGTTTTGCTTTTTTTTTGTTCACCAGAAGAATGGATCAACGATACAGTCGCCTGGATGATCGGGAATAGTATGTTATCTCTACATATCATCGGCTGCCTTTTTTCTTCTCTCCTTTCCCGACACCGTAGTTGACTCGTAACTCTCGTCCGCTCTGTCCAGGCCGCCGTGGGTTTCCGCCTGTTTGTCACTCTCGATGGTTTAGTTTCTCTTTCCCTCTTCTTCCAGGCGTCTCCCAGCGCCACGCTCCTAATACCCTGTCCGTGTCATTCTTGTATTTCTGCGGTTGAGTGTGCCTATCCTCTCTCATTGTCCTAATCAGATCTGTGTGTGTTAATCTGTGTGTTGACCTCTTTATGAAGCTCCCACTTCTTAGGCGTGAGCGCAGCTCATGAGCAGCACCGGCGGGATGCTTACAGGGAGAGGTAAAGCTTCCCTGTTGCTCATGCACAGGCCCCGACACGGTGCAGCTAGAGTCCATCCCGTCTACTAGAGCTCAGAGGAGCCGTTCTGACTTCTCACAGGAATGTGTGAGAGGAGGACTGATGGTGGATTACCGCCGCAGGCCCTCTCCTCATTCCATTAGAGATCTCTTAGAGCCCTGGGTGACGTCATCCCTTCATGTAGTATTGAGCACTGAACCAATGTTGGAATTCCAGCAGAGCCTGGGTTCTGTTCATATTGTACGGTTGTGCATAAATTCGCATGACCTCCCTGGGGAGTGCAATCAAATCTGTCTAGAATAAAGCCCCGCTGTGTTACGCCGAGGAGAACCAGTTGCTCTGCTGGACAAACTCCATAACTCTTCCTCTTTATAATCCTGGGTTTTCTGTGGTTTCCTCTGGATATTGTTTTCTGTAGAACTTTGCCTTCTAACCCGTTTCTCACAACCTCTCCTCTGGCAGTGATGGTGTACTCGACCTGTGTGTGAAGTAGAGACTCCTAATGCTGCATGAAATGTGTCTGCAGAGATCCTCCCTGTGGTTGACTGGCTCACCAACCCACACCAGGATAAACGGGGGGGGGGGGTCTCTTCAGTTCATTTCAGGGCTTGTGTTGGTCTGTGTTTTGTGTTGGCAACTTTTCCACCCTCATGGTAGTCCTACTGCCCTGAGACACAAACGACTAACATCCTCCTGTGGCCGGCGGTGTTGTTGGGTAGTAACGGCGTGCTAATGCCATGTGTTGTGTGTTCCGCGTACAGCGTGGCCTCCGCCTTGGCGTCCGACGCAACCGAGCGCTACGAGCGTCTCACTTCCGTCTCCAGCTCTGTGGACATCGATCAGAGAGACACAGTAAGTACGCCATTGTTCTCACGGGATAAGGTGTAACTGTCATGTCAACTGGGATGTACTGTATGTTTCATGTTAGAACGACTGCACCTTCAATTCCCTGCTCTCTTTTCTTTTTTTTTCTTTTTTTTAGGGTTTCTGCTCTTGGCTGACGGCCATTTTCCGCATCAAGTGAGTCGACCTACCGGCCGCGTATAGGAATATAGAAAAATAGCTGCAACACGGATTAAACTGAGTATAAAAGGTTTTTTGTATTGCATTTCTGTTGTTTGATGTTGTTGGCGTGTTCCCTCCGTAGGGATGAGGAGATAAGGGAGAAGTGTGGTGAGGATGCAGTGCACTACTTGTCCTTTCAGCGCCACATCATCGGCCTGCTGGTAGTGGTGGGCGTGCTCTCTGTGGGCATCATCTTGCCCGTTAACTTCTCGGGAAACCTACTTGGTGAGTCCATTATATTTCACTTGCAGGGGATCCTTAAATGTAGATATTACTTATACTAGATGTTTTAGTTTAGCTGCGGATGATGGGCGGTCGGGCTCCTCGTTCTTTTGATTTCGACTAAGACGTCCATAAATAAAAGAATACAAAGCTTTGCAAACGTCTAATAAATTCCGAATGTTTATAAACGAATAAGAACTCGCCAAGTAAATATGTTGAATGGAATCATACTTTAAAAAAAAAATGTTTTCACTTTGACTAAATGTTTTCCCATGGCGCCTCGGGGCTGTACTCCTACCTGATGTTGCTCAAGTTTGTACTGGTGTGTCAGACTTATGCCAAGCATGTTCATTAATTCATGGACACTTGGTGTCAGGGATACTCATTGGCTCCCCTGACCCTGAATCATGATACGCATTCATTGTTTCTCTCTGGACTTCGGAGCTGCAGATCTTCTGGTGACATATATTTTTTTCCTCCACAGAAAACAATGCCTATAGTTTCGGGCGAACAACGATAGCAAATTTGAATGCAGAGTGAGTCATTATTTCACTGTCATTTAATTAAATGATATAATGTACTTTGAAGCCTTTTGTCGACGCTTCACTTTCTAATGCTTTCACAAAATATTTAAAAACATTCCTTTACCCTTTTTTTCCTTAGTAATGCACTACTGTGGCTGCACACCACCTTTGCATTTCTCTACCTGTTACTAACGGTGTACAGCATGCGGCGGCACACCTCCAAGATGCACTACAAGGAGGATGACTTGGTGGGTGGCATGGCTTCACAAAATGGCTGTTTGACTCGTGTTGTTTACTTATTTAGACACTTGCTAATTTCTTCCCTGTCTATATTTCCAATGCAGGTGAAACGCACTTTATTTGTCAATGGGATCTCCAAATACGCAGAGGAGATTGAGATAAAGCAACACTTCGAGTAAGCACTACCGTCCCGTCCGGTGTTAATGCCTCACAAGGCGTCCAGTGCACTGCTCTGTCAGAATTGGCAGTGAGTTGTGCAGTAACTGTATTAAGGTGCATGAGCGCCGTGCCTCTTCCTGTTAAAAGCAGCCGCCTTGTGCGGGCCGTGTGGCCGCGGTCAGACAATGACAGGCCTATATGTGTAATTGTCCATAATAGAAGCCAGATGAGCAGGATCATGCAAGTCATGTGTCAAGATGGTCAAAGCTTGAGGATGGGTGTTTGGTTCAACTCCTACTTAGTCAAATGTTATTCATCAAGATTGTTTCTTTGCTCCTGCACCGGAAAAACACGCCTCCAAAATATAAATATAAAAGCAATGAGCTGTTAGTGGCTGTTGCATTTATATGTTTTTGGGGGACTTGCCCAAGTTCTTACAATGTGGTAGAGATGTGTCATCTACCGTAAATACACTTTGCTGCTCTTGTCAACACGTGTGAGTTGAACCGTATCCAGGTTGTTGACGTCTTCTCTTCTTTCATAGGCATGCGTATGCAAACTGCGCTGTGCTAGAAGCGCGGATCTGTTACAATGTGGCCAGGCTGATGTATCTCAACTCTGAAAGGTATGTTTTATCCATGCCTTTTCTTAGCATATTTTGGGATGTACTTGTGAAGTGTCTGATTGGCTCCAGGACCTGAGCTCGTTCCAGTGAAGTAGTCCCTCTGTAGTCTGACACGGAGGATGTTTTGCATGCAGGAAGAAGACCGAGCGCAGCAAGAAATTCTTCCTCGACTTGGTGGCAAAGGAGCACATCACAACCATGATCAACCCCAAACCCTGCGGACACCTTTGCTGTTGCATCATCAAAGGCTGTGAGCAGGTCAGCATGATATACAGCAGCTAGATCTTAAAGCAACACACTCCTTACATGTATTTACAAGCGGATTCCAACAACATTTTGAGGGGAACGATAACGAAGGCATCTATCTGATTCTACTCGTAGATTAATTTGAAGAATCTGAGATATGCTGGAGAACCATATATGCAAATGTAATAAGGGTCCAACCCATATATTATGACATTAGTACATCAAATCTGAACACGATGGGTGTTGGAAACGAGATCTTTTTACAAATGTGGCTGTACTTTTTTTAAGTTGAAGCAGAAATGCATTCAAATTAAAACCTTCACCAAAAATGATCAAAAACTCAAATAAAATCACTACAAGAACCTAAATGGATCAAATGTACCCAATATAGTAGTTTCCGCCTCATTCAGTGAGTGAAGTGTCTCTCTCCACAAAAGCAAGTTGATGTTTGTATAATAATATTAAGAGATAATCTTTCACTTGACCTTGTGTATTAAGTGCTATTTACTAACTGGAATGTGAGATGATCAATAATCAAAGACTTTGATGTCCTTGTCCTTCACAGGAAGAGGCAGTGGGCTACTATACCAAGCTGGAGGCACAACTAAAAGATGACTACAGGAAGGAGAGGGAGAAGGTGAACAGGAAGCCCTTAGGGATGGCCTTCGTCACCTTCCAGAACGAATCCATCACTGCCACGTAAGTACATGTCACATGACTTGTTATATGATTTGATATGCCTTGATTTGTCCCGCGGTGGGGAAATTTGAAAAATCCTTTGTATCCCAAAAAATTCTGTAAGTAGATGTCACATGTGGTCAAGTTTGTGAATGTGTATCTGTGACATTTGTTTTGAATTGGCAGATTATTCAGTAATGTTTTAATGTCTGTTCTTTGTTTCTCATCAGAATCTTAAAAGACTTTAATGCGTGCAAGTGCCAGGGCTGTCAGTGTCGTCAGGAGCCCAGAACCTCTCAATTCAGCGCCAAGCTCCACACACACAACTGGACCGTCAACTACGCCCCTGATCCGCAAAACGTCTATTGGTAAGAACGCATTCGGGTCGCATGTTCTGTCCACACCGATGGGCCGAGTGGGCGGATGCATTTTGGCAAGAGCAATTCAATTCAATTCAATTCAGTTTATTTGTATAGCCCAGTTTCACAAATTACAAATTTGTCTCAGAGTGCTTTACAATCTGTGCACATAGACATCCCTGCCCCAAAACCTCACATCGGACCAGGAAAAACTCCCAAATAACCCTTCAGGGGGAAAAAAAGGGAAGAAACCTTCAGGAGAGCAACAGAGGAGGATCCCTCTCCAGGATGGACAGATGCAATAGATGTAATGTGTACAGAAGGACATATTTAGAGTTAAAATACATTCAAGGAATCTGACAGAGTTTATCAATAGTTCATATTTAGGCATATTCCACGATGGAGAGTTTGGAGACCTCCCAAGTGGAGGAGTGGGCGGAGTCCCAGCAGGGCAGTGGCACAGCTGGCGACAGGAACTCACGATCCAACCATCGAAGGTCCATCAGCAGATGGAATCTATGCCGTCTCATAGGGTCCGATGACCCCATGAGACGTGAAGTCAGAAGGACTCGGGAGAAAGCAGAGTTAGTCATGTGTGATGGAGAGATGAAGATTCATCCATAGGAGAAAGAAAAGAGGAGAGAGGTGCTCAGTGCATCCTAAACATCCCCAGCAGCTATAAGCCTATACCAGCATATCCAGGGGCTGGACCAGGGCAAACCTGATTCAGCCCTGACTATAAGCTCTGTCAAAGAGGAAAGTCTTCAGTCTACTCTTGAATGTGGTTACTGTGTCTGCCTCCCGGACTGAAGGTGGAAGCTGGTTCCATAAAAGAGGAGCTTGATAACTAAAGGCTCTGGCTCCCATTTTACATTTTAAGACTCTAGGAACTACAAGTAGCCCCGCATTTAGTGTGCGCAGCTCTCTGGTGGGGCGATACGGTACTACAAGCTCTTTAAGATATGATGGTGCATCACCAATTAAGGCTTTGTAAGTTAAGAGAAGAATTTTAAAAGTGATTCTTGATTTTACAGGGAGCCAGTGCAGAGCAGCTAGTGCAGGAGTAATGTGATCTCTTTTCTTAGTTTTAGTGAGAATATGAGCTGCAGCATTCTGGATCAACTGGAGGGACCTAAGAGATTTATTAGTGCAGCCTGATAATAAGGAGTTGCAGTAATCCAGTCTCAAGTAACGTAACGCGTGAACCAATTTCTCTGCATCTTTTTGAGACAAGATGTGCCTGATTTTTGAAATATTACGTAGATGGAAGAATGCAGTCCTTGAGATTTGCTTTATGTGGGAGTTAAAGGACAAGTCGATCAAAGATAACGCCGAGATTCTTTACAGTGGTGTTGGATGCTAGAGTAATGCCATCTACAGAAATCACATCACCAGATAATTGATCTCTGAGGTGCTCAGGGCCGAGTAGAATTACTTCGGTTTTGTCTGAGTTTAACATCAAGAAGTTGCCGGTCATCCATGTTTTTATGTCACTAAGACATGCTTGAATTTTAGTGAGTTGGTTAGTCTCCTCTGGTTTTATCGATAGATATAGTTGAGTATCATCTGCATAACAATGAAAGTTTATAGAGCGTTTCCTGATAATATTGCCCAAAGGAAGCATGTATAAGGTAAATAGAATTGGTCCAAGCACAGAACCTTGTGGAACTCCATGACTAACGTTGGTGGTCATTGAGGCTTCATCGTTTACAAATACAAACTGAGATCGATCTGATAAATAGGATTTAAACCAACTTAGGGCGGTGCCTGAAATACCAATCGACTGCTCCAGTCTCTGTAATAGGATGTTATGGTCAATGGTGATGAATGCAGCACTAAGGTCTAACAAGACCAGTACAGAGAGAAGTCCTTTATCTGCTGCCATTAAGAGGTCATTCGTAATCTTCACCAGTGCTGTCTCTGTGCTGTGGTGTTTTCTAAATCCTGACTGAAACTCTTCAAATAAACTATTCTGATGTAGAAAGTCACACAACTGATTTGCACCACTTTCTCAAGGATCTTAGAGAGGAAGGAGGTTAGAGATCGGTCTGTAGTTAGCCAAAACCTCTGGATCCAGAGTGGGCTTCTTCAGGAGAGGTTTAATTACAGCTACTTTGAAGGAATGTGACGTGGCCTGTTAACAAAGACACATTAATAATATCCAAAAGAGAGCTGCCAATTAAAGGCAAAACGTCTTTAAGCAGCCTAGTCGGGATAGGGTCCAAGAGACAGGTAGACGTGTTAGAAGTAGAAACCATTAAAGATAATTGGTCACGGTTGATGGGAGAAAAGCCATCTAAATATATACCAGGACATACAGGGGTTTCCAAAGCCATTCCACTTGAGGACAGATTGGCACTGGTTAAGGGCAAGATATTATCAATCTTGTCCCTAATAGTTAAAATCTTCTCATTGAAGAAGTTCATAAAGTCATTACTACTGAGGTCTATAGGAATACTGGGCTCCACAGAGCTGTGACTCTCTGTCAGCCTGGCTACAGTGCTAAAGAGAAACCTAGGGTTGTTCTTATTCTTCTCTATTACTGATGAGTAATATTCTGCTCTGGCATTGCGGAGGGCCTTCTTATAAGTTTTAAGACTATCTCGCCAAACTAAGCGGGATTCTTCCCGATTAGTTGAACGCCAAATGCTTTCAAGCTTTCGAGACGTTTGCTTTAATGTGCGGGTCTGAGGGTTATACCAGGAGCAAACCTTCTCTTCCTCACTGTCTTCTTCTTCAGAGGGGCTATCGAGTCCAGTGTCATTCTCCAGTGAGCCTGTGGCACTATCAACAAGATGATCAATCTGGGACGGACTAAAGTTAGACCAGGAGTCCTCTGTTATATTGAGACATGGTATTGAATCAAGTGCAGAAGGAATCGCTTCTTTAAATTTAGCTACAGCACTGTCAGTTAGACATCTGGTGTAGAAACTTTTGACTAACGGTGTACACTCCGTAGTATAAACTCAAAAGTTATAAGGCTGTGGTCTGACAGAAGAGGATTCTGTGGGAAGACCTTCAAATGCTCAATGTCAACACGCTGTGCTAGAAATCTGTTACAATGTGGCCAGGCTGATGTATCTCAACTCTTCAAAGGCTGTGAGCAGGTCAGCATGATATACAGCAGCTAGATCTTAAAGCAACATCCTTACATGTATTTAAAATCTCCAACAACATTATAACTCTATCTGATTCTACTCAGATTAATTTGAAGAATCTGAGATATGCTGGAGAACCATATATGCAAATGTAATAAGGGTCCAACCCATATATTATGACATTAGTACATCAAATCTGAACACGATGGGTGTTGGAAACGAGATCTTTTACAAATGTGGCTGTACTTTTTTAAGTTGAAGCAGAAATGCATTCAAATTAAAACCTTCTGATCAAAAACTCAAATAAAATCACTACAAGAACCTAAATGGATCAAATGTACCCAATATAGTAGTTTCCGCTCATTCAGTGAGTGAAGTGTCTCTCCACAAAAGCAAGTTGATGTTTGTATAATAATATTAAGAGATAATCTTTCACTTGACCTTGTGTATTAAGTGCTATTTACTAACTGGAATGTGAGATGATCAATAATCAAAGACTTTGATGTCACAGGAAGAGGCAGGGCTACTATACCAAGCTGGATGACTACAGGAAGGAGATGAACAGGACTTAGGGATGGTGTCACATGACTTGTTATATGATTTGATATGCCTTGATTTGAGTGGGCGGACGCATTTAAAGTTCTTGATGCAAATACCCAAAGGGAATTCTACAAATGCACACTGGTTGATGCTCTGAATAATTGGACTTCATCCCACTTTGAAGAGACTTTCGCTCTCCAGTTGATTAACAGTTTTTTGTTTTTAGCAGCAGTATCCATTTACTGGCCAGCTGTGTCCATAACGGCGGGTCACCGGCCAGTGTCAATCTAACCGCTGCATAACCTTCATCCCACAGGGAGCATCTGTCGGTGGGAGGGTTCTCCTGGTGGATCCGCTGCTTAATCATCAACCTTGTCCTCTTCCTCCTCCTCTTCTTCCTCACCACCCCGGCCATCATCATCTCCACAATGGACAAGTTCAATGTTACCAAACCGGTCGAGTACCTAAATGTGAGTGTTTTTATTTATTTGCTTTCTTTTAGGGAAAGGATTGCGGTCTCTATCAAGCCAAGTCTGCGTGGTATTGTAAAGGCAGAAGCTTCTTGACACATGCTCATTTCTGTCTGATCCGTCCTTCAGAATCCAATCGTCACCCAGTTTTTCCCTACCCTCCTCCTGTGGTCCTTCTCCGCCTTACTTCCAACCATTGTCTACTATTCTGCCTTCTTAGAAGCCCATTGGACCCGGTAAGCTTCACGCTTTCTGCAACATATCAGTCATGTGGTTTTTATTCCCATTCTAGGTTTAGGTTGAGTGTGTAAATATTTCCTTTGGCCTTCCAGGTCAGGAGAGAACCGGACCACGATGCATAAATGCTACACTTTCTTGATCTTCATGGTCCTGTTGCTGCCTTCCCTTGGACTCAGCAGGTACAGGATGTTCTGGCTTTCTGCCCTGTAAACACAGCCATGCATGAATTCATTTTTGGCAGTCTAAATATTTTAGCTGATTTCTTCCGTTCCTTGTGTCGTTGCAGTTTGGACGTTTTCTTCCGCTGGCTTTTTGACAAAAAATTCTTGGCAGATGCTACCATGAGATTTGAGTGAGTATTATGATTTTACGGGTTTTAATACAACTTCTTCGCGCTCGAAACAAAGCAGCGCAGGATGAAATGTGCATTAAACTTATTTAAATAAATTTGTAATAAAATTAGATTCGGCAATAATCGTTTTTCAAACTTCACTTATGGCTCTGACTTCACTCTTTATGTGATCGTGACTCTTTCTTTGCTCTTTAGGTGCGTGTACCTTCCTGACAACGGAGCCTTCTTTGTGAACTATGTCATCGCGTCGGCCTTCATCGGTAATGCCATGGACCTGCTGAGGATCCCCGGTCTGCTGATGTACATGATCCGCCTCTGCCTGGCCCGCTCTGTAGCCGAGAGGAGGAACGTCAAGAGGGTTAGTGAGACCGCTGCTCACCAAGTTAACATACGCTATGGGTTCGTGTCCCGGTAGGTTGAGGAATTAATAGCTAGGTATAAGTGATCTCTAACAAAAACATTTCCCCGTAAAAAATCCGGAAGAATTCATTGTTTTATTGTTTTGAATAAGCCAAATGCCAAGCTAAAGATAAAAAAAGCAAGACTTATTCTTTTAATCTTAAATCGGCTTCACGTGATGGATATTGACATTTTGGATTTTCTTCAATCTCCTGTACTTGTGCCCTTACAGCACCAAGCCTATGAGTTCCAGTTCGGGGCAGCTTATGCCTGGATGATGTGCGTCTTCACTGTGGTAATGACCTACAGCATCACCTGCCCAATCATCGTTCCTTTTGGTGAGTTTGGCCATTTCAAATCCCCCCCCCCTGGGCGGTTACTGCACGAGATAGTGCTCTTATTAAATGTCGGCATGACGGACACAAGGAGGGCAGGCTGCGCTCGGCGGCTCTGCTGTTGGTGCAGAAGCTTATCAGCAGGCCTAATGGGATTAGTTCCACTAAGTGTTTTGTGTCTCTGCGCAGGGCTGATGTACATGCTGCTGAAACACCTCGCGGACAGGTACAACATGTACTACGCCTATCTGCCATCCAAACTGGACAAGAAGATCCATTCTGGAGCGGTCAACCAGGTGGTGGCCGCTCCTATTCTCTGCCTCTTCTGGCTCCTGTTCTTCTCTACCGTTCGCTCCGGTAAGATGAGGACTCCACCTGCTGGCCACTGATGTCCTCGCACGCGCTCAGTGTTCAATGACGGCCTCTTTGGTCTGAAGCGTTGTGAAGTATAGAAGCTCCTGATGAACAAGAGTCTCTTCGCTTTCTGTCCCCCAGGGTTTGCAGCTGCCACGTCCATGTTCACGTTTGTAGTTCTGATCATCACAATCATCATCTGCCTCTCTCACGTCTGCTTCGGACACTTTAAATATCTAAGTGCTCACAACTACAAGGTAACGAGATGAACGTGCATGTGGTCATGTGACTCAAACGTATTCTATTCATCTGTGTATGTTAATCGCGTGTTTTCTGTCCTAGATTGACACCCAGGCGGTGGACGGGTTGGAGAACGGGCGTCCGGTGTGCCCTTCTGCCGCCAACAAGGCAGCAGTATGTATTCAGTCACGTTTGTTTAAAAAAAATAAGATTTATAATCAAAATATGGAAAGAGCTTGTCGCTTGTGTTTTCTCAACTTCAGCAATGCTTGTTGTTGTTGTTGTTGTTGTTGTTGAACTTAAATGGCATTTAATGTCTGCTTTTGGCTTGCTGTTTTCATTCATAGCATAGTCAATCTGTTGCTCGGTAACAGCCATGGACTTTAAAGAGCTTGTGTAGAATTGAATGTTCAATTTAAATAAATATGTACAAATTATTGTAATTCTGAAAAAAATGGTTCTAAAGCAAGCTGTTGCTCAGTGTGCACATCGTGACATCGTGGAACGTAAAGAGGGTGTCATGCTCTGACAGTCTATCTCATTTCCGTGTCTCCCCTCCAGCAAATGTACATCGCTCAGGTACTTCAAGACCCAAATTCGGAGGAGGCTTGTTCAGCCAGTGGAGAAGAAGACGGCCAGGGTTCCTCGCAGGACGAGGAAATAATCAACGTTGAAAATGGCCTGAATGAGGACTTCCAGTCTGGCGAAGACAGCCTCATTGATAATGAGGTTCGGCACTAATGCTGCCTGGAACAAAGAAAAGAATCTCCTAGGTTTTACTTGAGGAGTGCACTGAATATGTGAATTAAACTAGGAACTGAACCCACAGTTCTCCAAAGCATCTCAACCTCCATGGAGGGACTTGACACTAACGGAAGCACACTGTCTACTAAGGATTGGATGGATTGTCGCTTAAGGATTGTCGCATTTTCATCACTGGATCTCACCGAACACCATCTTCTGTGTGAATACCCGCAGAGGGAATCTACTCTGACAATGCAAGGCCAGCTACATCCTTCTGCTCCCGACACCGCTGAGGCACACCCACACACACACACACACACACACAAAAAATGTCTAAATACACATGGATCCATCAAAGAAGGACACTAATGCACAAAAAGAAGAATAGTTTGCCTTGTTTTGTAAGGGAAGGGATGCTCTGTCTGTATTTTCTTTAAACATTATTGCACTTGAAAGAGAGGACCTGTCCCATACGCTCGAGTGTCACTAGGGTACTGTCGAACAGCATGCCTTCAAGTTCAAACGGCGGGGGGATTTCTCTCTGATCCTTTGCCAGTGTCTCTAATTGTCTGCACTAAATGCTTCCCCTGAATGAGCAGCTGATGCGAGACCCAGAGAGGCGTCGCCCGCACATTGCAGACAGGTGTGTGCAGATGTGTTCTAATTCCCTAAAACCCATTTTTATTATTGCTACTAACACTCCTGGATGCTTTGACACTGTACAGCAACGACACTCTGGATCTGTAAAATAGCCTTTTTTTGACATTGGTATTTATTTGTAGGCATTGAATGTGAAACGCTCTCGAGTTCGACGCATCCCTGAACTGGGTTGCGTATCTTCTTGGCACACTACATTTGAATAGGCTCTTTTTGGTGTTCGGTCTCTGAGCCTGGGGGGGGGGGGGGGGGGGGGGGGGGGGCGAGGCCAGGCCAGGAGCCCGCCCATCCTTTTGTGTTGCTCGGGGGACGGAGAGAAAAGCCTTTTGAGGGTTTTTTTTCTGGGTCAGCTTCACGTGATATTGTGACTGGTTCTCTTTATCTGTTGTTTTTCCGTTTGTATCATTTTTGACCCAGATGTTTACGTAATTATGTAGTTTTTTTTTGTTGAAAGTAGCATTCAGTGTAGGTGACTACTGATAGTTTGAAGTCGTCTGCCAGGTCCTCTCCATTTTCATCATGTAGGGAGCAACCGGCTCCAGTGGTCCCTGAGCACTGTGGCTGTGATTGGCAATCACTCAAAGCACAGTTTTAGATTGTTATCTCAAATTGTACAATTTTGGGAATAACACATCAGATAGGAGAGGCCACTTGAGCGAGTAACTCCAGTGGAGGAGGTCCATTTCTATTTAAAACCTTAAGTTTATGATATAGGATGATGCCCCTGCCATTGAAATCAAAATAGAATACATGTTATTTATGTTTGTTCTTGGCTTGTAATGAAGTGACTACGCCCCCGCCCCCCCACAAGTGTACATTCCTTTTGCAGATCCAGTTCTTCTTGTACAACTCCACACTAGATCTCCCTCTGAAGCAGCTCCTCTTTCAGGTATCTGGACACTCTGAAAGAAACGCAGTATTTAACGATACAAACGGCAGGTTAGAAAATGATAATGTGAACGTGCCCACACAGCTATGACCTTACTCAGGACTTATCAAGCTTTCTGTTACGATCATTTGACTTCCCCCTTACTCAAGACAACTATATGAGCGTCCCCATTACACATAAAGAAGGTGATGCTTACAGGCTGTCGCCACGGACCAGTTATTTTCACTGGGCCATAATAATGAACATGTATTATCCAGCTGCTCTGCAAACTATTGTGTGAAATGTGCACTAATCTTACTTTCACTTGTATGATTGACTGAGAAGCCCCCCCCCCCCACACACACACACACGCACACACACCTGTGGGTGCAACGGTGAACCTAAACAGTTTCCATAATGTGTCCATGGGTATTGGCACCACATATGGGTATAATATTATGGTACTAACAAGTTAATTGTTTGACACCGTTGAGTCTGGTTCTGTTCTGGTCATGATGGGGTGATTTTTTTTTTTTTTTTTTTTTTTTGATTTTTTTTTTGATTTTATTTAATTTTAAATACCTCTGTGATGTCTTTAAGTCCGATTGCATCAAAATAACATCCCAGGTCCATCTCTGAGGGAGATGCATGCGATGTCTCATGTTGTCTAACAACTCCAGTGTTTAAACCCAGAATATAGGTTAATGCCACAACTGTCGATGAATTGAAAGCGGTTGGAGCGATGGTGTGACGGCTGCATGCACGCAGCTACAAAAGGACAGTCCACTAACTAACCACACACGTTTTGTACTTATAATGTATATGCACATCTTTGTCCAGTGCCATGTCGGGGCATTCCATTTGAGAACATGATCTACTTTTGTCAGTCTGATGGTTGCAATGATTTCCAGTAGTCCTTTTCTAATGGCTCATGATGAATTCTTTTGTGTTTCAGTTTATCTTCATAAGATCTGTATAGATAGTGGGACTCATTCAAAATAAATGGATTGTTTTTGCAAACAGTCAAGCACTTTCTAATAGAAGTTCTCAGCTTGTTTCTACAATGTGCTCAGAATGGGTCGTAAACATGTATCCGTGTCTCAGATCTGTGCACAGTTAGAAAGAGTTTGTTTGCGTGCGTTGACCTTTTTATAGTTTTGCATTTGTTTTTCTTGATAGGAAGAGTAACTATAGCCGCATCTCAGCATTTGACCGTCTCATTTTATTATTTTTATTCAAAGGACCGTCAGTTCAACAGATATATTGTACCCCCTCCACCCCGACCCTGCTCTTTGAACAATAAATCTGTATTTAATCATGTTTATTGAGAATAAGCGTTTCTTGTTAAAGCAATGAAATAATAAATGTTCCTCACTCGAGAAGTTTAATAATGAAGCTATTTTCAATACTTGTATTTGCTGCTACAGGCTTACCCCGGTCTCGCATGACCATGGCTCGTGACTGCTGTTTCAATGTGTATTCTATACGGTTATGCAACAAAAGCAACATTTAACCATTTCATATTTACAGAACGTTAAACGATGCATGCAACATCAACATTTGATCTATGCCATACTGTAACTATTATAAACTATATTTCTGTATTTTAACTTTCTGAACACATTGAGGTCAACATTCTTTATCATTCTAGATAAAAGCAAAGCAAAAAAGTTGTTTCTACATCCTCTCATGTTAATCATGGTGCGACCTCTCAAATATTACCTTTACCATTGTAGTGGACCGATAAAACAAAAGTAGATTAAAAGTGCCACCGACCCATCAGGGTTTGTGGGTAACGCTGGCAAAAGGATTCATTTTCCATACAGGATTCTGTTTCTCATAATTTATTAAATGAAACAAACCAATCAAAGAAATGACAAATGCTGCCTCTCCTGCTTTGGTAAAAAGAAATTCCCCGGGCGCGGTGCTTCTCTGCAGCCCTCTGCTCCTTCATAACGAAGGATGGGTCAAATGAATTTCCCCATTGTGGGATCAATAAAGTATACATTATTATTATTATTATTATTAAAACGAAAGTCCTGTACCTATACTAAATAAATAATATATATTATTAATTTTATATATAAAAGACTAAGTAAACCTACAAACGATTATACAAATGATTATACTAAACTGAAAACTATCAAAAGAAAAAGTATGTGTGTGTGTGTGTGTGTATGTATATATATATATATATATATATATATATATATATATATATATATATATACACACACACACAAACCTCTAGAATAAATAATTAAACAATACTCCTTGAATAAAATAACTAAATACTAACATCAAATAAAGAGCTCCTACAAAACCTTTCGGGGGAACGCAGGCCGGTGATTGGAGGAGCGCACGTTGTGGGCGGGAGGAGCGCTCCTCCGTGTCCGGGTGCTGCAGCCGCGCAGAGGGAGACCGATGAGCGACGTGGAGAGGACACAACCAGCGACACCGCGCGAGCACGAGACCTCCACCAGGCGGAGATTGTTGAAGCAGACATGGACGGAGCCTGGACTGTCACTTTGATATCGGTGGCGATGTTTGTGGGTTGCTTTGTACTTGGATTCATCCCACTGATGTTAACTCTTTCTGAGGTGACTAAACTGTTACAGTTCTTTCTTTTTCTTTCTTCACGAATCAACAACTTTTTCTTTATAATTCTTTTTTTTTTACATGAAAATCTGAGAAATGGCTCCATGCCTGCTTTGCCTGTCAAATGGATCACGTGGGCAACGATCCCTCTGACCACGTTTCTATTCACAGAAGAGCCTGCAGCTTGTCTCCATCCTGGGGGCAGGACTCTTGTGTGGGACCGCTCTGGCCATCACCATCCCAGAGGGAGTGAGCCTACTGGAAGAGTCGTCGAGAGGTGAGCTGGGCATACACACATGAAACACTAGCTTACCCTCTTTTATTTATTTTGGACCCCCTTCTAACCCCTTTACTTGGGTTGTCTTGCCAACTGATTACACATAATCCACCCCATCCCCACCCACCGCCTGTGTCCAACCCATCGAGATGAGTGATGGAGCATCTATGCTGCTCTGCCTTGTTGTCTTTTATGTTGATTTGATCAAAACAATCTTCATGCCCTTCATCTTCTCTCTGCAGTCTCCTCTTCCTCCTCTGATGTGCCGTCCGGTCTGAACGCCATTGAGAACAATCGAAACGGCTCCGCCAGAGAGAAAGGCCTGACGCCTCAGCTCCTCATTGGGCTGCCGTTGACTTTCGGGTTCACCTTCATGTTTGCAGTGGATCAGATCGCGAGTTACCTCTCCACGCGGGGCGAGTCGGCCTTTTCCTTTTGCTGAATGTCAACAACATGTCTTTGTGTTTATCTCCACAACATGTCCGCAATGTCTCATTTCAGGCCGAGCGACTCATTTGCAGAACACTGTCGGCATCACCGCCACGTTGGGACTGGTTATTCACGCTGCAGGTGCTAAGATTCTTTTATAGTGCTTGATTACTGGACTGTTTCTATTCACTTGTGTTTGCCCCTCGTACACAAGTTGTTCCAAGGAGTTCCCGGCCACAAAGCGCTACAGTTCTTTTGTTTCCTCGTGTGACTCGGCATGTGATTCCTTCACTGTTTGAGTCTTTAACGTCTTTAACGGATAAGGCAAACCAGACTCATCCATCGGTTTGATGTAATGTTTGTCAAGATTGTTGAGACCGTTAATAACACAAAATGTTTGTGTGCATGTAGCGGATGGATTTGCTGTGGGTGCAGCTGTGGCCACGGGTCGAGTGACAGTGCAGGTTACAGTGTTTTTAGCTGTGATCCTGCACAAGGTGAGTCTCCCTGACATAAAGTAGTGCCAGACGACATGCAACAGGTAGAAAGCACAATGACTGACCAGCTGTTGTCCTGTCTGTTACAGGCGCCTGCAGCTTTTGGGCTGGTCTCCTTTCTGATGCACGCAGGCCTTAAAAAAAAATACATTCAGGGACATTTACTGGCCTTTTCAGCGGCAGCACCAATACTCACCGTCTCAACTTACTTCATATTACACGCAGTAAGAAAGAACACATCAGACATCTCTTATTATCAGTTGGTGCGTTGGCATTTCTTTTATTTGGTGTGTGTTTGTCCACAGTTCGGAGGTTCGACTGAGAACCAGCTCAGTGCGACAGGTGTGGGGATGCTCTTCTCGGCCGGGACGTTCCTCTATGTGGCCACGGTGCATGTTCTCCCCGAGATCAGCAGGACGGGCCAAGCCGAGGACCCCCATCAGCACCACCTGGGGCTCCTGCAGAGCGTCACTCTGATCCTCGGGCTCGGGCTCCCGACGATGCTGGCTCTCGGGCTGCACGCCGACTGAGAAGGAAACGTCTGGGCCGCTACATCTGGAAAGAAAAACTCCTCGAGTTCACCTCACTGTGTTTCAGTTTCAGTGAAACTGGCCTTTAAGTCAAGCTATTGTTTTAGTTTCAAAGTGTAAATCATGCTAATGCCATCCATTGTCTACTGTGGAATGAGTTTCCCTTCCTAGAATGGCATAAGGGTTTCATTGTTTGCCTTCTCGTGGCCCGTTCACCAAGGCCGTCGGCATGCAGTGAAATCAGTGACTTGATACATTTTAAAGAACTAAATAATCTGATACAGTAAGAGATCTACTTTGTTATATTCTCAGAGTCAGACTTTATGTCTGTAAATGTGACCAAGGTGTATGTGCTTTCCTTTTTATTGTTCTTTTATTTTATTGATATAAAGCTGAGGAGTTTTACCAGCACAACTGATGAAACCTCTAGTTGAAGTGGGAAATACAGATGAAAACAAAAGGCATTTCACTCTTTTTTATAAAGTACAATTTATTTAATAGGATGTAATACAACTTTTAAATACTCATTTCTAAATACTCATTTCTTATGGCCCAGAGCAGAAGAAGACTCATTTGAAAAGAGCTCTTGTGTTTGTTCTATTCTATGGGTGTGCTTACATCTTGTGATTCCAAGCTTTGTTTAATCTGCTCCACTTTGGACAAAGACATTGTTTAGTTAAAAAGAGTTCTAGCGAGACAGGTAATACTGTCGGGACCAGAGAGGACGACACAATGGTCTGGTCTCAGGGCTGTAACCTATCTTATATTCGACTTCCCTAAAGTCTTCCCTGTCTGTGACTGGCTGCTCATATTAGATATTAAACACTGACGTCAGCCTTCAAGCAGACTACGAGTAAACCATTAATTCTGTGCATGGTCTGCCAGCCTCACCAGCACTGCCTCATTTTCTTTTGTGTTGAACTTGAAACACAAATATTGTGTGCTCCCATAGCTGAGCTGTGTTTTATAAGATGGTTATAACGCATGTAGTTCTAGGGATAAGAAAGCTTAAGAATATCAAGGTCAATCAGAGGCAGTCAGACAGGTCTTTTATTCTCCATCCTAGATAGAAAGACATATGATATGGCAGGGGATCCAAAGATAACTGACCAGGGTTACAAGATGATTCAAAGGATACAAAAGAAAGAAATATGGCATAAGGAAAGCTCAGCGAAGCAAAATTGAGCAGAATCATGGAACAGAACCATGGAACAGAATCATGGAACAGAACCATGGAACAGAATCATGGAACAGAACCATGGAACAGAATCATGGAACAGAACCATGGAACAGAATCATGGAACAAAATCACGGAACAGAACCATGGAACAGAACCATGGAACAGAACCACGGAACAGAACCACGGAACAGACTCATGGAACAGAATCACAGAACAGAATCACGGAACAGAACCATGGAACAGACTCATGGAACAGAATCACGGAACAGAACCATGGAACAGAACCATGGAACAGACTCAAAGCTCAGCAGAGCACACAAGTCAAAAAAAGGAAGTTGGTTCATGAATGACTTTAACCATATTATATATAATTGATTGGATTGTTTGTCGTAGAATAATAAAACATCTCAAAAAGCCGGGTTGACTTGTTCACAGTTCATTGACATGATGCAGCCTGACCACCAGACAGATCAAGAGGTCATGGTACAACACAAGAAAGACTGCTGCAGCGTTTCCTCTCCGGATGCGAGGTCAGGCCGTCTCTGTTTCCTTCTCAACTTTCTCTCACAGATCCATGCGGCTCATGGAGGCGCTCAGCTGGGCCTCCAGGGCCATCTGATCAAAGGTCCGCCTGTGTGTCTGCTGCCTCACTCGGTCCCTCATGTGGAAGGAGGCCCGGGCCAGCCTGCGCGCCTCCTCCTGCATCTGCTCCCGCCGCCTCCGCAGTCTCGCCCTCCTCCAGTCCTTCATGAAGGCGCAGCCCTCCCGGACCTTCTTCACCGCCTCCTCCTCCCGCTGGATCTCCTCTCTCAGCCTCTGGTGGCGGCGCTGCCGGTGCTCGTTGAGCCGGCGGGTTTCCTGAGCGCGCGTCCGCCGCTGGGCGGCCGCGTGCACGGCGGCTCTCTCCGAGCGGCGCTGGCTCAGCTGACCCAGGATCTGTTTGTGCGTGTGCTGCCGGAGGCTCAGCAGCGTGGCCCTCTGCCGCGCTCTCCGGGCCTGCTCCTCCTCCCGGGCGGCCCGCTCCTGCAGCTCCCTCAGCCGCGCCTCCACGACCTCGGCGTGTCTCTCGCGGGAGCGTCGCAGCTTCTCCTCCAGAGCGCTCCTCATGTGCACCTTCTCCTCCTCCACCTGCTGTTCCACCTGCCGTTTCAGCAGGATGTGACGCAGCAGCTCTCTGCGATTCCCCTCCTGCAGCCTTCTCCTCTCCTCCTTCTCCCGCGACCCTTTGCTCCTCCTGGCCTTCTGCTCCTTCTCCGCTGCCACCCGCCTCTCTCTCTCTCGCTCACTTTTCTCCACCTCCACCTTCTCTCTCAGCAGCTGCTCCTGGTAGCGTTTGCGCCGCTCCGCCTCTCTCTGCATCGCCTCCGTCCTTTCTCTGCGTTGCCCCTCCACCTCCTCTCTCAGCCTCCTCCAGCGGTCTTCTTGCAGCAGCGCCTCCTGCTCAAGTTGTCCCGCTCTCTCCTCCTCTCGGTGCTCCCGCAGCCTCCTGCGGGCCTCCAGCTCCTCGTGCCAGCGCCGCATGCCCTGCCTCAGTTTATTCCCCCTCTGCGTGTCGGCCTGAGCCCGTAAGGCCTCCTCGTGCCTGCGGGCCTCCTGCCGCTCCTCTTCCTCATGCTGACAGAGCTGCAGGCATGTCTGCTCCTCCTGGTGCTTCACCAACATGAGAGCAGCTATCTTGCGGTCCCTCTCTGACACTGTGACCCGCATCTCTTTGTGGATGTCCTTGGTGAGCCTGTCCAGCTCCCTCTCAGTAGCCGGGGTGTGCCGGAGGTCTCCCAGGCTGAAGGTGCAGACCGTGCTCCGGTGGTCTCTGTGAGAGCAGGAGGACCCCTTAAAGCCAAGATCTGCATACGCGATGGAGCCCGTGGTCTCCCGGACCCCTGTGGGACCCCGCAGCTTGTGGACCGACACCACTTCGGGGCCCGACACGGCTGCATTAGCGCCCGGCCACCTGTCGTCCCCGGCCGCCCGGATAATCCTCCTCCTCTCCTGTCGGCACATTTGTAAAAGCCTCAGTCTCTCCCTTTCGTAGGCCTCGTGCATCACTCTCATCGCCTCGCAGGGCAGCGTGCCGCGGCGCTCCGCCACAAACTCCTTCAGCGATTTGATCAGAAGTTCAACGGGTTTGACTCCGAGTCGCGTGCACGACTCCAGCGACCGCGGGCTCGTTAAGACGTACCGACTGCTCTGTGCCTCGGCCGAGTTGAAGTTGTCCAGGTTCAGGCGGGGCTCGCGGGAGGTGGACCTCAGCTCCCTCATCGTGAAGCCACTAAATGGCAGAGCGCTCCAAGTTGCTGCCGGCCCTGTGCTCGCCTCAGGTGCTTTCTTCCTTTCGAGGTCACGGGGGGATTAATTAGTCTCACTGTCTCTGAGCTCAGCTGGAACACATGATCAAGGTCTATTGTTTCCCCCTCTCGCTATGTAAAGCAGCTATATTGACACGAATGTGAGAACATGTTATATCTTAGCATATTGGAAATGATTGTCCTCATTTTAGTTTGCAGCCAAAAAGCCTTTGAATTAATTTAAGAAATAAGTATAATACATCATATATGATCTCCCGGATAAGCAACTGCAGGGCGATACATATATACACATATATATATATATACATATATATATATATATATATATATATATATATATATATATATATATATATATATATATATATATATATATATAAATAAATATGCAAAGTGTATATAAAGTGAAAGTGGTGCTGCCCTGGGGTGAGGCTTAGGTTTAGAGAAACAGGCAATATTCCAGGTTTAAAGCAAAACAAAAACACTTTAGGAAAAGGTTCAGCATGGCTTGAAAGCAATTTTTTTTTAAACACTAGGAATCATCAACGCAAACAAAGACTGGGAATTAATCACGTAAACAGAGACACGACTAATGACAGTAGTAAAGATAACAATCCGACCTGGGACAACAGAAGGACTGCCACAATATATAGGGGGGAAACAGATGTACGGCATGAGACAATCAGGGAGACAGAGGAGTGGCTGAGGGCAGGTGAAGGGAATGAAACAATCAAGGAAACAGAGGAGTGGCTGAGGGCAGGCGAAGGGAGTTTGATGACAACTCAAAGCTTTTATTACTACGGTCTTTTGATTGTTCTGACTGCAAATCTAAATAATAACAAACATTTTAAGAAAATAGATTCTCTGAATAATTCAGTGCCCTAATAATAGTAATATAGGGTGACCAGACGTCCGTTTTACCCCATACATGTCCTGTTTTTGAGACTCAAAAAAAACGTCCGGCAGGGTTTCCAAAAACGTCCGGGATTTTGCTTCGTTAGATATTTGCGTTACTCTGGGTCAGGGGTGCTCAATACGTCGATCGCGATCGACCGGCGACCTGCCAGTCGATCGCAGCGTAGTATTGGTAGGTCGCATGACATTAAAACAAATGTTGTCCCGCCCCCCTGTAACTTTCTCTATAGCGCCAGACTACAGCAGAAGCGTGTCATTTCTGTCTCTGTGTTGCGTTAACAGTCCTCTGCTCGCCGTCTGGCTTGCGCGCATTGGGGTGGAGCAAAGAAAAAGTCACTTGCTGGAGCTTTTGGCTTTTGTTGTCTTGGACTTGCTTTTAGGGACATTAAGGGACTTCGGGACTGTTGAGAGCATGCATTTATACTTTGTGGGGATAATTGTTTGTTGTGCATGTTCGTGTTATGTGTTGCATTGTATGCCACATTGAATTTGCTTTAATAACATTTGGTGTCCGCAATTGACTGTTTGGTTTCTTTTATGATTGTTTCACATTTGCCGTTCTTCGTGGTTTTCAATCATATGACGCAGGGACACAACACTCAATATCAGATGCACCCATTTACTTAAAATAACGTTGTACTTTTCTACTTTGGTTTGATTAGGAGGGAGAATTGTTACAGAGTGGTGGCCAGTATGGGGACTTGCAAGGATTATATAGTTAATTGTGATTTTGGTGTTAATTGTTTGCTATATTTCTTTTGAATGTTTTGCTTCTCCGCCAATACAGTTATAATTACAGTAATTGTGGCTGTATTAATAATATAAATACAACCTTGGCTAAGTAGGTACCCGGGCAAGATTGCATTTGTTTTACACAGAGGGTTTTCTTAATGAATGTATTTAGATGTTTTATGTGTAGACGGCAGTACTGGTTTTACAGCCAACACAATACAGGTGCATAACAACCACCCTCAACCTCACGTGCATATATATTTTCACTGAGAGCATAACTACACTGACACACACACACACAGCCACCAGAGGGCAGCCATGGATAATGGGACACTTGTAAGAAAATACATTGACCCTCTTTGAGGTAATCTCCCCCGCCTGCTGATGCTGACCTTTATGGCCACGTCACCGCCAGAGCCAATCAGCAGCGTCTCAGAGTTAACCAGCTTCTTGGAATCATGTATCTTGAGCAATCGGAGCAGGAATGTCAACGGCCTGAGGATGATGAGTTGAGAAAGCCGATCAGCGGTGTGAGGCTCCGCCCGCCATCATGGATTCATTTTCATCTCTCCACTGCACATTACTACCTCTGCTTCCTCCCGGAGTCCTTGTGACCTCACGTCTCATAGAGTCCTTTGGACCAGGCTGGGTTCGATGCCACGGCCCTGCTGATGCCCCGCCCACTCCTCCTCTACCTCCATCTGCCTGATGGATCATGGAGGTCTGGATCGTGGTCCATGCCTACTACCAACTATTCATACAACTTATCATACTCATTAAATGTGTTTCTGTAACTCTGTAATGATTCCTTCTGTACACATGACATATATTGCTTCTGTCCATCCGGGGAGAGGGATCCTCTCTGTTGCTCTCCTGTAGGTTTCTTCCCTTTCTTTCCCTGTGAAATGTTTGTTTTCTATTTCTTGGGAGTTTTTCCTGATCCGATGTGAGGTCCTGGGACAGGGATGTCTATGTGTACCGATTGTAAATCCCTCAGAGGCAAATTAGTAATTTGTGTTATTGGGCTATACAAAATAAAGTGAATTGAATTGACGTTGTGCCGTTGGTGACTCCGACTGGCTGCTGCTACTCCTGTAGCGCTGGCAGTTATTCAGACGTAGTTGGTGATATTCACTGAGCTGTGTGAGCCTACGATGGTGTTATGAGCCCAAACATAAGGGCGATATATGTTCCGACGTTTGTGGGACGTCCACAACAAGTTTAAAGCAGAACTAGTGGTTAATTCCTCCGTAGTGGATGGCGGAAATGATAACTGTTTCCACGGAGTAAAGACACAAATAAGCCACGCACCCTCTAAGGCGCAAATGGCGCGAATAAGCCACAAATAGTCAAGCAAGTTAACTTGCCCGAGTAAAGCGTTGCAAATATACTCAACGCTTTTGTTGTAAACGCAGCATTAGGCACGCTCAGTGCTGTCTACAGAGGCCAGCACTGAGCTGGTTAGCTGCCTTTTTGTTTGGCATAACCACAGCTGTCCCAACCTCTCCCACTTCATAGAACCTTTGCTTTTTGTGTTAACCGCATGAGAATATATATTATTTGAAACCGTTACTCTTCCTTTGGATCTCTTTTCACACATTCTTTGACTGCTGTGTGTTCGTCCTCCCCACTTATCCCCTATACCGAGAGGGGACGTAACACGTGTCTATTGTTGATCTTGTTTGTAAAAAAGGCAATATTACTAATTCATTTATATTGAAATTATTTAATTAATTTGAAATACATTGTACCTTAGTTGTTACTATACCAATTTGTGTAGGTGTCCGTCAATCAGTTTCAGGCTAAACCTCCAAAAATTAAAGTGATGTTATTTGAGTGTATTGTAATGCAAATAGTTATATTTTAAGGATATATTGACAGCTCTGTAGGCCATTGGCATGTCTGCTCAAAGTCTTCAAGCACCGTGGACACATTCATGTGGAGAGGGTTACGGGTTTGATAACAACATCACATTTCTTTCAAATAACATTGTTCACATTTCTACAAACACATCCATATATATGGATATATGGAAATATGGGTACCCAGCTAAGTTGATCCAGTGTTTGATAATTACTTTAATTGTTACTCTAAAAATGTGGGGATATAATGAGAAGGTTCACACAGTAATTGTCTTATTATTTAATCCTTGTGTGTCTGTATTGTGGTCATACTTTTAAATTTGATTAATGAAAATGTTTTAATACATTTTAATCATTCCAAATATGCATTTTAATTGTGAGGCGAAAGTGGTTAATTTAGTCTTTATTTATATGTTTTCTTCGATTCTACTATTGTTATCAGAGTGACATGTTGTATGTTATTTCACGTTAAAATGTATGTTTCCTTTCTCGGTTAAAGAGCCAGTAAGTAACTGACAACAACACGCTGCAAGGAACCCCTTCCGCCCGCCACACCGGTGCACGAGCGGAAGTTACCTCGGACGAACGGATCGATCTGGATTAACAATAATCAAATCCCGCAGTGAGTTTACTCTCGGTTTGACCTTTGCGCGTTCTTTGAGCGAGGCATGTACTCGGATGCATTTACGTCGTTAACATGACATGGTTTGCTAGCTAACACCAGCTAACATTTGTTAAATCAAAGATGCACTGAAAGAAAGTGAATCGAGATCAACATGTACTTCCGTGTTTACGTTGGTTGCGGGTCAAGCAAAAGTTTGCTTCCGGTTTAGCTGATAGCCGAAGATGCTTAGCGATTGTATATATTTAGCTGTCTTGGTATGTTAGTTAACCACGCATTGACATATTTGCTGTGACACCAAAGGTATGGTTTGTTGAGATACAATATAACGGGTAGTTAACCGCTAACGTTAGCTATAGTTGGTTCTAATTTCGCACTTAACGTGAAGCAGTCCGACATCAGCGAGTCGAATGCACGATCTCAACTACCTGGTGTGAGAATACTTTTATTAAAATCTAACACACAGTCTTATAACAAGTCGTATACATCGCATAATACTTGTAAGAAGCCATAATACAAGCACCGTTTCGCGCTTGGCCTAGCTTCCTCGTTAATCGGCTGGAGTGGTGGATTTATATCTTGACTTTCCTCGTCTTTTGCTCAACTTTGGAAAACCAGTTATGGCGGGTACACACTTTGCAAAATCACAACTTGAATCGTTATGTTTTCTTCAAAAATGTGTGTCCACAAGGAAGTGAACTAAGCTACAGCATGAAAAGCCTACTTCGCCTCGAGTGATGCTGGCTTCGCCTCTAAACGCGTTTCCAATCTTGCGACTTGCAGCTCGCCCACGAACCGCCTGGCGTTGAGGATGAAGAGGGCCAAAGGAGGTGCGGAGGAGGACGGGGCCCGGCAGAATGGCCCTGCTGGCCGGAGGAAAGGAGAACAAGAGAAAGGTGAAGCAGATGATGGTGACTGTGACTTCGGCGCCACCGACCTGCAAGAAGACGACAATGACCCGGGACTCAGGAGAGAGATACGGAGCAAGTACCGGGACCTCATCAACTCCGTGCAACGTACGTAAGACCGTCGGGAGCAGGTGGACGTTCTGTTGTTTTACCGCATTGTGTTGACACGTCTTTGATCCCTTTCCCTCCAGAGAATCGGGAAGACATGCTGAGACCCTCCAGCAACAAGCTCACAGAAGTTTTGGAAGAGGCGAACAAACTTTTTAAAGATGGTATGTTTGGATGAGTTGTTATGAATTCCTTCGTTTCATACACTGTAGTGTTTATGTTGGCCTAAGATTCATACCGTAGTCAGGAATCGTCTGGTCCGACTGCTCTCCCTGTGTCCCCCGGCAGTCCGGCAGGCGAGAGAAGCCGCTCTGGATGCCCAGCTCCTTGTTGTGGCCACCGATCTGGGGAAGGAGAAGGCCAGCCAGCTGTTCGCTGAGGGCACTGCTTTTGATCACACCGCCTTTGCAGAGCATCTTGTGAGTCAACTTGTTGTTTCTAGTTTTCTACAACCGTGTGCAAACATAACATCCTGGAACACACGAACATACATACATGAAGTGGCCCGACACCGATTAATCAACTGGGCCAGCGTTCATTCTTTACAGTTTCAAGAAGTCTCTTCCCCGTGGTAAAAAAAACTACTAAAACATACTTTACATCATTATTTAATTTAAAACTGCAGAGAAGGATTTTTTTCTTCTGAATTAGTCTGAAGCGTCAAAGATCAGTACATAAATGTAACGTATAGAACCTTTTCAAGACCAAAGAAAGATATTATTCTTGCCTTCTTGCTATAACTTACTACCAACTATGCCATGGCCCTGTTGTTAACTTGCAACTATAAGATGTAGAAGATCTGAATAGCTTTTCAATGTGAACACCAAGACAGTGGTCATGTGGAGATCTCTCTGCTTCTCGGACAGCTGTCCTTCATGGGCCTCAACCGACTGGAGGACGGGGAGGACGAGCAGCAGAACGGAAGGGCGGTTGACGGCTACCTGCCCCAGGATGCGTGGCACCGAGTGGCCCGGAGAGCCGAGTGCTGCCTCAGGGCAGCGCCCTCCTTCCACTACATGTAAGCCCTTCGGCGTTGGCCGTGGCTTTATAATGTATTTTTTTTTCATAGGTTATTATTGTATTGCCCCTGGTTATTTACTGTCCTTCTGCACTACTTTCTGTCTCTGACGATGTCATTCCTGCGTGATTCGCTTCATCAGGATGGGTTCGTTCCACGCGGAGCCGCCGCCGCCGAAACAAAGGACAGAACGGCAAAGGAAGGCCCCTGGAAAGGAAGCCAAACGGATAATGCCTACTCAGGTAGCTGAACCGACACCACTCTCGCTGCACTTGAAAAGAAATCCAAAACGCAATCATGTATTGATAACTAGAACAGGCACTCGGTAGATCGCATACCCTCGCCGCAGCCACCTTTTCATGACCTTCACCCCTGACCTGATCGATCAAATGGTCCCCAGATAATCATCCCACCAAATTTCATGCAATTCGGTTTAATACTTTTTGAGTTATGCGAATAACACACACACACTCACTCACATACATACACACATATATACATACATACATACATACATACATACATATAAATAAATATACATATAAATACACAGCGATCAAAACATAACCTTCCGCAGAATGCAAAGGTAATAATGTAATCATTCTTCCGCCATAGTTCTTCAGTGACATTTAGCAGAATGGTTGTCAAGTAGAACGTAGGCAGTGGAAAACACGCCTAAAGCTGGGGAGATTATTAACACTCACAGGGTATTGCCATGAAATGTGTGATTGTTAAAGATGTGTCAGTGCTCCCACTCCTCTTTACTGGTTTTCTATTCCGGACCACAGCGTTTGAATCAACCCAATGGGCTCTTGAGGAGGAAGGGGAACACAATTAATACGTTTTAGGTTAATCTTGACCACATTTATATTAACCACTGGTAACTGTAATGCTCACTTTCCTCTAGCTGTTGTCACGCTCTAGCAATATCCTTTTTGTTCCAGTGAAGCACATTTTCTTGCCGAGTACTAAAGCTTTTAACATAATACTGCAATGCGTTTATAACTCGTTTGATTGTAGAGGTTTTTACAACAGGTTTGAATGCAGTCAGACAATCTTAAATCAAGGGCCGACACTGTTTCATCATTTTTAATGTCGGTCCGAGTGGGTTTTAATGTTCCAGACGCTAACTGCATTGTGTTCATGTCGTCCGTCAGCTGAAGAGAATGGAAGGCTCCCATCAAGAAGCCACGGAGAAAGAGGTGGAAAGGATCCTGGGATACCTGAAGAGTTATTACCAAGACGATCGTGAGTTTAAAGCCGAGCTCTCAGACATTAACGTTTCATCACCGCGTGATTTATTTTCTCACGCGCCTCTGATTCTATCGCAGCAACGTCACCGATCTCGTATTACGAGTTTGTTATCGACCCCAACTCGTTTTCCCGGACAGTTGAGAACATCTTCCACACGTCTTTTCTAATCAGGGTGAGCTGGCTTCAGTTGGTTTGAATTGAGCTCTCCTGCCCTCTAGTGGCTGTTAACATGTTGTCTGTTTGTGTTTCAGGATGGGTTGGCACAGATGCATATGGATAATGCCAAATTGCCGTGTATAAGTGAGTAGATGGAACACTTTGTTTAATAATTCTGACCATTGAATAAGAGAGAAAACTGTTGGAGGCACATTATTTGACCAGTGTTGTGTGTTTTTGTGTCTCAGCACCGGTAGAGGAGGGAGAGGTGGAAGCTGGAGGATCAGTCAGCCGTAAACAATGCATCATTTCCATCAGCCCCAAAATATGGAAGGTTAGCGACTTTAAGCCTTAAGACGGAGGACTTACTCTAGCAACAATTTCTTGTTTTTTGATCATGATTTTAATGTTCCAACTGTTTCTCCCCCCCCCCCCAGGAGCTCATAGAGACCTTCGACATCACGGACACAATGATTCAGCCTCTAAACACACAGAATGAGTGATGGACACTTTTCATTAACTGTTTTTTAGGTGTGTAAATGCTTTTTAAAAGTTTTATAAATGATAAAGACAAATTGTTCTGAATGTTCCAAGACCAAATTTCACTATAGGCAACTCTTGTAAATGCATTATATTGATTCTCAGTTGTACATTTTATTTGTGCTTTTTATCATTTTTAACAGTTTTATTAATAAAAAGAGGAATGAGAGAAATGCTGGTACTGTTTTTATTTATTGATGGAATATGAGGGAATGCTTCATTTAGTTTTTGTATATTGATTTTCTGTTGGTAAAATCTGTGTTGACTGGTCAACTTCCAGCACTTAAAGCTGCTCAAATGAAATTCAGAGTACATCTGTTGCTGACACACGGCTCGAGTGGCGTCGGCTAACGGATCGCAAAGTATAAGGGGGGAGTGCAACGCTTCCGCCTCCATCAGGAAGGTGTTGTCAGCGGTTACTGCCTCAGGAGCGCAGTGCAGAGCGGCTGCCATGAGCTGACCAGCGAGGTATGCTCTCATGCACTAAAATGCACCGCCTAGGCTTTGTAAAGGAAGCTCAAAGATGCTCATTTACAGCGCGCGCACACACACACACACACGCACACACACACGAGGAAGAGCGACTTCATTCGCTGCTCAGGTAGACATTTCCCCAGTCTTTACAGAGTAAATATTTGTTTGCTTTATTGATGTTCTGCAGATCAAAGAGAACCTTTTAAATATTTCTGAGATGCAGAGCAAACGGCATATATATATATATATATGTGTGTGTGTGTGAGAGAGATGTCCACGACCTGTTACCTAGATATGCAAATAGGTACATTAATAATTTTGTCTATTTATTTGAAAATTCACAACAATTATGATGTTTCCCACCTAATTGTGTGATTTTTCCATTTCCAAGAAAAATACCACTGCAGATGGTTAAACTGGTGGTTAAAGTATTTAGTTACCTTGGGAACACTCATTTTTAGGATCCATATTTCTGCTGTGTGGATTAAGCCAAACACAACCTGCCCCCCCCCCCCCCCCCCCCTGCCGTTTCATTTGATTTAACTTCTCTATCATCAGATTTAGTTGGATGAACAGACTGATATAGTTGTGCCTTCTCGTCATGATGGTACACCACCATCACCCCTGCATCTCTTCAGTCTTTTAAAGAGACAGGCACCCTTTATGCTGCCTCCACATCGCTTCCGCTCTGCCTCCTGAGCATTTTTCTTCCCTCCAAAGCAGCGCTTTAGTCACACCCAGGCTGCATTTGAGGCTGCAAACGGAAGCTCCCTTTTCTCCACGCTCTTTTTGTTGACATTGGATTTCTTATGTAATGCAGGTTTTTTATATAACTGGCTTGAAAATATATGTCACAGGCGCACCACGGGCTATGCAGTGCCGTGCACTTATTTGTCACTCAGGCACACACTCATACAGCCACAGAGGCGTGCACGCACACTCGTTCAGCAGCTCCAGCAGATAGAGCTGCCTTTCCTGGCGATGCTCAGTCTTCACTGACTAACGATGCAGTTCTGCAGGAAGGTGCTCTGCAAGCCGTGTAGTGCCAGAGTCACTTCACCAGAGGAGGACATGGAATACAAGATGGGGAGCTGCATCGGAATCTCACGAAGACAGGTAAACGGGAGGAGAGGGAGGATGCTGAGCATCAATGCCTGTCCGACTGAGCACGAGACGCGGTAGCTTTCCCCCGCCATGAACTGAGTCTTCACTCGGGCAAAGGCTGAGAGAGAGAGAGAGAGAGAGAGAGAAAATGTGTACTCAAGTATTGGAGGAGGGGGCGACATCAGCAGGGAAAAGGAGATGAGGAGACGGTAAGGAAGGGAGGAGCTGAGAGTGGTGCTGATGTGGAGGACGATGGGAGCATGTTGACAAGAGAATGGACAGTGTGCTTGTGTCCATGAGACGAAGGACTGGATGACAGCTGAAAGAGGAGAAACCTGAACACAGAACACGTGGGTTTTAAGTAAGCTTTCCAGAAACGGAGCTGATCAAATCAGTGTTATTTATAGGGATGAAATTAGGCCCGCTGAGTCCCAGACTGGGCACTCGGCTGAGGTTTGCCTGTGATGAAGGCAGATGAAACAGGATGCTAAATATATTCCAAACCCTCTGGTGTCCAAATATGTCCATTTGACTCCTGTTTTCAGGAGTTGCTTTGTTCTTCCTGCCATTGGTCGTCTTGTTGGAGCAGGTTGGTGGTAGCGTTGTAACTGTCCGTGCATCCCAGTCACTGCCCAGCGTCACAGCGTTGCTCCCAGCGTGGCCCTCGGTGCTCCAGCTGACTGCCTGTCAGAGCAGGGGTCCTTTCCCTCACGCCCAGCCAAAGCAGACATGGCTTCCCCAGCTCCAGTTTGGTCTCCCCCCCCCCCCCGAGTCCTGTCCCCTCTCCAGTCCCTGTCCTGTGTCCTGTGTCCACCCTCCGTCCTCTCCTCCCACTCAGCGTGCAATATAAAAATAGCACGAGTGGGACCGGGTCTCCTTATTGGAGAGGACAGCCACAAACATTGGCCTTGAGTTGGACAGTAAACAGTGGATTTGGGGTTGTCACCAGTGTTTGTGTGGAAGAGTCTCTTGTTTGAGTGGTGAGTAGTTGGTGAGTTGCAGCAATGCTACCCATTTAGACGTATTGCTTTGGTTTGTCGTAGCCAACTGTATATGAAAATTGAGAAACACCCGGTGAAGAGTGGGATTGTGATTGTTTCTATTGTGTGACTGTTTTATCATCTCATCTGGTTGTTTGATGATTTCAATGTAATTACTGTAGTGGCTTTAGTCAGGTGGAAGAAGTTTATCTCCTGTACATGACGTGCACCGGCTTTCCTCGGTCTCATACCTTGCTGAATTATATAATGCGTGTTATCTGAGAAATACTGTAATGGATTTTGTACTTATGTTTTTGTTAGAAATACAACTTTGCAGGTTATGTTTCAGCTGGCTTTTCTTAATAATAATAATAATTGAAACCCAATATAGCGCTTTTTTAAATATACAAAGACTCTTACAATGTCCTTGTGCCGGTGGAGGGGTCAGTTATAGGTCAGGGAACCGTGACCTCATACTGTGGGTGTCTAAGCAAAGTCCTCCGGTTCACCTCGTGGGCTCATGTTGGGTGACTGACAGGCCACCGCGAGGTGAGAAGACACCTGGCAACAGGCACATCATATGATTTGCCCCAGTGGCCCTTTTGCTGCCAATAAAACCCGTCCACAGCTAGATGGCTGAAATTACACTCCATTTACACGAATAGCAAGCAGCAAGAAGAGTTGCGACATCACGGAACAAGTGACAATTAGGACGTAAGTGGGAAATACAGATACTACATTTCCCTATGGGATAATCAAAGGAAATATGCTGGAGCGAAAAATTATAATAAATGTGATATTTATAAACAGCCTTTGTAACATTTGTTTTGAAGTGAAGTGTGCCGAGTCAAACAGCAGTGGACGGGGCACAGCTCTATTTATAAAGTCTTGCGTATTCAGGTCAGCGCTTCCTGACTACACACACAGCTACCGGACCGTCCCTGCAGTCGTATATGAGGAATGCATAAACAACATTTCTGTTGGCACAAGTGTTTACTGCTCAGCTGCAATTCATATAACAGAGAAGTGAGCAACGGAGATAACTGTCAACGGATATTTTTAAAGGGTTATGAAAGCGATTCTTCCCGTATTTGATATAAAATCAGACCAAGTCTAAAATATGTTGTCCACTTCTCCCAGTAATTCAAATATCGTCTACAATGTCTTTCTAAAATATGTTGTTTATGTCGTGATTACGAATTGGATTAGAGATGCCCCTGAATGATTTCAACAGACTGAACACTGCTGGAAGCCAAGAGACAACCCGCTCTGTTATTTACCCCATGAGGATGAACTTAGTGAGCCTCAGTCACCGTGTCAGTGTGCTACAGGCACAGCGGGACGCACTGCACCTGAAGCTGTTTTCATTCTGGGAGGCAATGCCCTTCGTTTGAGGTAATCCAGACCAAAGGGGGGCCTGCTGCTCACAGCCCACGTGTCATTAAAGTAATATCTACAATACATTTTGTATAACCACAAGATGCTGTTTCTGTTTATAAGCCCGCATCAGCAGCGGTAACGCTTGCACTTTGGTCTTGACAGGAGGTCTTGCATCACAGGTCTCTAATCGCTAAAATAAGACCCCGTTCTCCCTCCCTGCTGGTTCAACCTCATACCAGAGACCTCTAATCCTGTGCAGCATGAGTCTGTGACTGCTGAGGGACCACCGATCCCCCGTGAAGTCCGGGTCTCTCTGGGAATAGTCGCACTCTGATGGTCCTTCTGTGCCGGTGTCTTTCAGCCAGCCGGTGTGAGAGGCTGTTGGTTGAGGCCGTTGTGGCGCTGCAGCTGGCTGAGCCATGGGGAACGAGAGCAGCGCGCCTGAAGCGTCGGTAAGGGCGAGCTCGCCAGCTTTGGGTGGCGGGGGTCGCTGTACTTGCAGCCCCCTGTGCTGCTCTACATACCTCGGCCTCTATAGCAATACTAACAATACTAACATTGGCTCACATGATTACTAACGGTTGGCTTCAGTAAAACACATGGGATGTACTGGGAGCTGTGTTCATTCCCACGCTTAATTGAGGCTTGTCTAATAAGCATTTAGATAACATGCCTTGTTCCTGTTGTGGTTAACTGTATTAAAGCAGAGGTAAAGATACATGTTAGATGTTTATGCCATCTGTGTTTACTGCTACCCAACACGATACTTCTGAGCTTGCTCTCTTGCTGCTTATGAAATCCATCCTCCCTATGATGGTCCAAGGTTGTTACGAATGCCTCCAGCGTGCATGTAGAGCTATCGCTGGATTTGCTTGTTTTAAGAATACATTGTTGCTGTATTTATGTAATTTTTAATAAAGAAATAAAAACTTTGCTGTAAACCCCCCCCCCCCCCCACCCCCAGTAATTTCCACACGTGACAGGACTTCAGCGCTAAAATTCCAGATTATTTTAATAGGATTACTAAAACATTTATCCAGCAACAGACTCTAAACGCCATGTGCTGGACCTCATTAGATGTGAATGCACAGGGAGGCTTAACATTGTTACTTTTGCCTTAAAAACAATAGTAGTGTTTACAGTGATTACTTCTATATACTGTAATCTATGGTTTCCCCCTTAAACGTCTCCAGTTGAAATCATTCACTCCCTATTACAGCCAGAAGAGGGCGCTCCAGAAAATGTTCTTCTGTTACCACCACAGGAACATCAAAGTGATTCTCTACAGGTAAAGTGCGTGTGTGTGTGTGTGTGTGTGTGTGTGTTTGTTGGTGCGCATGCGCACGCGAGAGAGCTATTCGTATGTGTCTTTTCACAATAAACATGAATTTTTAGAAATTTCAGAATTTGTTATATTACTCTCAGTAATGCCCCTAAATGCCGTGCTTTGGATATTTTGAAGCTCAACATCAGAAAGTGTTTCTTATCTTATAAACGGTGTAGACACAGCTGTACCTGTGTATTACTTGCATCATGAAAAGCATTTGAATCGTAATAAAGTACTTGCTGTTAAAGGTGCATTTTGGAGAACAAACAACAGATGTTGCATTTGTTTGTCCATACAGATGTGCTGCAACACACTCATTAGATGAGGTGTGTTCTTAATCATTTTGACATCAGAGTCAAATGTGGATGACTTTGGAAAAAGCATCCTCTGGAGAGTGAGTGACTCCTTGTGATCTCTTTACTAAACCTATCTGGTTTTGTGACTCGGTTATTTTTATACATTTGTATTTTAATAAGAAAGGTCCTCCAAAAATACACAGAAAATACAATTTTTGTCAGCTGGATACCAAGGGAAAAGCCACAGGAGAGACTTACAGCTGAACACACTCAGGTGATGACGGATGTATGTGTTTCTCACCCAAGAGGCCTTCAGGAGGAACACAGGGGGGGCATTAAGTGTCACAGTGAAGGTGCTGTCGTGTCCATGTGTTCTAATGATGTCATTAATTACCAACGCTCAGAGGTCAAAGGTGATGAGGTGGCAGCTTTTGCAACGCAGTAGGATCATAGAGGAGGATGCTGCGATGATGTAACCAAAGCTGCTTGGAGTGTAACCCGATCCGCTCTCAGGGGGTCACTGCAGGCCTGACCCTTGGCCTAATTCACAGCGTTCACCTGCAGAGCTAGTCAGTCAGTCAGTCAGTCAGTCAGTCAGTCAGTCAGTCAGTCAGTCAAGGCCACGAGCCAGAAGACAGCAGAGAGGCGGGAGGCCGGAGCGCCGGTGGATAGGGAAGGACGGAAGAAAGAAAAGAGGGAGACGGAGGAGGAGGGAGTAGAAGGAAAGCTGCCTGGAGAGACAGGAAAGGGGGAGGAGAATGATCGCTCCTTCCCGGTCAAGTCAGTAGCAACGCGCGGTGTTTTGTCAGCGCGTCTCTTGACTCCCAACACGAGCAGCGACAGCCCGAGGACGAGGAGGCTGATTGAACTTGAACAAGGGAGCGGCCGCAGCAGAGGCGAGGACAGCGCTGTGGAAAGGAGGAGGAGGAGGAGGAGAAGAAGAAGGAAGTGAGCTGAGTCGGTACAGGAGAGGAGAGGGAGCGTCAGCAGCATGTGTTGCAGCATGTTTGGGTCTGCCCTCCTTCTAAGCACGGAGCCCCGCAGAGGCTGCCTGAACAGTGAGCGAGGTAGGAGGGTAGGAGGGTAGGAGGGTAGGAGGGTAGGAGGGTAGTAGAGGAGCTGTACCGCGCCGCACTGTAGAGTCACCTTCAGCACCAGGGAGCACGCGGCTGGGTAAGTGCTACACGTTGAGAGAGAGAGAGAGAGAGAGAGAGAGAGAGAGAGAGAGAGAGAGAGAGAGAGAGAGAGAGAGAGAGAGAGAGAGAGAGAGAGAGAGAGAGAGAGAGAGAGAGAGAGAGAGAGAGAGAGAGAGAGAGTGGACGCGTTGATGCGGTGTGTCTCTTGTTTGTGTGCGTCTTGTTTGCGTGCCTTAGCGAGGCCCTGGTTTCTGCTTTAGCCCCGCCCCCTCCCTGTTTACAAAAGTCATGCGTAAAGCATTAAAGTTGAGTTAGCGCATGCGCTCTGACAGATTGAATGAACTGTAAGGACAGCTTAATGACAGTAGGGCCAGTAGCAGCTTCCAGACAACAGCAGCTTTGCTTTCTGTTTTGTTCCCGCTGGTTAATTAATAACAGAAATGCTTTATGATTATGAGTGTGGGGGTTAGGATAACTCACAATCCATCTCACTGTGCTTCCACTTCTTTGAATATTATCCAGTCATATTGTGAATGAGTGTTGTGAGTATGCTGTACACTGGCACATGCTGTGCCACCTTGTTATTCTGTGTTTTAGCTGTTCTGAGTTGAGTCTGTTTCCATTGTGACATCTTCTCTTGATGGCAAGGTGCGAAAGTTCAGGCCCAAGACACGTCAACATACGGCCATCTACGATTAATATCTACACGTTCATGTCTGTAAGCACGGAAGTTGAGGTGTATATATATTTTTTATTATCCGATTTTGTAACAGCAATACAGAAAAGGCAGCATAGAGATCACAGGCATTCAGAGTGAGTCATCGTGGGTTCAGTTTCTTTCACGTTAATGTTTTATGTTCTCTTGTGTGTTTTTTCCCTGCACCCAAATGTTTGCCGGCAGGAATAGTCTAAATTAAAATGTTTAACAATAACCTAATACAGCTTGAGCTTGGCATTCACAGAGAAGAGAGCGGCTACATAATTGGCTTGACATTCTTTAAAATTAGCTTTAAAAGCCTAATGCAGTCAAGATTGTGACTGTTGTTATTCTTGTGTGTGAGCAAAGTTCATGTTTGTGATCCTCCTTCTGTGGTAAATGTGTCACACAAAGAAAAGTCTATGTAGCCTCCTCAGCACACACAGCTTTACTGGTGAACCCATTGTCAGTATCCACACATGAAAGTACTACTAAGGTACTGTTGTATTCTATCTGAAATGAGAGGTTCAACATTTGTTCTTTTTTCATTCAATGTAATACAAATTTGGCTTGTAATTCTTTTTTCATTAATGGAATGGATAGATAGATACTTACAAAATCCCGCAAGGTTCATTAAAGCAGCATTTATACATACAAGTAAAGCAATAGTAGACAAAAAAATAGAATGACATAATATTAAAATGTACTAACAAAATAAAAGTGCAAAGATTCAAACAAACAAAAAAAAATACTCTAAATGAGTGAAAACGCAAGTACACACTACATTTACATATTATTGCCCCCCAAAAGAGTAATTTCTGCTTGTCAGGGATGATAGTCATGCTGTCTATTACTGGTTCATAAATTATGAATAAAAAAGTTCAATTCTGAATCTCAGCTGATACTCAGCAGGGCGCGCAATGCTCAGCAGTGTTTTACCCCTCTGTGTGCACACTATAGTGACTGATTTATTTCTGGCCTCGGCCACTCGGCTGGGTGCAGGACAATATCCTGTTCTTTACACACTTTTAAGAAGAGATTCCAGGCCGTTTGTGTCTTTGGGTTTAGGTTCCCATTTAATTTAACTTCACGACTGTCATTACAACTGTGTCTGTGTTTGCATGTGGTAAAAACTGTGCAATCTACCCGTCACCAATGCATCATTACCTCTGCCAGTTGCACCTGTGCCCCATATATAAACTACCTGCCAAACTAATACACACTGCCACCTGCGGTCAACCTGAGATATGCTCCACACTCAAACATATAACAGACATAACTAATGGCTCCTATACGCACATTAAATAAACTGGCACCGTCATTTTCTAAAAACAGAACCTCTCTGTGAGAACGGGCTCACATGACCCAGGCGTAGTGAGTGTTAGAGGGCTGCGCTACAGCTGCACATGTTTATGATTGTCCTGGTGAGTTACCGTTTGTTTGCACCTGCTAGATCAGTTTATATCTGAACGGGTGAAATAATGGAAACCTTCCCTGCTGTAAACTGAGGACGGCCTGTGTGGGACACATTCCACAGTCGAGTGTTGTGAGGGCAATGTTGCTGCAACACGACGCCCCAGCCAAGTGTTGTGGTGCGAGGCTGTGGTCTATCGAGCAGTGGGACAGACGGCAAGGAAAAACAGCAAAGGCCAAGTGCTCCGTGTATTGGCAACACACAAGATGTTGAGACAGATTTTAAGTTGCATAATAAAGGCCTTCTTTTCCTCTACATCTTAATTATTTACTTGTGATGATATGGTAAGAATGAAACGCAGTTAATTGCATTTTAATGAAATGCTCTCGACAATGTTCAAACCACATCATTATACTTGTCACAGTCCAGCTGGACTAGTTTGTCTTCAATGATTAGTCTTACTCACTGGGTAAAATGCTTTATTGTATCAGACTTCCTTGTAGGGGGGTAAGCACCAGACTTTCATGAAACATAGCGTTAAGAAGTTCCTTTTTCTTGAAGAATAGTAGTTATGTGACACTCCAGAGTGCAGTCTAAACAAAGCTGCAGACAGCTTGGCGTAAAGTACAGGCTATAATGCTGGAAATAATCCTTTAATCACAGTAATAGTATAAGAAAAATAAGTCGAGGAACAAAGATGGAGGCGCCAGTCAATATGACCTTTGCATTAATCTAACAACAATACTTTACCTAATAGTTCATTACGTGGGTGGAGTTATTAGTTGGTGATGTTTTTCTTTGAGCAATTAATCTGGAAGTGTGCACACCACATGCGCACACCTGTTTAACTACACACTCTAACATGTCTAGTGCAGAAGAGGCTCACGCATGTTTTGCTGCCCTGCAGGCCCAGAGTTTGACCCAGAGTGACGACAAAGCGCTTCTGACCAGAGCCTCGACCAGAGCCTCGACCAGCCAGCAGAGTCTCCTGTCTGAACCAGTGCTCCCAGACGTCCCAGTCATCACCGGAGTGGAGGAGAGCCGAAGTGCATGTGGAGACCAGGACGAGCTTGAGTTTCCACACGACCTCCTGCCCAGTCTAGACATCAGCAGTGAGCTCAACATCTGGGAGTCCTCGTTGGGGTAAGTACACACACACACACACACACACACACACACACACACACACACACACACACACACACACACACACACACACACACACACACATACTTTGCAGGTAATTACTTTTACAGTCACTCTCGTAATGTCAAGACGAAACCGTGACTCGTTATCACAAAAAGGGGAAAAGTTCTGGCTTGGCTTGGGGTGGCTGTTACAGTTTGGAGGAAATATGAATCATGTTTTATAGAGTTTGTATTCCTGGTCTATTTCACTAGGTATGGCTTATGGCTAGGTATGGATTATCTATGTGAGATGCTCAACAACTTAGTCACAAAATACCAAATACACATTGTGTAGTATAAATAGTTTTTAAGACCTAATTTTCTTAATCAGCTCTTACATTTCACATGCAAGATTTCCATATTTTAGCTTATTGTCTATTTAGTACAACCGTATTTAATGGTATATAACAACTATTTCATATTAGAGATCTGCTCTGTCAGACAGATCCATTCCCTGATAAGTCTGCAGTATTTTCAAAGCATCCATCCATCTCTTGTTGACACCTGTTCAGGGTCAAGGGGGCACTGGAGCCTATCCCAGCATGCACTGGGGGACAGGCCAATAATGACCCTGGATAGGGTGCCAGTAAGCTGCAGGGCTAATGAATATGCAAACAATATGATCAGCTTTAGATTCTGCAAACATTCAGAAGTCTTAACTTAACTTTTGATCACACTTGCCTACACTCTGTAGTATCATACTTAGTATTAACAAGGTTTTTTACGCAAGGTATAGTGATCAGATACACCAGCCTTCACTGGAAGATTCAGTTTCATGATCAAAAATCATATTATTATTATATTACTGTAAATAAATGTATTGGATACTATTAGATAGCGTTAAAGAAACTGATTGTTACCAATTCTTCAGTCAAGGTGAAAGTTAATCAAGTGTTTTTGTACAATGTGTGGTGTGGGTTTGTGTTAGCAGAGCTCAGACGAGCTCAAATGAGAGAACATGTGAGCAGAGGAACCCCCTGCTGGCGGGCCTGCAGCACTACACTGAAGTCAGTCGACCAATGGTGGTTCTAGATACAAGGTACCACTAGACTCAGCATGTTGGGGGGGGGGGGGGGGGGGGTCACGGGGTGAAACAACATTGCATGTTTGGGTGTTGCCTGTTGAAGCTGACTTGGCTTGAGGTGTAGTCATCTTTTGTTCATGCTCGGGTGAATAATCTGCAGACTGACTTAATGTCCCGGTTCAAGTGGTGCCTGGCATTCTGCTTTTGTCTGAGTGATAAAGCTAATAATGACACTAATTTGTTGGAGGCTTTAATGTGTTCTGACAAACCATCTTCTGGCGCTAGTATAACTATTATTGTTCATTTGAATGTGTAAATGCGTTAAGATAAGGGTAACGCAGTAACAAACTAAATACCAACAGATGATCATGAAGTAATGAGGGATTATTTTGTAATTACTGAGTGTGATGAATCACTTTACTTGGAGGTGCACAAAACTCCTAATTTGTGCTGCTTGGTAGTTCATTTATTAATCAGGACATAAGAAAGTGATTGTAATTCCAATTGATTTATGAACTCATCATTACGATCCGCTCTGGTCTAATGTAACTCCTCTGTAATAAATCAGAGATATTTAGGAACTACGCATGAACAATTTATGAATTATCAGTAACTATTATTCATATGTTTGTGTACCGTATTGTAAAGTGTTACCAAAACTTTGCAAAACATTCACTGGAGAGATTCAAATTCTGCAGAAAGTAAAACTACAGAGGCCAAGCGGTGCTCAGTTACAGGACATACGCAGCGTTGGGTCTATTCCACCTCAGGTAGATGCGGCAGGCAACAGCTTGTTGCATAGCAAAACTCTACAGCTGCAAACAGTTTAGTCGAAGCGGCTGCTCCTCCCTTTTGTTGAGGAGTGCCCGGTGAATGAGATGCAGGCTTGAGCAGCAGGTCGGGGAGCTGAGGTGAGTAACACGTTGTCAGGGCTGAGGGTTTGTGTCCACACGCCTCTATGCGGAGAATGAATCAATGCAGTACGCTGAGGGATTCCTCTTATATCTACCTTCGCATTGAAAGTGTGGAAGGTAATGTTTTGATCGCTGTGTATTTGTATGCGTGCGTGCGTGTTATTCGTATAAGTAAAAAAGTATTAAACCGAATCGCATGGAATTTGCTGGGATGATTGGTTATTATCCGGGGACCATTTGATTAGATTTAGGGATTGATCGGGTCAAAGGTCAAGGTCATGAAAAGGTCAAAATCTTCTTTTTACCATAGCACAGTCAATTTATATCCAATTGGCATGCAACTAATGCCTAAATGTTCAAAATTCAATGCCCAATCTTGTGATATGCGAAGGTATGCACTCTACTTAGTGCCCGTTCTAGTCTCTTATTTTTTATCTCAACACCAATAATGACTATAGTGGTTGCTACATCAGGTAAATAAATAAATACAGACTTGGTTTTGTATGCGGCAGATTTCAAGGTACAAGCTGATGACATAAGTAGGAGTAGCCATCCTTCACATTAACTATTGGAGGTGGATACAACTCAGTCCCTCAGCTTTATGCTGCGCTGCCAGCTGAAGGCGCAGCAGTGACTCAGCAGTTAACAACAGACTGGGACAAAGCTTGCCTAGTGGTTCAAGGCATTATATTTCAAGCCCTCTAACATGGTGATGCTAGCTCTGTGCTTCAGGGAGTATTCTGAAGGACAATGACTCTGCTTTGATATCCTTTGATATACAGTATATTATGAGGTAATATTTGTCTTGGTGGGGGAAAAAGCACGAGCATGTGTAAGGTTGTTTACTTGGTGACAGGATTTTATGACCACCCCTTTTTTACGAAGGGAATGATAATTAGGCTGTAATGTAGCATTCACAGTCACAGCTTAGAGTTGAGTCTTTATCTCCGGGAACAGAATGATGGGATGGACAGTATTGCTCAATATACATAATCACAGTGCACAACAGCTGTGGCTCGCTCAAAGACATTTCTTTGTGGTTACTAATGTACAGTACATGGGTCACCTTGGTTCTTAGTAGTTGCTTCCAGTAGTATTGTTGTACATTTGTGCTGGTAGTACTAGGTTCATACTTATAAGGTAAAGTATGAAAGCATGGTAATAAAATATGACAAATATAGGCATATACACTCTCGTTAAGCTTTTAGAATAATTCGCAAATTAGGCAGTCACATCAAAATAAGGACATTCTAATTGCGTGTTAAAAATTGCGATGCATAATATAATTGCATTGATACTACATGCAGTAGTGTGACACTTAAATAAACCACATTTTGGTGTGTATGAACAGCTCTGCATGTTCATTAACAAGCATCTGCTCACAGACAGTTGGTATTATTTCTTGTTGGGGAATGTACATCTCGGAATAGGCCTCTGAAGTACAGTTGTGTGCTGTGTGTGGATAGCGTGGAGTGCTGTGCCTGAGCATGTCCTCTACCAATGGCAGCGCTTTGTGGCATCGTGGAATGACCAGCTGTCTGCCGGCCAGACCCTTAACTGTGTCACCCTACCCTTGCCATAGGCCTCATGACAGCGACCCGGTTCTCACAGATGCTCAGCCTTCACCTCGGCCTGCTGCCACACCTTACACGTTTGTCCAACCCGTGGCCACTCCCCTTTCCGTGCTCCTAGACCAGGAGCTCCAAGAGGCCTTCCAGGAATGTGAAGAACAAATGGCATCCCTGGGCATGCTTGATCCTACAGGGAGCACCACGTCTGAGACGGTTAATGATGTAGGGAAGAAAACTGGAGATGGGATGGTTAACAAATCCGATGAGTCATCATCACAGCCTCCAATCGTAGTCCAGCCAGGACGTAGCAACGGGGTCCATGGAAACGAGAGTACACACAGAGACAGTGACGCAGCAAACAGTCAGACGGATACAGTTGTGTTTAGTTTCAGGGATTACATATTGGGAATTGGAAATAGTGCTGCGGCAGCAAAGACAGAGAGTGAAATAAAACCAAAACAGAGCCTGGATAAATGTCCAGTGAGGGAAACACCCTCACGTACACAATTAGAAACTACTGCAGATGTTACGCTCTCTGCGCAGAGAGACACTTTTAGAGAGGAAGATGCAGCTCCTAATGCAGCCATTGAAGAACATGGAACTCTAGATTGTAATACTGTGATTAGGGAGAAAGCCACAGAGGCAATAACAGAGATGGGAGATATTAAGAATGAGAATTACGGTGATGAGACCAGTATCAACATTTGCATTGTTAAAACAGGAAAGACCGATGATTTAGGTAATGCATCAGAGAGCAGTAAAGATGCATTATCGGAGACGACTACAGGAGCAAACATGAAGTTATGTGACCAACGGGCTGGGCAGGACAAAAAGGCAAAGAAGAAAGAAAAAAGGAAACAAAGGAAAAAGAAAAAGACAGAAGAGAGGAACACTGAGACTGAACAGAAAGCAAAGACAGTAGCACAACATGACGATTATTCACAGACTGTGTCTCTCAATAATGCAGGAAATCACACTCAGTCAACAGCCAATGTGGAATCAATGACACAGGCAGATGCTCAGGCTGTGATGAGTGGGGAGCAGCCTGATAATGGGTTTGACTCCAAGCAACAGCTGAGCCCCGGGGGAAATCCCAGCCGCAGCCCCCCACTATCATCCACTCACAGCAGGCAGGATCATCTTACTGACTCGGCCTGTTCACCTGCGTCCATCCAGGCTTGTTCACATGACCACATCCATACCCACGCCCCATGGGGCAGTAATCACAGCTCAGACGGAAGCCCAAAGTGGAAGCAACATGTAACTGGAGTTGTCATCGATAACGCATATACACCCATGACATATGTCCAAACTGCAGTTATCAATGCAGCTTTTTGTCCTGATAAGAGATCTGATGCACAGGAGGCTAAAGTTACATCAGAAGCAGCGATACTCACACATGAGAATCGCTGCCCACACTCCAACACCCAACCTCGTGTGGGAGCGAGCGGCGTGGAGAGCGTCCTTGAAGAGGCTTTAGTGGTGGTTGCTGCGTTGCCATTGGCAACACCCACGATGCCAGAAGTGATAGAAAGCAAGGGAGAGGGTGAGGGAGAAAGAGGGAGGCGTGATTCACTGGAGAGAGTAGCTACTGTAGCAATCGCAGGGAGTGAGAAAGCAGCCGGAGAGAGAGATCTGGGAGGAATAGAAAAGTGCCTCAGCTCTGCAGACGGAGAGAAAGAAGGACTCCTGGGCAGCCTTCCTCACCTCGCATCAATCTGTTCACGGGGCAAAAGCTCACTTGCATTCACAGCCAAAGAGGGAGAGGCTACATTTGAGGAAAGCTGCAGCAGCAAAATGCCACACAACTCGGCTGAGACTGAAGCGAAGGGACCGAGAGGGACAGACGCTCGCAGTGCGGACACAGACACACCAGCTGATGAGCGATACAAAGGAAAAGAGGCTTTCCGGTTAGAAGATTACATCAATACGTCTCCCTTTGAGCTACGCACTGATGCTGATTGTCAGAATCACGGTGACGCGGGATTGGAGGGAGGGGGAGGGGGAGGGGGAGAGGAGGTTGGAGAGAAAGGAGGGCTGGCTAGAGAGCACAGTTCATTTAGCCAGCCAGAAGGCTCTGCTAGCGGGGAGTCATCAGCTGAGACTGAGACGCGTCCGCCCACCGATGTTGCCGAGTCACAGCTGAGATCACAGAGTTGGAGTGAGCCGATTGCTACCATCTCCGGGAGCATCTGCACTGAACAGGACCGTCCCTCTCACCGCTGCCAGGAGCAGCTTGGAGCAGCAATTTTACCTCTTCTCACTCACCCGCAACGGAGCTCCAGCAATACAAACGAAGGGTTAAGGGCTGATCTTAAACTGAATTTGATTGCGGAGGAAGCCCTGTCTTTGGGACATGCTCGTGAGGAGTCATCCATCCCCGATACAGAGAGAAACTACCAGCAAGTATTCCTGCCTTTAATCTCACCTCAGCATCTGCTTACTTCACAGCAAATCCCAGTCGAGCAGCAAGCGAGCAGCAGTCAACAAGTCCAACCTGAGAGTAGCACAACAAAAACCAGGACAGCCGAAAGTGCAGCTGAGTTCCAAGACCAGAACCAGAGCAGAATAGGCGCTATGTCTGTTGTGGGTGTGTACGCATGTGACAGCAGTAGAGGCAACAGCAGAGGCAACAACAGAGTTCACTTTGCGGACACTGTGAAACAAGAAGATAGTTCCTCTGTGCTTCTCAAGGACATGTCGGTGTCGGCTATGGACTGCGCCTCTTTACCTCCGCTGACTGTACATGAGAGCTTGCACTATCCTGTGGTTGAGGCCAGCTACAACTTCCCAGGTTATCTCAGCTTGAAGAAGCCAGAAATCCTCACAAATGTAGCTCGTAGCACGGATGAACGAGTAATACAGAGCTCAGCCGACTTTCCAAAGCCACAGAAAGATGTCCATTTGGATGAAGGAGGTACAGGGACTAAAGATACCAAGGAGAAGATTAACATTGATCGGTCAGGTAACGACAACAAGGCAGACATTGTGGATTTACAGTCTGTGGGCGAGACCTGTTCAAAACAGCCCCCATGTGCTACCGAGAAGAATCGCACTGGTGAACTTTCACAAACCGCAGGAAGTGCCACCTCTGAGAATGATTGTTTAACTGTGGAAGCGGTGTCAGCGAAGGTGAGCCAGCACTCCGAGGCGGAAACGGAGAAGGGTGCTGTTCATCTGGGTTTGTCGGCTGAAAAAGAGATGGATGAGTTACATGCTGAGCCTCAGGAGTCGCCTTTCAATAGTGATGAAGGTAACCAACATCCTTTCTCCTCATGTTCTGTGCATCCAGCTGATGATGTTACTTGCCAGCCTTTAAGTGATGTCTCCAGTGAGTTCCCTGGTGAGCTTATGATCTGCACAGCCTCTTTTCAAAAAGAGCCTTGTAACTCCAGTTATCAGCCTCCCACCCAATTGGATGAAACACCTCCTAGCAAACTGGTTTGCACAGATGACGTGAAACCCACAATTCACTTTGCCGATCTGACAAAGGATGAATCATCGACTTCAGAAGTGACGTCCTCTGCCCAGTCAATTCCTGTTATCGAGCAATGTTGCAGTAACTCTTCTTTAATGCTGCAGCCTCCTGGCCCAATGTTGAGTCACTTGGAGTTCATCACAGACTGTGATATCTCTTTTCCTGAGCACACAGATAACTGCGGCGCTGATGGTGACAGCACCAAAGTCGAGGGAGAGCTTGATGGCAACAAGAGCAGGGAAATGACACAAATGTCTTTAGCACCGGATCCAGAGCATGGTGTTTTCATCGTTGAAGTAGATGAGACTAGTTCAAAACTGGAGGATGGAAATGATATTATGGAATCTGCTGCTAAACTTGAGAATTCTACAATTAACAATGTAAATATTTCCTTTCCACGAGAGGAAACTCTGTCTCCTCCTCAGCCACCCAGTACAGTGGATGTACTGGCTAAAGGTCGGTCGGATAACGTCATTCCTCTCTCTCACAATGCCATCAAACCTGGTATTTTAGAAGCGTCTATTAAGGATGATCTTGTAAATGTCAGCTGCCTATGCAGCTCAGACCTGTCGCGAGAGGCTTATGATGACATTAATCAACCCAATATGAACGAGAAACTGGAAGATCAGACCTCTGTGCTGTTTGCAGAGGAACAGAACAAAGTTGAGGAGGTGACAATGGATAATCAAAAGGAAATGGCAGACAGCAGCACGCTGCAGATAGGAAAGACAGGCAAAACAGAACAACAGCGTAATGGGCCAGATAAGGAGGCTGTAGAGGAAATTGCAGACCTGCAGCCACAACATGAACAACAAATGCAAAAGACTGAATCAACAGTAATGGATATGAAAGAGGAAGAAAGTAAGAGTGGGATTACATCTAAAAGCCAGACAGAAACGTCTTCCTTATCTCCCGCGAAACCTGCAGTGTCACTGGAGGATGGGCTAAAGGAGAAGGTAGAGTCTGGTATTGAACCTCACACTGTTTACGATCTACGTTTGTGCCGAACTCCGACGGCAACACTGGAATGCAGCTCCGACGGGGACATGGCACCAGATTTGAGTGCAGCTCTTGGCCAATCACAGTCCACACCAGAGCCAAACAGTTTTGCTCAGCAACAGCAGCGGCGCCTGGGATCCAGACATCCCACAGAGGAATTATCAGGTAACTGTCTAGAGTGGGAAGAAAAGACTAACGGTCAGGTCAGGCAGATCCAAGCACTGGTTTCAGGGGTGAAAGGGGTGGTAGAGGGAGGAGACAACTCTGTTTCCAGTTTGTGTCAGTCAGGGAATGAGGTTGAGTTGACGCGTGATGACAGCAGTGGCAATGAACGAGCAATAGGTTTAGAGAAAGGAAAGACACAGGGAGCTCAGTCTGAAGCAGCTGTTGACATGGTTTATGAGCCTTCTCACCTTGCCAGTGATGTTAATGAGAGTGGAAAGGCAGCTGACAGAGTTACAGCTTGCTCTCATGTAGGTGAGATAAGACCCACACTCGAGGTAGTTGGGTTAGATACCGACCCCGAGCTTGCGAGTGATCTGGTTTGTAAAGGTCAGCAACAAGGCAATCTATCAGCTGCCTGTCAAGACCAACTTGGAAAACCAGAGACCTCAAAGAACACTGCTTCATCTGTCGAGTCGGCATCACAGGAACCTGAGACATTACCTATCCAGACGTGTGTTTCATCAAAGTTCAGCACAGACAATCATGGCATTCATACAGCAGTTATTCCAGGTGATAACCAGGCGGTTCCTACAAACACACTCAGTACACTGGTTGGGCAAGCAGGATCTTTGGAAAAGGACTGCCGTGCTGCCACGGCTGTGAGAAAAAACAGTGAGGAAACTGAGGAGTGTGAAATTCAGGATACGGCGTGCAAACCTCTCGAGCTACAAAGCTACAATAAGCCGCCAGCCACAGAAAGCAGACCAGGAGAACACACACCCATAAAAGGCTCTGATGTAGAGGAGATCACAAAAGAAGATAAAGCTGCTTTGGACAAAGAGAAAGCTAGCAGCCAGGGAAAGGGACAAATCGAGATAAAAGTGACAAACAATGAAGCAGTGACAAAGCAGGAGGTCGTCAATCAAACTGGGAGTGCTAAAGACGGGGGTTCATTTGATCTTTTTAAGGCATCAGAACATTTCCACTGTGAAGGAAGCTCTGTTGGAAACTTTCCAGTTGAACAAGTGTCAGTGAACACAGAGGATGTCGATGTGTCAGAGAGTCCTGGTCCTGGACAAACGGGCAGCGAACCAGAAACAAGCTGGATACAACCTCTAAAAGGAGCTGCGTACCTTCCTAAACAAGAGAGCTCAAGGTAAACACAAGAGCATGCGCCTGTGTCTGAAATGATCATATCATCCGGACACATGAGACTTACACTATGTTGATAGTATGTGTCTGAAAGGTCAGCAGAGGTCATCATGGGCCAAACCTTAATGTGCCACACAAAGTAGCATGTTAGCATGCTATCACATGTCATCTGTTCAATTACATCACAGAGACAACACATGTAGTCTAATTTAGGTTTGTGTCACCAACCACAGCTAAATCATTATGAAACGGGTAGAAAATATACATTTACTTGGATTTGTGTTGTAAATCTGTGACATTCAGCCTTCCAGTTATCTTGCACTGGTATATTGCTGTCGCTTATTTCCAAATTAGCATTCCGGTAACACCATGTCCTGGACTTGTTTTGGAGTGATATTACAGAGAGCTGTGTGACAATGAATATGAATGAGGTGTTAAACACAGTGCTGCACTTTGTTTTGACTCGAGCTCGGGTCAGATGACTGGAGCTTTTTGAAGTCTAATGGGAGTAATGCAGCCCGTTTTATTCAAAGGATGACATCAGCTGTGACATCGGCCCTGCTCTCCAGGGCAAGAATGAGCCTTTTCTCCCAGTGTGAAACACAATGCAACAACTACACAGACACACACACATGCACCTACAGTACTTCTGCACATACATACACACTTGTGGCGACACAAGCCCACCTGACCACACACATATTAGTCATTTATCAATCAAACCTTGCTCTCAACTAAACAACACATCCCCCAACCCCCTTTTCTCTTCTCTCTTCTTTCTTTTTCTCCAGACCCCTCCGATCTCTGGAGTCCACTCAACTAGAGTTTCTTACTCCTACTGAAGAAATAGCTGCCCCTCTGAGACAAGAGGAGCTCCGACCACCAGATCAAGCAGTAGAGACGACAACAGAGATACCACCTCTGAATCTTTTGAAGAAGCCAGTGGATCTTCCTGAACCTTTAAAGTCGACAGCAGAGCTCCTAGAACCAACACGGAGCACACAAGTAGAGCTCCCAGAAAAAGCAAAGAAAGTAGAGCTCCCAGAAGAAGCCAATAAAGTAGAGCTCCTAGATGAAGCCAAGAAAGTAGAGCTCCTAGAAGAAGCCAAGAAAGTAGAGCTCCTAGAAGAAGCAAAGAAAGTAGAGCTCCTAGAAGAAGCAAAGAAGGTAGAGCTCCTAGGAGAAGCCAAGAAAGTAGAGCTCCTAGAAGAAGCCAAGAAAGTAGAGCTCCTAGAAGAAGCCAATAAAGTAGAGCTCCTAGAAGAAGCAAATAAGGTAGAGCTCCTAGAAGAAGCCAAGAAAGTAGAGCTCCTAGAAGAAGCAAATAAGGTAGAGCTCCTAGGAGAAGCAAATAAGGTAGAGCTCCTAGGAGAAGCCAAGAAAGTAGAGCTCCTAGAAGAAGCAAAGAAAGTAGAGCTTCCAGAACCAACACAGCAGACAGTAGAGCTCCTAGAAGAAGCCAAGAAGGTAGAGCTCCTAGAAGAAGCCAAGAAAGTAGAGCTCACAGAACCAACACAGCAGACAGTAGAGCTCCTAGAAGAAGCCACGACAGTAGAGCTTCCAGAACTAACACAGAGCACAGCAGTAGAGCCCCCAGCAGAAGAAGTTAAGAAAGTAGAACTTCCTCAAACAAGAAAGAAAGAAGAAGAGCCTCCAGAAAGGGAGCCGGGAACTTCCTCAGAAGAAGCTAAACAGGCAGCTGAGCTCCTAGAACCAACAAGAAGCCCAGAAGAGCTCCCAGAACCCACACAGACGTCAACAGAGCCCCTCGAACCAGAGAAGAGGCTGAGCGGTGAGCTGCTAGAGGAGCTAGGGCCAAGGTCTGTCGAGCCCCGACCTGAGGAGCAATTTGAAGTACCAGCTGAGGAAACTGCAAACACAGACACAGCCCAGGACCCTGCTGAGCAGCGACCGGACAGCGGGTGAGTGACGTCGTAAAATCTCAAGATTGATACTCAATCACGGGAGTGTTTCCTGAAACCCTTTCCTTTACACTGCACTCATTGTCCCAATGTAGAGTTTATAGTGAACACCTCCATCACCAATTTGTGGAGTAATGTTCCCGATGAGGCTGCTACTATGAGAGCTCAGTCTGGATTCAAAATGCATGTCCTTGTTATCCTCAATTGACTAAAACTCAGGATTATAGCCTTTTACAATGAAGAACCACAGCTTTTTACGGGGAGAATTATAATTTTTGGGGGTTAGGGTTTTCAAGAGCAGAAGGATTTTTATATGACCTTTTAGATCTTATTTTAACATTTCCATTACACTGATGTATGAGAGACGTCGTACTGCTGCTCATGTGTTTGTGAAACAGGAGAATTGCAGGGGGATATGTGCTCTCCAGCTCAGCAATGTTGCCTGTCACACATTTGAAAGGGATTTGCATGCTCTTGCTCTCGGTGGGTTTGTTTGACTTTGGACATCAACAGGACGTCTGCTAGGTTGTTGCTGTCTGCAGCGGTTTTGCACATCAGTGAACCAGTTCTGTTAATACTCTTGACTTAGTTAAATACACATTGTAAACCAGTCGTTCAGTGTGTCGGCCTCGTGCATTTTAACAGCTCTCTGGCTTGACTGACTTTCCATGTATCTCATTCTTTTCTTGTAAAACTTCATGTGTCAGCAGAGCGTTCATTGTGCATTTAAGGGCTCCCCCTCCCCCAGTTTATTTAGCATGTGAATATTCTAATTCCCTACAGTCATTTCTGCTTTATTGCTGCATGTACTGTATTTCCACGTAGCTTTAGCTTTTCTCAGCTCCCTCAGTTATCTCTCATAGTTGTCACTCTCTCTCCTGCTGGTTGCTGCATGTCCGGGAGCCATCCCACATGCCAGAGCAGCACTTGCTGCTTGTCACTCACGGCACTTGTCTCATCACCGCTGTTGGAGACATTACGGTGTGTTCAGAGTAGGAGTGAGAAGGAGTGACAGTGCTATTTCCACTAAAGATAAAGTTACACTTGGGTGTGTGCTCCGGAGAAGGATATGTGACTGCATAGTCAATTGTGTGTGTGTGTGTGTGTGTGTGTGTGTGTGTGTGTGTGTGTGTGTGTGTGTGTGTGTACACACATATGGGTTCTTTCCCCCGCCCCTAGAGGCTGTCCTAGCTGTCAGTCCTGCTCTGTCTGTGCGGCTTTGTGAACTGAAGCCTGTAGTGGGAGGAATTTAGGCAGGCACTCAGCCCCACTGAAGTCATTTGCACCGACCAGACAGAGTGGAACAAAAGCCAGAGTTCAGAGAAACACTCGAGCATGTGCGGCGGCGTGAGTGTGTGGGACCGAGTCGTCAGAGCCACAGGCAGAGGAGAGAAGGACTGGGACGTACACATATTGGCTCCGGTGTGTTGGAGTTCAGCAGTCGCTCAGCAGAGTTATTTGCCATCACTTACTTGTTGTTTGCTCTGAATGTTTGTGATGGATTCCTCCCTGGCGGAAATCTGGGTAAGTTGGCAATAAATAGGTTACCTTCTTGTGTGCATGTGTGTGTGTGTTTGTGTGTGTGTGTCGACTGTAAGTGTTTGTGTTGAAGTCCCTCCAGGTCGATGCAACAGATGGTCCGTAGGTAACTAGTGCTAATGACGCTCCGTCTCTGCTGACCTCCCCAGATGGGAGGAGGGGAGGGACGAATAGGAACTGAAGGGGCAGAAGGCGCAAAAGAAGGAACAAAGTTACGAAATGAACGGTGTACTTAAAAAAAAGTTACAGGTTAGAGCATGTCGGGCTCCTCTGAGGCCGCCTGATTGGTGGTTGGAGAGACATCACAGTCGTAGTAAAACTTGTGTTTGGATACTGGCTGTGAGTTGTCCAAACATCTTGCTGGCATGCTTCACTTTTGAAATGAGCAGTTATTACATGATTTGGGGCCAAGCAGGTGAGGGCCATATTTTCGGTATGACGTCAGGCATTAAAGCGCCATGGCCATTTTTTGGTTGGAGAATATGATGTAACTAGTTTCAATAAAACGTAGCGCAATCGTAGTTGTAAAGCCATGAAACACAAAGGGAATGATTGGAGTAAAAAGTAGGTAGGATGTGCTGCAGCCCACACTGTACTGTAAATAGACTAGTTGCCTTGGTGATTGTAGGTTGAACGTAGATAATCGCATGTCTGTCATTCTTTCAACCACACTAGATTGCCTTTAAGCACTAATTTAATCCATGTAGTCGCATTAAAAGAATTTATGAAGTAAGTGTTTACAATTTATACAATGTGTTGTTGAAGGTACAGTAGGCCTGCGAGTGTGCGTGTCTGGGCAGTGAGCTCACTGCTGGCTGTATGACAGAAGAGATCCTCCCATTGTTACAGCGTAAAAAAAACACACTTTTCTAAGTACTTTCAGCTGGTTTAATTGACAACTTTCTGTTTATCATTAAACACCCGGCCTTGGCTTGCTGTCGTCGTGTCCAGCTGTTTCCCAGCGCTAAAAGTGTGTGTGCAGGTTGTAAAATCTGTTTTGTTATCTGCAATGTGATAGAAAATGAGTACTATAGCGTATACCTTTGGTCAAGCCTTGTACATTCTGAGGTGATCTTGAGTAACGCCTTGCACACTGCAGAATTATTAACAATAACAAACTATTGGACGGCCTCCAGGTCAACCGTTAAACTACACTGGTGTCAAGTAGTGTGTTGCTAAATAATATCATATGTGCTCTGTCAAACTCATTGCATTTCCTCTGTCATGGTAATAAATCATACACATATCTTGAAGACGATGGAAAGCTCCAACTGTTAACCTGAGTGGGCCAGCTGCCATAATCCCTACATAAAAGCCATTGAACCAGTAAATACTTCACACTCATATTCAGGGTAATATTGTTTTTCCTGCCCTTTTCTCTTCTCTATTTTGTGTATTATTTCTGATCTGCTCCATTTTCTTCATGCAATTCCTATCCATCTGTGAAGGCAGTAGTGAGTCTTATTGCTCTGACTAGGTTGTGCTTTGGTTGTTTCTATTTCCAGGCTGCATGTGCCAAGTTGACCACAGAGCCTGACATATGTATAGCTTTGGCCCGCTGGTGTAAGTCACTGACGGAGGATTTCTAGTGAGAGGAGTGGGACCAAATAAAAAATGAATTTATGGATTTTCAAGACCTTTCCTCTTCTTGCAGCCAACCTGTATCAGTTAGAACAGTTCTTAACTTTTATAATGGCAACCAGATTTGTATAAGATGCGACTTGCTACGCCCTTAAGAAAAGCACACGTCCTCGTTAAATGTTATTAAGTTCTGACTTTACCGGAGAGAGCCAGATGAAGAATAACAGAGCTCAGTTTCAGTCTGACATGGAAAGGACGTTTGGAAAGTGCTGCTCAGCACACCGATGAATTGACGCTTGAGTTCTGTAAATGTGCTTTAGTTGATGGAGGTATGGTGAAGCTCTGCTCTGCAGAAGAGGCTTCTGGGGTATTTTTAGAGCTAAACAGGAGGCAAGCCCCAAGTGGGGAACAGCTGCATGGGCGTCCATCTCATTGCCTGTCAGATTAGAGAGCTTGCCACTCCTGATAAGACAAGCTTGGATTGTGGCCAAATGCACTCCACCAGGTGGCCATTGATGACAGAGCCAGACGTTCTCAAGCAGGCTGCTTCCCTGCAGAAAGCTCGTAGAGTAAGCTCGGGAAACATGGATTATCATATGACGGGAATATAATAATAGGAGTCAGTTGGTTTTAATTGAAAAGGGAAAGCGTACTTAAGATGGGTGTGTTGAGAGGTTTAGGTTGAGGCAAATCCAGACGAGTGCTCCATCTTTCTCGACTTTGAGGTAAGTTTCCATCATGGTTCATTTGTTCTGGAGGTTCATCTGTTCGTGAGGCATGTCCTCAGAGTGCTTTCCGAATCTCAGTTCTTGGCTTTCTTGTGGCTGGTCCGTCTGTTGAAGTTTGGCTCCGTCCCCTGCAGGTCCTTCCTCGCTGAGCAGGCGGTGAGAGGCGACCGTGTCCCCGCCTCTCCCCCACTTCCTACTTCCGAATACCACCTTGTGTCTGCCATCCCTACTCACCTCCAAGACACGACCGAATTCCCAACTCCTCCTCCTCCTACACCCCCGGAGAGGCACACTCCTGAAGCTCTACCAACCCCACCTGCATCTCCCTGCTTTCCTCCTCCTCCTCTTCCAGCCTCCGCCTCCCCTCCTATTCCTCCTGCTTCCCAGTGTGAGGACCACTGCCCTGCTTCTGCCCCCTGCCCCCCTCCTTTAAGGTATGCACACAAACTCTGCCTGACTGTCACTGTTTTGTGAAGTTCATAATCGGTTCTCTTTCATGCTCCCGCTTGCTATGTTTGAAAGACCTCATAGAAGATGTGTCCCGTGATGACATTGTCCCTTAACCTGCTTGAGAAGAAGTACCCATGTGTTATCCTTTCAACCCCGATTCAGGTAAAATTACAGCATTAAATCAACATCTGGCACACGGATTGACCGAGTAGATGTTGATTTTCAGAGTTCTTAACTGAGCAAGAAACTACTAGGAACGTGGTCGTCCATGCTGTTTCCTTTTTCTAACTTAAGGGATAAGTTCAACATTTTGGGAAATATGGTTATTCTCTCTTTTGTTGTTGTTGCAGAGAGTAGGCTGCAGAGCAAATATTGGCATGTAGGTGGGGTAGGCATGTAGTTATCTTAGCTTAGCATAAAGGAGGGGGGGGGGGGAGCTAGTCGAGCTCTGTCCGAAGGTAATACAATCTGTCTAGCCACACCTCTATGTGCTGGACTATTTCTTGGCTGGTTGCAGTTAAACTTGGACTCTTGGATGGTTGCCTCCCAAGAAACAGTACACACAAACCCCTGAAATGTATTGAATCTGTGTAGATTAAGCAAACAAGATATGCTGTGTTAAATAGTGTATGGGTGCAGGTATGTGTATGTCAGGCTAGCTATTTCCTCCTGTTTACAGTCATTGTGCTAAGCTAAGCTAAGCTAAGCAGGTGCTGACTCATGCTTCATATTTACCCTACAGACATGAGAGCGCTATCAATCGTCTCATCTGTTGGCAAGAAAGCAAATTAGCACATTTCCTTGAATGTTTAATTATTCCTGACAGGAATTGTGAAATCAAGTGAGAGTGCTGACTATACACAGATATCACATACAGCGTTATTATTACCATTTTCAAAGTGAAATCCAGAGCCTCTCTCTCGTCTTCTACTCTATAACCAGTTTCACCACCTCGTAAAATTACAGATTAGCATTGCTATGCACATTTACCACATAAACTCATAGGAAGCAGGATTTGATAATGTTGAATTTAGTGGTCATGGAAACTCAGATTTGTACTGTATAATTGTGGCTTGTTAATGGGGGATATAGCAAATGCATCAGTGAAATGTGAATCCTTATTACATTGAAATGCTCCTCATTCATTTTGCAATAAGCATTATATTATATTATATACTCCTTTATTAGTCCCACAGGGGGGGACATTTCAGGACCACAGCAGCGGGTGCTTAGAGCATTAATACAAATAAAAGATAAAAATAAAACACAAAAAACATTAACAATACTAAATACTAAATACTAAAATACTAAATATACATAGAAAACAGAATATATACACAAGGAAGTGCCCAAAGTGAATTTCCAGCAGGTTAAAGTGTCCAGGGAAATAAAGTGATGAGTGTGACAAGATCTCATAGCTTCACCCCTGAAAATACTTCTCACAGTTTCTATTTTGTATTTCCTAAATGTACTGTTTATTATAATAGGTAATGACTCAGATGCGTTAACATTGCACTGTTACTTACAACCAGCAGAGGGAGTTTCCTCTTTACAGTCCAGTGTTGTTTCTGCTCTCTGCAGCTCTGTGAAGCAGCACTGGGAGACACACCAGCGTAACTCTGTCTCTGTGCATCAGTGTTGAACTGGAACAGACTCTGTGTGGTTCTCTGTGTAGAAGTATACCTATTTCCTTGTGACTTTATACTTTGGGGCTTTTTTAAAAACCTCCCTTGCTCATAGAGGACCAGACAAGGGTAGAATAGTGTTGTTGTATTATTTATGACATCTGAAAGTGCTGTTAGGTAACAGTAGAGAGGAGATGTGTACCAACACATGGATTATTCAGATTGATCATGTTTGCCAGAAAACACAGAGGCTTAATTATGGCAATATATGTGCATGTCTAAACTATGCATTTAATCTGGTATAGTAGTTTCAGTGTCAAATCAAAACCTTCTGCAAGGCAAAGAACACCAAAACATACAATACATGCTATACCGGTTATAAAATGATGACGGCTCAAGCAATCTGCTCGACATTTAAAAAAACACATTTGATGTGTTATTTTCTGAATGATTAATCGAGCATTGTATGACTAATAATTACATCCGTCTGTAAGATAAAGAAAATAGTCAGGCTTCCTTTTTTGAGTTAATAATGAATCTTTCAGTGACTCCGACTCACTTTGTTCTCTTGCTTGTTCTCACAAGTCTGTGACTATTTGAGACTGTGGAGGAAGCTAGATATAAAGCACTGCATGTTACAATAGTACACCAGACAGCCCTCCTCCATTGTCTTGTATATGTGAACAATGTGTTCTCCACATCTAGGCTCACAGTCACAACACATGCGATTGAGATGATGAGCAGATGAATAGCCTTTCTTATGAAGTCTTCCATTGAAGTGTCCCAATTACGCGATTGCTTTGAGAGTATAAATGCAACGTATGTTGTTATAGAAGAGCTACTGTAGATGTAGACTGATGAAGTCTGAGGGTGGTTGTTTTGTCGACACAGCTTCAGGGAATTGATCCCTCGAGGGATTGTTGATGGGAGGAAGGAAGCCTTCACTCGGCATAAGAGAAACAAAGCTTCAGCGGAGGGATCAGCAACCAGCGTCCTGTCACTGAACCAGGATCCCCAAAACCCGTATTTGAACTGTATGTCTTTGTGACAGTCCATCTTTCATTTTCTATTTTGTCCATAACCTATAATTTGCTGTGGAAAAGTGGTCCCATGTTTTGTGGTCCTTCCTGAGGTTCGTTTGAGCCAAATTAAGGGGTATATTGTTTATTTTTTCTTGGTTAATTTAGTCTTTTGGCAATCTTTGAGACTGTACCTGTAATTAAGGTACATCTTAACAATGACCCCCTTCATATGACATAGTATTTTGACTTAACTACCTTTTTAGAATTGTTTAAAACCATTTGAGTAGTTACATTTTGTTCTGAATAAGGTTTTGCCAAGTCTTCACACTGAGATTCAACGAACGGCCATTACACCACGCATTGTTCTGCACCATTGCAGTCCTCTTAAAAGCAGACTCCGTTTCCATTCAAAAGCCTGTACATATGCGGATTCTGGTGATCTTGATTCCTCTTGAGCGTCGTTATGAATCTTTCAGAAATAACTACCACAGCCATATCTTCCAGTGCCTGATTTTGTTGAATGTTTTATTCCTTCGGTGTAGAGTGGTGACAGCAGTGCAGGCCAGGGCCCTTAGGAGGACTTTAATGTCAGCCATTCGATAGAATAGGAACTTGCACTTTAAATAGTATTTTCGACCCCATACATCTTTAAACTGATATGGGGGAAGGGATGGCAATAGCAATCAATATTATTGCTTTAGCAGGGGTATTGGGAGTTGTGAGTGGACAGCGCTTTTACTCGTCCCTTCGGGCTGTGAAACATCGACCAACAAGCCCACCCGAGACTACAGTCACATTAATATTCTTTGTGAACGTGAGTTAATGGGCTTCATGTTTACATGCAAACCATCAACTTTTTAAATGTTTCGTTCAGTTGGATATGAAGACCAGGTTTTGTGTGACACGTTGAATTGGAGATTCGGTCTTTTGAGTCTTTGTAGGCTGAGGTATGACACCCGAAACCCGATGACAGCAAGTTTGTGTGACTCCCGAGTGCTTCAGGCTGGAGTCGCTATGGAAGCGAGCCCTCGGTTCCCCACTTTCCCATGTGTGAACAATAGATGTGTTCTTCTCATATTTCCAACGCCTCTCTTTCCCATTGCTCCTTGAAAAGAAAAAAAAAGAAAAAAAAAAAAGAGAATGGCTAGACAAAACATAATTATTGCTCCTCCAGTCTATCGTGCAATTCAATGATGATGAGAGTGCCGGTAAATTAGATTACCGACCCAGCCTGCTGTCCAGGGATTTAAACACAGACTGTATTCATTTAGAAATGTGGCACATGTCGCTGCTTCTTCACCAAATAATGACACCCAGGATTAAGCTTCTATAATTAAAATCTCTATCTTAAACATGTTGACTCTTATAAGGGTTGTTTGAGGGGTAGTTTGTTTTTGGTCCCTTTGTTTGGGTCTAATTATAGTGGTTTTGTCAATGTGTACTGGTGGAGTGGCTTGAATGAAGAAGAATATAGTTTGAATAGTACACACACATACTGGTTTCTCATAGTCTATTGTTTACCTCAGGCATTGCTCTGGTTGGCCACGCTGAGTGCTGGAAGAATCCATTGTGTGAAAAGGAGACACAACAATGACGTTTTCCCTGTGCAAGTCACTGGCTGAGAGAAGAATCGTGTCCGAAAAAAGGCATGAGGTACAACTGCTGCGCGAGGAAGGAAGAAGGGGGCCGGCAGAGCGAAAGGGAAAGAGCCTGTTAATCAGGTTTTCTATTTTTTGAGGGGGGGTCTGCTATTGTTCGTCTCCACTGCATAGTCGCGGTAGCAGATGAGAAGGAGTCTTTTTAAAGGCGCAGGAGGCTGGAGTTAGGGGAGAGAGAGGAGGAGAGAGGGGGGAGGTGGCAGGGAGAGCAACAACACAGCTCAGCAATATCAGCAGCCAAACAGAGAGGAGGCGCCTCGGACGCACATGCAAGACAGGATGGTTATTTTATCCTTTTTGTTTGGGATTTCTCTCTTTTTGTAATTTTTTTTACTCCTTGGAGATTTTATTCAACCTGGTGTTGCATAATTTTACCGCCGGATTAGAAAGTGGAATAATCTGGCGGCGGCAGCAGAGGCTCAGGGATGCTGCGCATGAAGTGAGGAGCCGGTGCTCATCGGCTCCGGATGCGAGAGGGGCTCGCTTATCTTCTGCACTGCAGCACACTCCTCTCAGCCGGTGCTCCCCTCCTCTGACTCAGGCTGCCTGCCTCCGCTGTAAGAATCAGACTGAAAGGACAGGGAGTTTTGGAAGGGGGTGGCCGGAGCAGGTGGATGTGGAGAGTGGCTGGAAAACAGGAGCAGGCTTTGGGGGGGGGCAGAGCTAGCTGAGGATGGGAGCCAACGAGTCCATGGAGGAAGGAGAGACCCTCTGTCCCTCTCAAGAACACATGTGAGTTTGACTTCACATTCCTACTCAGCGTCTGGACATGTTCACTGGCGTGATACAAATCTAGGAAACCACCTCGTTGAAAAAGCTCAGGGTCCCGAGAGCAGCTCCAAATGCTTCTGCTTTGCTATGTTGTTTTCTGTTTATTCATGGCTTCAAATATTGTCTCCGTGCTGCAAAGATGTTCATTGTGGATGCGGAGCAATCACCTTTCTGGCCTTATTTACTGTTGCATGTTGAAGCCTGGCGAGACAAACAGCTCTGTTACCTCCCGCTGGTTTATGCTCCTTCTTTGCATCCTGTCCTCAAACCTTCTCAGACTGTAAAATACACTGTGACCAACTGAGCATGTCGTTGTTTTTGTTGTTGTTGTTGTTGTTGTTGTTGTTGTTGTTGTTGTTGTTGTTGTATGCTTTTGTGATGTAAATATGGACGGGAGAATTCGGAGCACGTGTGCATCAGTGTCTGTGTGGGTGAAACATGAACGTTCCCCCGGAGAGCCTACAGCGGGGGGATGTTTTGTTCTGTGTGAGACTGCCATGCTGGGAGCAGGAGCTGGCGCCCGTGTTGAAACAGAGCACGCTGTGTGGGGGTGAAAGAAGATAACTCAGGAATATCAGAGGGAGGGAGAGAGAAGAGTGCTCCACTTTGCTGTGTTTTATTTATATCTCAGACACATGACTGCACAGGGGAAGAAGGATGAGGGGAAACAGGGGAGGGATAAGGGAAATGGAGTGTATGTGTGTGTGTGTGTGTGGGCAGTTTGTAATGTAGAAATTAATGATTTATTGCATAATATATTAGTATTTTATCTCAAAGCTCTGCTAAATTCAGACCTCAGCGGGGGTTTCCAAGAATATCTGCAGCAAAGTGCAGGCTCCTGTCGTTGAGTTAACGCACGGTGTCCACCTCATCCTGACCATCAATAATAATAATAAGGCTTTTACTGAGTTCATGGGAATGGTGGGTCTGTATACTGCTGAATGAAGCTCGGGCTTCTGATCTCATCTTCAAAATGGAGAGGTATCTTAACCCCCTCCTTGCCGGTGCTCTGACTCATAGACCTAGTCCTGTTGTTGTTTAATATTCCATCTGCGTGGAGTCAAAGTCTCAGATTAACGAGATGACGTATTACACTGAGCGATCATTTTGGTCTGACACATTTTGGCTTCTTTGTTTTGAGACCGAGTGGATTTCTTGGATGAAGGAATACAAGCGATGGAGTTGACATCCGTCTGGATGGAGATGAGAGACTTCTGCTCGCTTTTTATAACCTGCCGATGCTACAGAGTGATTCTCCATATGAATCAAGAGCAGAAAACAAAAGCCGCTTTGTGGTCTTGTTCCCATTACAAATCTTCCCCCGTTGCTCACCACATCTGTGGAGTAACTGAAGAGCTCTTGTCAAATTAAAATAGGTTGTCGTGGTGTCTCACAGGGGGTTTAGTGACTATGATGTAATACATTATATCCAGACACTCATTCATCAGAGGGATAACAGCACAGGAGCTCCCTCTGTTGGCCTCTTCATGTCTACCTTAGAGGAGTTACCATACACTGTTTACAATACAGGAGAGACTCATAGTATAACTCCATATTTGGTTATACAATTTCACCCTCCTCCTTATATTTTTACAAAACATACAATTCAGTTTATTTGTATAGCCCAGTTTCACAAATTACAAATTTGTCTCAGAGTGCTTTACAGTCTGTACACATAGACATCCCTGCCCCAAAACCTCACATCGGATCAGGAAACAGTTCTGAAGATACACTAAAGGTACATGATGTGAAATATTTACATAATGGCATGTGACAATGTTTTTGTTCAGGTACATTTCATGATAACATCTAATTTAACCTATACAATTTATTCAAGAATCATTGCTTTGTCACTGACATTTGGCAATACAAAGCATGGGACTTATTAATTGTGCATTGAACTAACATATATAAACCATTTTCATGCCTTACAGACGGCCACTACTGATTCTCTAATGCCCAAAAGGACAGCAGCAGATCGAAAATCAAGATGTTATTGAGACAGATCGCTAAATGAGGAGGAGGTAACAAAGGGATGAAGAATTGTAGAGATGTAGTGGGACGTGATGGGAAAGCAAGGTAATTCCAGATAAAAGATTGAATGGAAAGGGATGGATGATAGTTGAGTCCAGGGTTTAAAGGAGTGGGACAGCCTCGAGACGATGGAGGAGGTGTGCGGCCGCTAATCCATTGAGGCAAATCACACAGCGGCTTGGAGACCGGCAGCCGGCCTCCATCCATCCATCAATGTCTGTTTACATCCACTTCCATCAAATCACAGTAGACGCTTTATCACTCTAAAATTCTGACGTCAGATTGAGCTTATTTAGCAAAGAACAGATTAGTGCCAACATCTTCAAACTTTTGCCGTCGGTGTGCACATATAGGACGGGCAGGAGGTGATGGGCTCACATGTCCCCCTCTCCCCGGGGCCGGCGGTGGCTCTCCCTCCAGCCCTGTGAAAGCTGTCGAGTCGAGTCGTACTCGGCTGGGAGCGGAGACCCGTCCGGCTGCCCGATGTGGAGCGTCTCCCCGCCTCTCGCTGCAGAGACTCTGTCTCCAGGCAGTCGCCTAAGCCGGAGAGAGGCTGCTGCTAACTGCTGCTCCCTTTGTTTCTATCGGCCCCCATACCCCGACTGCTCACCCACACGCTGCTTATTGCCTTGATTTGTTTTGTCTGCAACCGAGTCGCCTAAGAGCGGCTAGAAATATGACTGCATTAACACAGAAGACATTCCCAGATTGATTAGTATTTACATTATTCATTTCCTTAATCACAGTTCTCATTTCATTGTTTTATTGTATGTATATATGCCAATTGTTTCAATTTTAAAACAGATAATCAATATTAACCACTCAGATGAGAACAGACGAGTAGAATAAAATCAATCAGTTAAATCACTTTATGGGCTGTGATCAGAATATTGCTGATGCATCTACGCTGGTTAGACATCCTCAGTGGTGTTTGTTTGTGTGCCGCCATCTTTACTTCCAACGTGGAACATATTGCGGGAGCAGCCTCCTGTTACCATAGCAACACAGTGTTTGCAGTTACATGAAAAATGTCCTCTGCAAGGACATGAACGGGGGAATAAAATGAGCCGTGATTACCGTATTAACTCACCGTCCTCAGTTTCTCTCCATCCTCAAAGAAACAGCTTTTATCTGCTCATGTTTATGTTACAAAACAAAGGCTAAATATCTTATAGATATTCAGAGATTAATCTGTTTGGTGTCATCTTATTTGGTCTTTGGAAGTGGGTCCTGTCCTTGGAGCTTCCCGTCAGACCATCTGACACTATGATCCTGGTTCCCAGTGACCCAGATGGATCTCCAGGCAGACCAGTGCCCCCCTGCTGGGACACGCTGGGCCCTCACAGAGATTACTTCTCTGGCTCTTTACTTTGCCATGTGCCGTCTCGTTTTTTTTTATCACTACTCCACGGAAATTGATGTTTTTTAAGCATATTGAGTCTGGGACTTAAAATATGAAAATATAATAAACAGACACTACCACTCATTTTATACCAGGTTGGACCTTGTGTAGTCTTTATGAATTATTCAGATGTTCAGTGGAGCAAAATCCTGCCTTACAGTTGGCTTAGGAACCTCCATCTCTGCTGTGATGTGACCCAAGGGATAGTGAACATATTGCAAATGACAGAAAAAGACATTTATTCCTATCCTCCTCTATAAAAAGTAATGGTTGCATCGGGCATATTGGGGTCAATGGTGCCCCCCCCCCCAACCCTCCCATGTCTTTCATACTACAGGGTTTTATTTAATCCATGCTTGTGTGTGTGTGATAACCCACATAGGATGCTGAATTGCTCCATCCAACACCCTGAGAGCTGAATCCTTATAGATTTCCTGGATCAATACAGTATAAGGACATGGAGGTGTCCTTTTACTTGTCTCTTCTCCGGTCTGTGTTTATGTGTTACTGTTAAAGGGGTATAGGGATCCACCCTCATGGCAGCTTCCTCTCGTCATTGCATTGTTGTTGTTGCTTTTGTTAGCTTATATTGTTCATTGTAAAAGACTATCTTCAGTACTTCAGATATTATTAGTTTTCAAAAGATGTGCCTTTTCAGTTTCTGTCAGTCTGTGAAAATGAGCTGCGTTTGTAGAGCACCATCGAGCTGTGTGTACAAGCATCTGCTTGTCTCATGCCTGAATATGTTTTATGTGTCATGCAACACTATAATTTCATGTATATATCTTTACATTTGAATATAGATGATCAATATTAACCACTCTGCAAGGAATAGACGAGTAGAATGAAAAAAGTCAGTCAATTTATGGGCTGTGAATATTGTTGATGCAACTGTGCTGGACCTCACTGGTTAAGCAAGCCTCAGCTGTGTGTGTGTGTGTGGGACGGTGCGACGCCATCTTTACTTCCAACGTGGAACTTATGGCGGGAGCCACCTCCCGTTACCATAGCAACACAGTGTTTGCAAAAAATATGTCTTTTATTCAGTTTCTGTGTCTGTGAAAATGAACTGGGTTCAACGAGCACAATCTGCGTGTGTGTGTGTGTTTGCAATGACTACAATGTTTTTACATTTGCTTGATTAATTTAGGCAGAAAAGAATACACAAAGTGTGAATATATATATAATAATATATACATATAAGTATAAAATGCACTGGTGGTATATGAAATGAACAAGCAGGTTTGACTGTTGGGCAGCATCCTTATCTTCTTTGTGTGGATACAGGAATGTGGTTCTGGACCAAGAAGCAGAGTGGGGTAGGGCAGGGATGAGAGAGAGAGAGAGAGGGGGGAGAGAGAGATAAAGAGAGAGAGAGAGAGAGATAAAGAGAGAGAGAGAGAGAGAGAGAGAGAGAATATGCTGTTTGCAGGCGGTGGGCTTCTGCAGCCAGTCTTGTATAGAATGGGAGGAATCGTTACCAACTGAGGAGGAGTGCAGACAGACTGATACGGCTGCAGATGACAAAGAGGAACGTGGAAGGACTCTGATTGTAGTTTGAAGACAAAGAGATATTAGACTGGAGAGAAAAGGAGACGAGTCAGCGGCAAAGCTGAATCCGGTGGTCTTAGTCGTCATCCTGGGAAGAGGCTGCGGGTGTCTACCTGTGTGTCCGGCAGTAGCAGCGTAGTGCGAAGATGGCAGCCATGGCAGTCAGTACGTGGCAGGCTCTGTCTCCACTGCAGTGGGCTCGCTGGGGCTGGGACACGCTGCTGGGAGGGGCAGGAGATGGGGACAGCCCGGGCTCCGACCCGGCTCTGGGGCTCCTCCGGAGTTTCTCCTGGGGCTCACGTCATGACAACATGATCAGGTGAGACAGGACGGGAGGCTGAGGACCTTAGAAGTACGGTTCTCTGGTGAGCTTCGCTTTGCGTGTGTTTTTGTGTTGCTGAGGAAAACCAATCAATAGGTCTTTTGTGTCTGTTGATAACATTGCCATTGTAATGTTCAGCCTATTGTCATACCTATTGTATATTTCATATCTGTGATGTAGATCTCGAGGTGGTTTTGTGTGTGTGAGGGTGTTGAGGTACGGTCCTCCTGTGTCTCAGATGTGTCGTTATCTGTCGCCTCACTGCAGATTCAGCGTTTTCATTCGTAGCCATACAAGTCGATAAAAAAATGGAAACAGAAATGCACACTAGCCCGAAAGCCTTTTTCTTTTCTTTTTTAACAAGTACAAACTACTGGAAATTGCACCTGGTGCCCTCACTACTTAAATCAAGAAAGAACAATCCTTTCATGGGAGAAAGATGTATCCTTCATGATATCATCTGTCTGAGGAGGAGAAGTTTAGCTGACCGTCGATTGCCATCAATAATCCAGATAGTCACTAGAGGTCCAGTGATGTCAGTCTGATTCATGTATGCTCATCTTCTGTTCTAGGAGTTCAGACTCTGATGGAGCCTTTGAGACCCCTGAAGCCACAACCCCAGTGAAAGCTGTTTCTCCTATAGATCCCCGAACCCAGCAACTAACGTCCGATGACAAAGGTAGGGTAAGAAAATTACGCCATGATGTGCTTATGATGCTGCGTTACAACGTCATCAAGGCAGGCAAACAGGCGTACGAAAGTCTTGTTGCGCCATCTAGTGGATTAAAGCAGTATTGCTCATCTGGCTTTGTTTGCTGAGACAAGCACCTGAAGCTTTTGGGATATCTAGGATAGGTTGACCAATCGGTTCAGTTTCTCTCTCTCATGTGGTTAATTTTCATTACGTTCTATTCATCTGAGAGACTCTTAATTAATTATTCATAGCCCATTTATCTCTGTAATTGTATGTGTCAGAAGCCAGTAGCATCCTTTATCTCCATGCAGGCTGTTTTGTTCACACCTTCATCTCACCCACAAACCAGTTAGAAAATATAATCATCTAAATTTAATTTCAGTTGGATTTTATGCCTTTTTTTAGCCGCTGAAACCTCTTTACGTTACGTCTCTCCATCTTTTGCAGTAGAAGACACTTCAGGCACTCCTCCTGCCTCTGAATTGACTTCAGCGGATTCCCTGTCCTTTGTTTTTGATGAGAACAAGCCCATTGCAGCCAGTGGCCAATACCTTATTGAGCATGGTGGAGAATCGACAAGTCACTCTCTGACCCGCTCACTCAGCTTCCAGGGGGCAGAACTAGAAAGTGCTAGTCTGTTGGACGGATCCTCAGTGGGAGACTTCCGTCCACATTCTGAATCCTTCAGCGTTGGTACAGAGAGTGCTCCAGGGACACTCCGCCGGCCCAAAAAAGTCCCCCCTGGATCTGGAAAGAAGAAGCCTGTCACCAGACAGAGCTCCAACCCAGAGAGTCCAAAGTCAGCCTCATCCAGTAGCACCCCGGAGACCAAGAGGCGAGCAAAGCCTCGGACTGCCAGCCCTCTTCAGCCTCAGGAGGAAGCAGAGGGAGGACCGGCCACCCCCAGCCCTGGTGGAACCCTCCGCAGGACCAGGAAGAGCCGAGTGGAGACTCCTCCTTCCCTGCCAGAGGAGACCAACCTCACCAGCCAAGAGGAGAGCGTTGTCCTCCCTGCCTTTCCTTTGTGTCAGGAGGAGACCCCTCTTGTGAGTAGTCCAACAGTGAGAGACGAATCCCCCATTCCCCCCCCTACGTCCTACAAATGGGATCCAGAGAATTTTGAGGACATCGATCCTTTCAATACTGGAGGTAGTAAAATTGCCAATTCTCCTGATCTGAGTCGTAAAAGCCTCGTTTGTGCCCCCATCGCTACCCCCCCAGAGAGTCCCCCTGTCCTTTCTGTAGAGACGGCTCCCCCAGCTCCTCTTCCAGAGCCAAGCACCGACCCCGAAGAGCAACCCATAATAGCCAAGCGTCAGGCAATAAGGCTGGAGTTTGACTACTCGGAGGAGGGCAGTGAGGCGTCACACCAGGCCTCCGTCCCACCCAAGAAAGTGGGCAAGAAGCCCGGCGGGAAGATGCCTCTGAGGAAATCAAAGGTGGGGCTGAAGAAGGCCCTTCAAGCGCCGACGGTGCAGCTGGACAACGATCCTCCAGCAACGCACAATGGCAACGAGGAGGAAATCAGTGTTCCTGCAGTCTCTTACAAGTTTGAACCTGAAAAGTGGGATGATCCCAACTTCAATCCATTTACCTCGAAGAAAGACATTCCCAACTCCCCCAAACTGTCCACGCCGTCTTATTCCTTTGACACTAAAAGCGGCGATGACTCTGAAGACCCTTTCCAATCCTCCAATAAGATGTCCAACTCCCCTCCGAAGGCCTCCGCCACCTTCGATCTGTCATCCAATGACTGTGACAATGAAAATGACAACGACAACATTGGGGAACTCGAGGATCAAAATCAGAACAAACCCGGCAAGAAGAAGAAAACTCCGATTAAATCGTAAGTTCACAGTCTTATTTCCACCGGGCCGCACAGCCATGGGAGAGTCCATACTCACTCGCAGAACGTTGTATTCATGTGAGGGGTGTCTCTGTTTGTGAAGTTAGTCTGTGTTTGTATGTGATCCTCTTGTCTGTTATGCCAGTGCCTGTCTCTCTGTCACCTGTGTCTGTGTATTCTCATATGTCACAGGAAGTCCAGGGGTGTGTCTTCTCTATGTTGTCTGTTGTAAGTACAGGGACAAAGCAACCATCCGTCCCTTTTGACTCTTCATTCCATGCGGCTCCTTTTATAGCAGCAAGTTGCCGCTGTCTCAACATCTCAATCCTTTGTGCCTAATATCAAATGATTCCATCTCAACTTTTTTGATCCTGCTTATTTTAACAGGACATACCTGTTTACCTGTGTATGTTTTTTTCAAATTACTTTGTATTGTGTACAGTACAATCGCGCAATTGAACAACATCATAGTACAACTAAAGTACTTGGTATATCATGGCAATAACTGCTCATGTGTTTACATGTTCAACGAGTATTTAAACATTAAAGAGTTACTACACATAAACTTCTACTCATTCAGCAATTTAGTACTATACAGCAGAATGCAGGAAAGAGCTGCGTTACTTCACGGCTGTGTGTAGTCAGCAGCGTAAAAGGCTTGAATCCTTCGACTAGAGGGCCGTGCAGTATCAGTGTTCGACGAGGCTCCGTTGAATGACAGACACATTGTGTTGTGTTGCTGCCTTCAGCAGTCACTCTTTAAAACATTCAGAACACCAGCTGATAGTTTCCTATGAGCACTAAGCAGACGTTAATATAATATGTCTCGATACTTTTTTCTTGTGAAGCTGACAAAATAAATGTCTTTGTTATAATATAGGTGTGTTATAGATATGTGTTAACCTGTGTGTAACAATGAAGGTGCTGGTGCTCCCTCTGGTGTTCATGTTGAGCTATGGTTGAGAAAGCTAAAACTTTACAATTATTATTATTATACATTTCGAGATATACATATTTTTGTGTGGGGTTATTAACCCATTTAAATGAATATATATATAATAATATTTTAACTAGTAAAACTACTTCTGCTCAGATGTGTCATATATGCTTATTAGTACATGTATAGTTTATAGTTAGTGCATTCTGTTGTATATACATGAACTTCCACTAAGTTTATTCTGGTATATATAAATTAAAAACTAAAATAAAAAAATAAAGTGGCACTAACAGTTAATTACCAGTAATAGATTATGCATCAATGTCCTAACTAACCATATTATATCATATAAAACAACTATTATAGTCTATTTGTAAAGTAAACTATTCATAACATTACATTCCTTTACTACCATGACTGACTGTGCCGGTACTAACTAGATTCAACCCTCATCACGGACATGTCACTGTGTCCGTTCGTACGCCCTCACATAGACGGCAGTAAGTGTTCCTGTCACTCGACGCACATTACGTTGTCATTTTATGAAAAAGCAGACGTACCCAACCAGGTTTACGTTCAAGTATTTGCGACTATACACCCATTTGAGATTTGTAGTACACAATACTCGGTCTTGGGCAGTGACGGATGGATCTCATAAAGCTGTGTACTGAGTGACTCTGGATCTTGACGATTTATCTTTTTTCCTTTTTCTCAGTAATACTTTCAGAGTGAAAAAGTCACCAAAGAAATCCCCATTGTCTGACCCATCCCAGGTGCGTACCTAATTCTTCCCACCTGTACATCTCTCAGTACAGTTGAGCCGCTCACTACTCCCTCTTCCCTGCGACTCTGTCACTGGCTCCATCTTTGTGTCGTAGGATCCTACACTTGCAGATGAAACTCCCTCCCTCCGCCCACAGGACGACCACGCCACAGACGAGGAGAAGCTGGCCTCCTCCACCAGCCACAAGTGGGCCGCCCTGCACGACATGGACGCAGATTTGACCTCCGACCAGCAAGACTTCCCTCAGCCATGCGACCTTACTTCCTTTGTTAATGAGAACAGTCTTCCTCACCCGGCTCCAGGTGAGGTTTCTTTTGGATTCCTCTTTGTGACAAAAAGTGCTGACCGAGATCAAAGCATACCGCAAACAGGCGGTGCTCAAAGGACATTCAAAGCTTATGTTTGGAAAAACCGTCAGCAACCATCCCCTTTACTCTTCATTCATCCGGCATTGTTATTGAATTTTGTTGTGGCAGTGAAATAAGCCTGTCGGCCCAGTTCTCTAGTGCCCTCTGACCCCCAAAAGAGTTGTTTTCCCAGAGGCTGTGTGGCTCAACTCATCTGGGTCAGAGATGAAATAATGAACAGACAGCCTCCGCCTCTGACATCATCAGTCCAGAGCTCTACACTGGCTGCAATGTCTCTCCATTTCTTCTTCTGCCTCTCAAACTTTGTTTTTTCTTTCTGTGACAGTGCAAGACTATGAAATCGAGTACATGGAGAAGCTTGGCTCTGCGTCGCCTGTGAGTATTATGAAGAGAATTCATCAAATGTTTGCTGCTTTCTTTATTAACGATAGTTTGTTGTCTACACACGTTATTTAAAAGTAGAATTCAGAAAGCCTATGTTCTTTTCCCTTGTGTGTCTTGTAGCCACTGTCGGTGAAGAAGCCGTCTTTGTACTTGAAGTTGGACTCAGTGTCCGACAGCTTAACCAAGAATACGTGTGCAAATGGATCTGAGCCCAGCTCCCCCTGCACAGGGTACAACACGCTTCTACTGCTTCATTTTTATGTCTGTGAATTAATCGTGTAGTATTTCAAACAGTGTTGGTTTGCTGTATAATGTCGTCTTACAGTGCATTGTCATTGTTTAACTGACAGTTTACTATCTACTTGCCTAATTGTGAACCAGAATGATTTTGATTGCGTAACGCATGCAGTTCAATCTCATCAAACTTATAAATTACATGACACGCCTTGTCCCTCTCCCTCCCTCCCTCACCCCTCTCTGTCTCTCACTGAGCAGGAGTTTTGAGGAGATGGAGGCCCAGATCTCAGCGGGTATGAAGACACCGACGCTGAGCTCCCGGCCCGGTCCCGAGGGCTGCGCTGCAGACAAGGGCCGGAAGAGCGAGAGCGAGTCCCTCAGCCGAACACAGAGCGCAGAGAGGAATGAGCAGGTGAGCCCGATGCGTGCGCTCATGCTCAAACTCAGCAGAGAGCAGCTATCACGTGTTGTCATTGCTGTGTCTTGTCACCATCACATGAGGAGAATTTGTGTTTCGTATTTTGTTGAATTCACATCATCGTTTAGTCACGAGGGGAGGGGGGGAGTGCCACACTGCACATGCTTTATTGAAGGCTGGGACTTTGCCCTCCCGACATGAGCGCCATCAGTCATGGCGATTCTCATGAGAGCCTTGTCACTAATGACACACGGCCCGATGCTGCCACTCAAACACTCGGCGCTTTGCTTTGCCATGCTGACCCCTGCCCTCCTACCCACTCCTCCCGGTGCCCCTGTAGTGCCCTTACCAGGGCCTTGTGGAGGCCCCTGCTCCAGTCCCGGCCATGCCTCTGTTAGACACATCGTCTGAGTGTGACGACCTCCTGCAGTACCTGGAGCCTGACCTGGCTGAGACCAACCCCACCGCATTCGCCCAAAAACTACAGGTGTGTTCACAGACCAGACATGACCCCTCTTGATGAGCCGTATAGGTGTTTCATCTGGTGGCCTATGTGTGACCCTTACAGCTGTTTGTGTGTGTTCTTCACGCTGTTCTCACTGTGTCACCTTACTACATCATGCCTTTTCGTTTTCTCATTTTCACCTCTTATTGCCTCAGTTGCAGTTTTTAGCTTACTGTGTAAAATAGATCGATGGTGTGTGAAATGTGCAGCAGCAAGTGTGTGCGCGCTCTACTCAAGTTTCTATATGTTTTCCCTTTGCTCTCTCATCCTTGGGCCGCAACCCCCACTTCCTTACTACCCAAATCCATCAATCCCCCCTTCACAAACCCTACATGTGTGCGGCCCAGGAGGAGCTGGTACTTGCTGCCCTGAGGATAGAGGCTCTGCAGGTAGCCAAACACATCTCTCAGAGCCCCTCCTTCTCCACTGTAACTCCCCAGGTACTGCGCTGAGACCTGCACCTGCTGTATGCAAGTGTGTGTGTAAGAAGAAAGATGCATCTCTTGAATGAGTGATTATAGCAAAGCAGGTGTGCGTGAAAAGCACGTGTGCGTGCCTGTAGGTGTGTGTGTGTGTGTGTGTGTGTGCATGAGAGTGTCTCAACCTGCCTTTCCCTTCCCCCGAAACACACCATCTGCAGTGACTGTGAGCTCATGGCCTTGTCAACATGGTGGCTGCACCGCTACATTCGCAGTGCTCCTCAACAATCCCCCACATATAAAATCTTTAACATGACTTAACGCGTACAGCTGAACCCCCCCCCCCCCCCCCCCCCCGCCTAACAGCGAGCTCTTCCAGGTGTTCTTCTCAGTGACAGAGTGCTGTGCCTTCTTAGTCCCCTGCCTTTATCATGCATGTTGGGCAACATGCATGTTGCCTGTTCATGAGAAGCTTACATGAGCATGAATGTGACTGGGAATGTCTCACAGTAGGTTATACCAGCTGCTGAGGAGTTATGAGGATAGACTGTAACTCTCCCAGATGTATTTGTTGATGCGTTGCTGTCATCAGCCCGACATCCCAGTCACATCCTTGTTCCGTGAACCGGTCCTTTCCCAGACTAACAGCACTAACAACCAGGTACTTCAGGTAGGGACAGTAGTTTGACTAGGATTTTAGGTAGAACTTAGTCCTGTTGATGTAAGGTTGAAGGGCCTGTAGTGAAACAGCCCATGCCTTCATACAGTAGCAGAGGAGGAGTGAGGTGTTTTCTTTAAGCAGTGGTGATCCTACATCGTACGGACAGTGGACAAACTCTCGTCAGAGTTGGAGCAGAGCAGGCGCTTCCCGCTCCTCTTTCCATCCATGTCTCATGCTGTTGTCACACACATTTCACAGTCTCGACTCAGGAAACCCAGCACTCAGCGGTGGAATATCAACGGCTCACCCTTACTCAAAGTAAGAGGGACGGATCGCCCTGTGATCGGTGTTGGCCTCAATCTACAGTGCAGTGCATAAACACATCTGTCATTGTTTTTGGCTTTCGACCACCAGCACACTAGATTTGAAGTAGCTATGAGAGAGGGCTGATGGTACATGAAGGTGTTTACATCTAAAGGGTTTAAGAGTGTAGAAATCACAGCCCTTAAAATACACAGTACCTCCAATTTTGTAGAGTGCAGTAAATGCGAGGGCTCCTCCGTTGATTGAATGTAAATGCCGTCGAATTAAGGCTCAGCCCTATACTCACCTAGTGCCGGAGTACAGAGCCAAAACAATTGTCCATATGGCCATAGACTGCACTGTAAACTCCCGTAGAACCCAGAAGTCTGAGACGATGCTCTAGTCTCTTCATTGGAGCCTATCATAGCTGTACGTTGTCCCTGTGAGCGGATTTGATGTGTTTTCTGAGGTTATATTTAGTATCTCTCGTGTAACAGTCCACTAATAGGTTCTTTAGTGTTTGACGTAGCTTGTCTCGTGTCTTCAGTTGTCCCTTTATTTTGTTCACATCAGGTAGTTTTTCCCAAAGTTGACAGTAAGTGTTTTAAAATGTTCCCAGTTGACTTGACATGCGATCCAGGAGGATCTGGTTAAGGAGTTTTGTACAAGAAGAAATGATCAGCCAGCCAAAGCGGGCAAACTGCCTCGGGGCTGGTTGTGTGTGTGTGTGTGTGTGTGTGTGTTACTTTGTGTTAATTTCATGCATTACAAATTTGTAATGGTCTGAAAGCTCATGTGGAAATGCCTTACACATCTGCTGTGTCTTTCTAAAATCAGTTGGGGTCGAATCATCTGTTTGAAAGAAGTCAGATGTTATGGGAAATTGTTCTATACAAAAATTGTTGTCCCGGTCTGGGAGTAGTTTGCATTTTTGTTTTAGAACTTCAACCTTTCATAGTGTAATTTCAGTTCGTAAAAGTTCATTGTAACCGATTTGGTCGCCATGAGTCGGTTTTATTTAGCTCCTCCCTCTTATGTCACTTATAGTTGTAAAAAAAACAAGATGGTAATGAGAACTTTATGCTTCACAACATCAGTCCACAAATCAATGGGTGACTTGGCGGTCACTACATCCACTTCTTACATACATTGTATGAGAGAAATGCAGGGACATGAGTAATTGTGTCCAAAAGTGACATTTTCATTTTTACATATTGGGCCCTGCGTTTCATCAAACTATTATAACAGGTTTACAGACGTACAGCAAACCTGGGGCAGGATAGTATTGTAGTTTAGAAATTGTGGTTAATTTAATAGGACTCTGTCCTAACGGATTGGGGACATTTCCGTTCGGGGGTGGCCAATGGAGCCGAGCTCCCTAAAGCAGCAGCGACTCTCTGTCGGGACACATTTATTCAGCATAAGGGATGTCGCTTTATTATATTCATTACAATTTATGGTACTGGCATTTAAAAAATTAGGATTGTCTCTGTAAAACAAACCTCTAAAATATAAGGAACTGTGAGTAATACCGGCACTTAATTTCTGCAGATTTTCTTAACATTTTCTTTTTAAACCTCACTGAAGTAGGAGGGTAATAAGAGGTTTATGGTTACCTGGATTTGACAATTTTTTACATCCAGCGGAATAATAGGATTACTGCTCTACAAACACTCTTTCTTCAGTATATTAGTGGATAATAGCTCCGTGTCCCCTGTGAGAACATTTCTTCAAATCCACCCGTCACTCAGCTCCCCAGGGACGATTAAACCCATTTCAGAGCAGAGCTTTAGGGGAACACAAATGGTGCTAGAAAAAGGATTGTTTTTGCATTTTGATATGATGAATTGTGTGAAGATGTAGATTTAAAGGTTGAAATAGTCACATGAACGAATACTTTGTCTAGTCTCTCAGTCCACCTCAACACTGTATCCAAAACCAGTCTTTATAATCCTGTGAACTTTCTGGTTCACCTGAAAAATCAGGGCATTGCTGTAACAGTTCACACTATGATTATATCCACAACAGGTAAGACCAGTATGTTGAAATATGCTTTACCATGAGACTAACAACTAATTCCCATGCTGCTGCCCTCCTCCCTGTTTACCTTGCCTGGACCGAATCACACTCAAGCTCCCGGCTGCTCAGCTGGGGGCAGCATCAGCCACATCACTTGGCTAATACTGTGGCAATGAAGACTGTTTCATCCAATCATGTGGCAGCTGACCAAGTCTTCAGGAGCATCACCAGCCAATCTCATTTACATGTTGATCTTTGGAGTGTTTTACATTTTGATGTAGTTTAACGCCGCCTTGCCGTCTGATTCAGGAATGCGTGTGGCCCCGGCGGCGAGGGTCTCCCATCTTGGGCTCAGTCTGGTTTGTAACTGGTTATGTTTCCTTTCCTCTCCCGTCGCTCCGCCGGCTCCTGGAAGCAGCACAGGGACGTGTCTTCTCCAGTAGAGGGTGGTGTGTCCAAGAACTCGCTGTACGCCAGGACCACGACCAGCTACATCGAAGGGGAGACTCCCCACCTGCCCAGAGAGCTGGACCACTCGCTGGGAATTGCACGAGAGGAGGTGCGCCTCAAATTCTTTTATCCTGCAAATGATAGCTAATGTCAGTACCGTACATCAATTCAACATCACGCACTTGTTTTGTCACCCTCTTAGATCGTGACAAAGGAGAAAGAAGTGCTGGAGTGGCAGAGGAAGTATGAAGACAGCCGACAGGAAGTGGTGGAGATGAGGTAGGAAGCAGCGCCGTGGGTTACCATCACTTACATCACTGTGAGGTTCCACTCGTACATTAAAAGGACGGACTTAGCACCTCCCTGTGTTTATGTTCAGTGGTCCTGTCGGGACGCTTTCTGTCTTGTTTCCAGACTCCGCCCATCATCGTTTGATCTATCAATTGGTTTATCTTACTTTAAGTGTAAAACAAAGTCACAGCTAATGAGGAGTGGAGAGCCAGTTAAAGAAGTCCATCCAAGTCTGACTATCAGCATGACCGCTATAGGTGGAGAATATATGATGCTTATATATGTTAACTAGAATGGGCACTCGATAGAGCGCATACCTTCGCATATCACAAGATTGAATTATGAACAATTTGGCACTAGTTTCACGCAAATCGGATGGCAATTAACCGAGATATCGCAAATTTACGTTTTTCACCTTTTCGCGACCTTGACCTTGACCTTTGACCCAATCACTCTCAAAAACTAATCGATTGTTCCTTGGGTCATGACCAATCATCCCACCAAGTTTCATAAGAATCGGCTCAGTTTTGTCTGATTTAGACGAATAACTGACGGACGGACGGACATATTCACAAATAAATAAATACACGCCGGCGAAATCATTACCTTCTGCATTTTCAATGCGAAGGTAATGATCCATGAGAAGGTCTTCGAGGTGCCCTTTGAAGTATACACCACCAATATCTTAAAACTGATTAACTACACTTACATTTACGTCTCCAGATGATCAATATATGTCCGACAAATACAGGTTCAAGGAGATGTGGATATGAGGCCTTGTTCTCTGTCAGCGGGTGGTGGGTGTGTGGGTGTGTGGGTCCAGCTGGCCTCAGCTCAGTTGGTGTGAAGAAGACGGGGCTTACTTCATTTGGCTGATTGGGGTCAGGAGAAGGAGGGGCTAAGAGGCTAATCAATCCTCTTACCTCTGGCAACACAAGGCTTCCTATTGGTCCCTGCCGCTCTTTGGCTTGGAGTGTGGGGGAACTTCAAGCTTTAAGACTCAGATGGAAACTGGACATAGTGCAAATAGATAGAAGATATAAAGCTAGTTTAGGTCGCTTAAAACTCTTTGATTACTCAATAATCCTTTTATCGGAAGTTGCCGGCTGGAGAGCAGTTACCCCCCATTTACCTCAATTCTATGAAAGTATCTTACTGCACATTTTACAGTTAATTTCTACTTTTTAATATATGATGTTTCCAGCATATGAATGCATTGTCAAAATTATGACAGAGAGCACAAATCATAAGTGCCGGATCCAACCAGGCTATATATGTTTTTATTTACAAACTTAAATTGCTTTAGACTTTTTTTAAACGTGTCATCCTGATGTAACCCCTATACTGATCATCCACACTTGTTCATCCATAGGAGGATTGTTGCTGAGTATGAGAGGACGATTGCACAGATGATAGGTGAGCTCAGTGTTAAATACGAGTTACTGTCTTTTCAGTACACGTGAAATGTATTACTTTTGTTCCCCAACCTCTGCCACTATGTTTTGCTACACTTGCTTATTTGCAAATGGAGCAATATATAATGTATTTGTGTGCAACGGATTTTTGAGTACTCTTTTTATCACTCAAGCTAGCTTTACCATGTGCTTGCTTCCATATTTGATGGATATGAACTGAATCCTGACGTCATTGGACGGGAAGTGCTCCTCACCTTTAGCCCACGCGTGTCCAGCTTCTCTGAACTCATTAAATCCCGCTGCAGGTTCACACTCTGTATTTTTCCTCCTGTCACCTTCTTTGCTGCCTGATAATTTGATTTTCTCTGCTGTCTAATTTCGTACTCATTATAAGCAATGTCACAAAAAGAAACAATCTGTCTCTGCCCCTGTCTAACACCTGGCTCTCTCACTTTTCCTGCCCTCCCAGCTTGACTTAACACAGTCCATTCTTTTCTGTTCTGCTCCCATCTTTGCTCCCCTTACTATTTGATAACCCTGACAGGCATGCCAGGTGAGTAATGCTGAATTCTCCTTCACTTGTTTGTGTCAGCTCACGTCCCTCCACCCGTCCGTCAGAGGGGAGCAGATGTGCTCACTTTCTCCGTCTCATCCAGTCACATTTGTTTGTCCGGTTTGTTGAATTTCACCCTGTATTTTGAGACTTGAATGGTTTTTTGGGGGGAATCGGTATTGAATTCGGCATTTACTTTATGTAATTGCTGATATTAAATACGGCATACACATGTACATATGTGTACTGAAAACCTTTACATGCACACCTGCACTGTAGATGGTTCATTGATGCAGAATTAGGAAAGGAACGAGGCTGAAATACTTTCTAATCTTTATCACGTAATACTGAAGGACCTGGAAGCCAGAACCAGAACTGTATTACAGGTGTCTTTGATGTTCTCACTGTGCTTTTTGTTTGTTTGCATGCTTCAGAAATACGTATATAGTGTAGTATAAAAGGCTACTAAATCACACTAACTCACAAAAATGAAGTGTGTGTTTGTGCGTATGTGTGTCGGTATCTGTGCAGCAGACTCTTTAATAGGTAACAACTGTGGATCTGATCAACAGTATATTTGTGTGTGTCCATCAGAGGATGACCAGAAAGAGAAGTCTCTCTCCCACCACACCATCCAGCAGCTCATCATGGAGAAGGACCAGGCCTTGTCCGACCTCAACTCTGTGGAAAAGTCTCTGGCCGACCTTTTCCGACGTTACGAGAAGATGAAAGATGTACTCGAGGGCTTCCGCAAGGTGACTGACGCACATTATTCACAACTAATGAGTCTTTTCAGCATAACCTACCTTGTAAGTCATCTAAAAATGAGCTTGTCAATCCTTATGGCAAGTAATTCAAATATGTCTCAATCCCTTCAGAATGAAGAGGTTCTGAAGAAATGCGCTCAGGAGTATCTGTCCAGGGTCCGCAAGGAGGAACAGCGCTACCAAGCTCTGAAGATTCACGCAGAGGAGAAACTAGACAAGTGAGTCTCACTATTGCAAGTTTCTGCCAACATGAAGATGTTATTTCCCCCAATGGAAAATACACCAACTACACAATAATTCAATGCCGAACTACAATATGTTGAATAGAGGTAAATGCTGTTCCTGTTGGTTTCTAAAGATCCATTCGGGATTGGCTTTTCAAACATAAGGTTTTGCTTTCATATGAATTTCACAAGACTTGATTCTCCTTGTATCACGTGTGTGTGTGTGTGTGTGTGTGTGTGTGTGTGTGTGTGTGTGTGTGTGTGTGTGTGTGTGTGTGTGCGTGTGCAGGGCCAATGCGGACATCGCTCATGTGCGGGTCAAGTCCAAGCAGGAGCAGGCCGCCCACCAGGCCAGTCTGAGGAAGGAGCAGATGAAGGTGGAATCTCTGGAGCGCACTTTGGAGCAAAAGGTCACTTTGAATTCCTCAGTCGGAGTGAAAGGATGTGAAATCAATAGAATAATATTGACATGGACAAGTATATAAATTTCTATTTTTGCAATTGTTTTCTAGAACAAAGAGATCGAGGAGTTGACAAAGATCTGCGATGAGCTGATCGCCAAGATGGGGAGGAGTTAGCGACCACAGCACGCCCAGTCCAGATCTCACAGAGAAGAGGAGCGGTTTTGGGAATACGCAAAAGATTATTTTATACTCTTCGAAGGACTGATGGACATTTAAGGACAAAAAATGGTCTTGGGGTTACATTTTCGACGGACTTTGTGCAAACAGGATCCACAGGAATGACTTCCCCTGAATCACTCTGTACATTTTTTATGTGTCAGTGTATCATACTGTATCAGGGGTCTGGTTTAAAGTTTTAAGAAAATGTATCATATCACTAATGAGAGTGTGTGTGTGTGTGTGTGTGTGTGTGTGTGTGCGTGTGCGTGTGTGATAATGAGAAAGCGAGAGCATGTGGGTCACATGATCTATAACGATGTTGCCATGACAGTCGCTGAGGAAGAAGACTGTTTACCCGTTCCTGCTGTTGTCTCCTCTTGATACAAGAGAAAAGATACGACTTTGAAAAAGAGTAAAAGAGATTTAGATTAATTTATAAAATTATTCATACACCAACTATCACAATAGCGTAATGCATGAGGAAGAGAAAGGAGAACGGTTATATGTTTGTATATACTGGAGGAAATTCCAAGTTTGAAAAAGATTCATCTGCATTTTTTATGGTTATTCTGTCATCTTCGGCACGCTTTCCTCATGTAACCTTGTAGATATTTGTCATACTTGTCATAGCTTTCTCGATGAAATTGTGCGACTATTTTTTGGGATTTTATTTTGATATAAAGCAAACTAATTGTGACCTTATTCAGTCATGACAGGAGTAATTTAATTGTGGATGGATATATCCTAGTTCTGCTGTGGTCGTTGTGTCACGCTGAGGAATAACTCTTCTGCACAGCTGCTGTACAGCATCTGCTTACAAAGTGCAATAAAAGATGGCAATACAGCACATTGTGTCTGTTTGGTCGATCTGGCATGACCCGCCATACATCAGGACTATGTTGTGATGCATTATCGGTGTTTGCTTTAGGGTTTCTTTTCTCTTACTTTAGTCCTGTGATTCCTTTTCATTGGTACAGGGGAATGTGGAAGAACACTGAAAATATGCTTACATATACAAATTATATTATTCATATAGATATATTTGTATTCGGCGGGAAATAAATACACAGATAGCATTACAAATTCTTGTGAGGTTGATCGTAAGCACATTTATTGCCACAATAACATAAACTAGTAGCTGCAGAATCCTAGCTGCACAGGATACGCCTTTCCATCAAGTTGTGAGAGTTTGAAACGGATCACTGGAAGTAATGGATAGTTAAAAACAAGCTTCTTCCACTTAAAGGGCAGCAGTATGAAACCTCCAGACCAAAGCCCAGACATCAACCACTGTCTCATGAAAATAATACTATACCACTTGTAAATAACAAAAAGTGTTTGATAACATCCAGTTTGAGAGCACCTATTTGGAACATTACGAGTGTAGTCCCTGAACTTGAACAAAACTTCACTCTACCTGACAGATGTGAGGTGTTCAATAAGCATGTGACAGTCAAAACATATTCAAAACAGCAATGCTATTGAGACAGATACCAGCCGACCTGACATGATTTACTCCAATTCTTGGGAGTGAAATGTAGAATGTGTGATTTGTAATTTACAGAGTTAATCTTTCCAATTGTCCAACTGAAGTAGATGCAACATTTAAGGCATCTGTATAAGCATCAGCGAACAGCTGGACAACAAGCATCCTGCAGGCAAATTAACCCGGCACTGGAGAAGCTAAGTTGACATCCGTCGGGCCACAATGCCAGTTCAAGTTCAGAGGGACAAGAGAGGGAGGAGCCAGGCTCAGGATGGGTGTGGCCACAGCACAGTGGTGGATGGTACAATGAGAAGTACGGGACGAATCCTTTTGCCCATTCAGGCAGAAGAAGCAACTATTGACAGTCAACACAGTGCTGTGGACCCCAGTGGAGGGGCTGCTCATCAGTACAGGACGGGTATCAGCTCATTGTCAGTGGGATCAGGACCACCGAGGACCACCAACACCATGAGAAGTGTCCAGTACTGCCCGCTGCTCCTGCTTTCTTTGGTCTTGCTAGCGACTGATAGTAAGGACTATTGTTTTCTATTGTTTTCTTTTGTTTTCTATCTTCACCTTATCCCCCGTCTACCTTTTTTTAGATGTCCCCACTTCTTTTTGTCCACCTTTCATTGCTTGGTGTCTACTTTCAGGTCATCTCCCCTGCCACTCTTGAATTTCCCCAAATAGTGTGAACACTTGTTATTTCTTCTGTATTTCTGTCATCTCATGAGAGGCAGGGACCTGTTAAGTGAATATCTGTCCAAAGTAGCTTTGTTCTCGACATCAGGACAGGTAATGTAGGACATGAAAAAAATGCAATTATCATTATTTAAAAAAAAAATCCTTGCACGTTTAAAAAAAAGAAAGAAAACAGTTCAGTTCAAGCTTCTATTGCCACTTTAAATGATGTAATCTTAGCTCATTTATGTTTTTCAAGTATAGTCCTCTAGTTTTGCTTTGTGTGTGTCATCCTCCTCTTTAACTAGCATGCACGTCTCGCCACTAATCTCTTAATAGGCCTGAAGGCTAATACTTATAGCATGTGTGTGGAGCGACTGTGCTGTGGGGATGGATTGGGGTCAAGTGCGAACAGCAAAGGGGCGTTTATACGTCATGTCAACAGAGGGGCACACTCAAATTCATACAAGACATTTTGCTTTGCTGTTGTTTTTATTGTTTTACTCTCAAAGTTGTGCTTGTATCTGTACAAGGTCTGAAAGTCTGATATTTTAGTGATTTTTTTTATTTTATTGTGTCTGATTAAGTTGATTTACATCCGCAATTGAACCTGCATTTATTTTGAGTGTCTGATCAACTTTTCTGTCCGGCACACCATAACCGGATGGCACAAGATGCGTCTGGTGTTATTTTGATGGCCAAGACAAGATATGTGCTGCTACGGAGAATGTTTGAAGTCGCGATGATTCCTATAAGCCCAGCTTGGTTTGATCCTCTTAGGAAACAGCATTAAAGGCTGTTTCTGAAGGACCAGTTTAGAATTTAGAAGAAGGATGATGCTTTTCACAAGGAAACGTTCAGCTGCTCTTTCAAAGGTCAGCTAGTTCTCAAACAAGCGATCCCTCCTCTGGGGAGCTTTATAAAGACATTTACATGTTTTATGCGCTAAAGCTTTGGGTAAAGTTTAAAAAGATGTGTTTTTAAATCCGAGCGCACTTGTTTAATTCTTTGCTTTAGGGACAACTTGTCTGAAGGAAGCGATCAATCAGTGCTGTCTTCTTACTTTACTCTCACTGTGCATCAGAGCTGTGCAGTCACCGTGTCTCCGTGTACCATGTTCATCAGACACAGACATCATGTGTTGATAGTGGTACAAATATCCCGAGTTGAGGCCTTTGTTTACACTGCATGAGCCTGACTAACAATGGATCGCAATCTATGATAAATGGAAACAAGCATGTGCACAATGCACAGTGCAATGCAGTCCATGCCACAATAGCTGCAGCTGGCTGTGTTAAGAACCACTTGTACCAATGTCTAGAAATGTGTTTTTAAAGGGCAGAAGTGGCAGCAGTGACCTTAGCTGACTCTTCACAGTATATATATATATATATATATATATATATATATATATATATATATATATATATATATATATATACTACCGTTCAAAAGTTTGGGGTCACTTAGAAATGTCTTTATTTTAAGAAAAGCATGTTTTTTGAATGAAGATAACATTAAATTATTAAGAAATGCACTCTACATTATTAACGTGGTAAATTACTATTCTAGGTTGAAACACCTGTTTAAAAATAAATAAATATCTACACGGTTGTATAGAGGCCCATCTCCAGTGTTCTAATGGCACTGTGTTATTTCCTTAGAAGACTAACGGAGGGTTAGAATTTTAGAAAACCCTTGTGTTATGTTAGCACAGCTGAAAACAGTTATGCTGGTCAGAGAAGCTTTTCAACTGGCCTTGCTTTTGAGCTTGAAGTCTGAAGAACACAATTGATATTTTAAATAAAAATCATTATTTATAACCTTGTCAATGTATTTACTATATTTTCTATTCATTTTGCAATTCATTGGATAAATAAAAGTGAGTTTTCATGGAAAACACAAAATTGTCTTGTTGGGTGACCCCAAACTTTTGAACGGTAGTGTACATCCATAAATGCTTTTTCAATGATTATTTTGTTGTTGCTTTGTTCTGTCCATGCATCAAAACATCAGATCACAATATCTCAACAACAAATGATAGGCATTCTGTGGAATATACTGTAAATATTCAGAAACCCAAGAAAATATGCTTTTATTAGATTATTGTGAACCTTCTCTCTGCCATCATGATTATCAGGCGAAGGTTTCCACTTGACCCAAAAATATGTACAACTTTAATGGCTAATGGCCACGAAAATTACTAAAAGTAGTTATGATTACAGGGATTGTTATGTACAGCAATTATATTTGATCCAACACTCTATAAAACCTCATCTTTATACAGTTGTTGCTTTTAACCTAACACCAAATTATTAAGAAATGCACTCTATACATTATTAACGGGGTAAATGACTATTCTAGGTTGAAACACCTTTTAAAATAATTAATTATAACTGATTAAATATCTACACTGTTGTATAGAGGCCCATCTCCAGTGTTCTCATGGAAAACACAAAATTGTCTCGTTGGGTGACCCCAAACTTTTGAACGGTAGTGTATATATATATATATATATATATATATATATATATATATATATATATATATACACAGAGAGAGAGAGATATTTGATGTAACATCCTACATTCGGACCAGTCCTCTATCGACTGCAGCAATAACACCAGGTCAGTCTGAGATTGAACATGTGCTCTTCAGGTAGTGACACCTTCGATGCTACGTATCTCTCTCGACACAACGAGATACAACTATGCATTAGAGATCAGGAAACTATTTCCCTCAACATGCCCTGTTGTTTTATTGTACTGCTTTAGTAAGCATGCTGTGTGTGTCCTCCAGGTGAGGCTCTGCAATGTTATACCTGCATGGGCTCCAACAACGAAGACTGCAACCAACAAGGCTCCAAATCTTGTCCCAGCTACTCTGATGCCTGCGCTGTGGTGGTCGGCCATGCCAGTGAGTCCAACAGTGCAGTAGCCGTTTATATTGCTTGTTTCTTCTTTTTTTGTGTACCTGTGTGTGAGGATATGAGAATGTGTGTTTGATGGAGTACAGGCTGCTGTCTGGAGACACACCCCGGCCAGCAGGGGGTCCGAGGCTTTAAAGGAAATGAAGAGCTTTACGGCCCCTTCTGGATCATGATCTTTAATTAGTACACTGTGTGCTCCTGTCACGGAGACACTTTATCTTCACAAATGTAATTAAACTCTGTTTACTTATTTAATCCTGCGTAAGACTTTTACATAAAATATACCTTACTAATCATCAACAAAAGGGGGCCACAAGGGAGAGCATCATCCTGTCTGTAAATGAGACACTGTAGATGCTGCACTTCTTCCAGATTAAAGTCTGCCGTCAGGCATGTGGTGATGTTTATAGTGTGACACACAAACAAATAAAATCAAGTCTCATCAAATGTATATTGGTTGGTTAGTGGAAGGCAGCTGCCACACCAGTGACTTCTATTTCTGTCGTTTGTTTGTCAGGTGGGGTGATGAAATCATGCTCCTACAAGTCGTTCTGCAGTCAGGCCAACAGCCAGGGCTACAGAGCCCCGGGGGTCAAAGTTCACTGCTGCTACGGGGATGACTGCAATATGAACAGCTTTGCCTCCCGTCTGCCAAGACTCAACTACCTGCTGCTGTTTCTCCCTCTGTTGTTCCACAGTTTTTTCAAGTAGACTCAAATTCCCGATGCCAACAAGAATCCATCTGCAACACAAATGACAACTCGTGTTCTCATTTACTCCCAAAATGGCAAATGACCGTACACACTGAATACAACTCCAGTCTGCTTTGATTTACCAGTATGCATCCAAACAGAAGCCTTTACATGAAGGAGACACTGTACATGGAAGAGCTGGAGGTGTTAACCATGTGGATTATACACACGTCGTTGGATTGACTCCATTAAGCAGTGCTCAGTAGATGCGTCTTTCAATGGATTTCACTTAGCTAATAACGAGAGGATCCCAAAGGACGTGCTGGCAGAGGTAATTTATTTCTTGCTGCCCATATTTATGCCATTCCCCACTTTTTGGTGTGATACTTGTGAAACAATGTGTGAAACTACAGGATGAAACAAACTTTCTGCTTTCTTCTTTCTGCGTTTTTTACTAATGATGTTTCATGTTAAGCTTCACTGAACCCGTCTTCCTCTTCACCTAAATGCGTCCAAGTGTCTCAGCATTGCTGGTGTCAATCACATGTGTGAGGAGCTGTGTGGGATATTTTGGAAACAGAAAACACTCCTCACACAAATCCACATAACCCTTTAACACGCATGGTGTGTTAGAGAGAGGAGGTTAAAAATGAATAATATTAATTTGGTGTAATCTCTAAATGTCTACATTTTCTGTTTATTGTGTAATTTTCTTGGAATTCATGTTCAGAAATGATTTTTTTTACGATATGATTTTAAATTAAATACAACAGCTGCAGCTGCGGGCATCGTAACACATTTAAGTGCAAACTATAAAGTATAACAAGTTCTAGCAATCTCTTAATATGAAAATAACATCCCAAAGTAATCTAATTTAATATTATATATATATGTATATATATATACAATATATATATATATATATATATATATATATATATATATATATATATATTAATATTGTCAGGAAATATATTTGTAACAGCTAATTCTTAATTGACAGACTAAATGATGAAACTGTTGACATTTATAATTCAATGCAAATGCAATCGCATGTAAAGATCTCTGTTGCTGCCTCTGTGTGTAAAAGGTTCTGCCCTCACATGTTGTCCATAAATCAAGATGAAAACTGTCTATTGTGTGAAATTGTTTCACCTCATCTCTTGCCGGCATCTGGCTTGACTGATTCATTCTCACCACGTCCAGAAGCGCATATTTCTACAACTATTGGAACAGAATTTTCTGTATCCTCACACACCACAGACACACACACGTTTGAATGTGCTAACCCAAATATAACAGCTGGGAAACCACAGCTGCTCTCTCTCTCAGGCTGAACCAGGTTAACAGGTTATGATCATACTTGAAATGACATCTGTTGCACTGATGATGATATTCACTGCTTACAGAGAACCGTTCACATATTTGTGAACCGGGTATGAAGATGCACACACTGCTAATATCATCAACGCGAAGAGACTGACATGATTAGATAACATATGCAATATGAAGCGTGTACTGAGCGCCTTTAGGACAGATTTGACAGCCTCTAAAAGCTTCTTCCCAGCACGCCTCTCTTGTAGTTCACACAGCCTCCACCGCGAGGCAGCCTAGCCACACGTTTGACCTCAGCAGACGCTGTCAAATCTATCAGACTGTTGCTATTCATATTGACGAACCGTGCCTCCAGGGTACTGCTGAGATTGGCTTGAGTCAATACTGATAATAATTGCACTGTTTTATAGCTGTCTGCTGGGGTTTGCACTTTATTTAAACATGAGGAAACTCTCTTCCTCTGCTTCTTGCATTGACTTACTCTCTTTTCGGTCTCCTCTTCTTCCTCCTGCTTCTCTCCTTTTGAGAGGTGTGAGAGTGTGAACGGACTGCCCTGCAGGGGGATAGGCACTGACCCCAAACCGCGAGTCTCCAGGCCCGTTCAGCCGGAGCCTGTTTTTGGTGCTCACGTCCGCAGACGGCATACAGCAGGGGGCCTCATGTCGGCCCCCCGGCAGCTTCGTTTGAAAGGTTTCTTTCACATTAATTAGGGAGGAGGGGGAGAGTTTTCATAAACCTGAGCGACTGATGGAGGGTCAACACGGTCAAGGTGCTGCTGAGGCGTAGGGGGGTGTCTGAAGTTTGTCTTTTGAGGCTCGTAGTTCAATCGACTGTTCAACAGTGTTAGTCATGACTCACTTAAGTGGGAATGTTTGTGCACTATGCAATTTCCCTGCTGCATATCAGTTGTCTCGTTTGCCGCCCGCATCTCTCACCAGACAAAGTTTATAATTTGCCTCCCCCTGCATCATCTCAGCAAAAACTGAAGGTCATCACCACAGTATGTTTACTCCCAATCCTCTGGCACCTGAAGGCATTATCACTGCAAATCCCCCCGCCCCCGCCTTCAAAGGGATGAGCTGGCTGCCCTTTAGGGAGTAAAGTTAAGTAAAGTTAACCAGCATGGTTGAATGCCACTGAATGTCCCACACGTTGACATTTCTGTGATTATTTTTGGTTTGTTTGTGTGTTTGTTTGGCTGTTATCAGAGAGCATTTGTCAATTGTTGAGTGCCGCTGAAAGATTGAAGACTGAGAAACTGGCCTTCCGTCACAAGCCCTCACGCATCCATCTTTCTGCTGTGAGATGGTCTGTTAAGGCCTTCGTTGCATTTCCCTTATATTTATTTGCCTGTTGTATTGATTGAGTGACCTCTTTGAAATGACTGCCGGCTGGAGCACAACTGATTAGAATGGTCAATACAAGAAAAAGAAAATCATACACTTGTATTTCAGGAAGGTGGTTGGGTTTTTCTGAGATGATACAGTATTTGTTGGTGCTCAAATCCCCTTTGGTTGGAAATTCCTCTGAAACAGGGAAAGTAACTTTTCGTGGAATCCAGGTCGGCCCCACATACGCAAACCACCAGTTCATCTAGCGGCAGCGTCCCCTGGATAACAGTTTTCAGTTGTCCCAGGACATGATGCCGTCGCTCAAAATAACCAACAGTGTCTCCATTGATCGATGAGCCAAGTGGCCGCCATTATAACTGACACAAACAAACTGGTCCGAAGTATAAAAAACACACACACTCTGCTCCATCAAATGCTTGCACTATTATAGGGTGGGAACATAAGCGCCCGGGGGGGGGAAAGAGAGCGTGTGATACGTTGGCTGTGTTTACGAGCTCTCGGGCCCTGGCTGGTTGGCACGGGTTCACCCAACGGTCACCAGTCCTGAGGTCTCTGGGTCGCCGGTCTTTTGGAAAAAAATCTGTGAAGCAGAATTAAAGTGATCTACCTCAGGATGGAGGACCATCAGGAGGAGAGAAACAGAGAGCTAGAGTGTGTGTGTGTGTGTGTGTGTGTGTGTGTGTGTGTGTGTGTGTGTGTGTGTGTGTGTGGACCAAAGAGAGAGCCGGGGGGAATGAGGAGAAGAAGAATGATGTGTAATGAGTGTGTTCCCCTGCTCTAGCTACTTTGAAATGTGACTAAATGGCCCGCCTCCTGTGAGGCCAGACCGCAGTCTCTGAGGGCAGCAAAGAGCCACCGAGAGAACCACGAGTTGCACCGGATACTTTTCAAATATCTAACACAGAGGTACGATGTATACACTAGCAGTATCATTTGAACATATGAATCTTTTTTGAATTATAAAGACCTGTTCCTGTTTCTGCAAACAGATTCCATGAACTACATGAGCAATACTCCTCAACACATTTCAGATGTTATATCGTTATTCATTAGTGTATGAATTACAAGTAAACATGCTTTGAGCCAATATACAGCATCTCGTGTCTCCGCCATATGTTCTCTGCAGTTTTCACCTCTATCCCAGTTCCCTCTCTTGAGAAGACAGTGTTTCTGTGTCAACTCTAGCTGTGATACTGGCTGTCTATTTTTGCTTTCCCCCACAGGATGAACAAAGAAGCAGGATTATATAGAGAGAGTACTCCTGTGATGAGCTTTTTGTAGAATTGCCACACTTCTGCTAATTCTGTGCATCTTGAAGGAGGAACAAGACCCGCATTCATGTGCACGGGCTCTTCGTTTTTAATTGGGAGACATGCGAGCGGAACAACGAGTCGCCGTGACAAAAAACACCCAGGGTCAAGAAATATCACGGAGGACGGTGGAGAAGGGCTGGGGCGATCCTCGGTCGGGAGGGTTTACTGCGTTGAATGAGTGTAGAGGGAAAGGAGGATAACAAAAGAGAGGAGAGGAAAGCAGACCGTGGAGCCAAAACCAAATCACATCAGTAACCGCTGCGCCCCGGGATGAGGGCGGGCTCAGTCAACCGCGCCATGCAACTGGGATAATTAGTTTTGGAAAGGAATATCAACTGATATAATTGAGCATTCTCCACTAATGAAGATGTTCTGTGTTGTCACTGGTGAGGCGCTAATTGATGATGCAGGGAGCGGGTGAAGGGCTGTGCAGGATATGATGGTGGAAGTGCTGCCTGCGCTGGGAACGAAAACAAGTTCTTCAGGTTCGCTGATCTCAATTTTACAGGTTTTATTTAGTAGTCAGTGACTCACTGTATGCTTTCATTCGCACAAAGGCCTGTTATAGTGTGTGCGTGCGTGTATGTGTGTAAGCGACAGGCTCATTTGAAGTTGTGTTTCCTCATAACGTTTAGAGAGGACATGAAAGTAGCATTAACTTTAGACGGATAAGAGTTGGAGGCTAAATGAAAAATGCAGGAGTCCAAGGGGGTGGGGGTGGGGGTGTGGGGGTGGGGGGTGTTTAGGGGTTGCACAGGTCGTGTTGGCAGTTTCGATCGAGGGAAGCAGAGGGTCGAGGAGAGGGGGCTGCGAGGAGGGGTCATGGTGGAATCAGTTGAGGGAATAATAGGAAAGCAAATTGGTTTTGACAAGTTCGGGGAGCTGGAAGTAATGCGGCCCTTTTACAGGGGAGACGAGGGAATATCCAGCAAAACTATGAGATAATCAGGGGTACCATTCAGGAGCAGGGTGAAGCGAGGGATCCGAGCTGGAGCACGGGGCCTGCTGGTGACCCTCCAGGGCCCCGGGGAGCAGGGTCAGCTCTCATGTGCAGCCTGCAGGGGGCGACAGGCTGGGAGCGGAGATGGACATTTACTGGAAAGTGAAAGTTTTGTTGACGCTTTCTCAGTTTCTGTAATCTTGACAATATAACACACTCGGCATAACCTTCTGATCACTATCAGTCTTCTCAGAAGCAATCTTCAAAAACCTTTCAGCAGTTGATATTTGTATTGATTAAATGAATTGTCGTGTCATGAATAAATCAACCCAATGAATAATGCGTTTTATGAAGATGTTGAAGACATCCTTGTTAACTCAGAGACGACAGGCAGGCAGACAGATGGAGACACAGGAAAGTAGATGTGCACAGCGATACGCACACAGACAGACAGGTATGCAGACAGTCAGACGAATGCAGACAGACGATACTGATCAACTATTCCCTGTCGCTCATCTCCAGAAACAGAATCGGCTGCACAGACTGCTCGCATGCAGCAGCCAGCACGGAGACAGACGGACGCAGAGCATCCGGCGAAGGTGTTTGAACACAAACAAAGGATTAGCAGAGTTCTGGGCACGAAGGTGACGGCAAATACAACACCAAACGGGCCCGCTCCATGGGACAGCAGGTCCAACCAGAAACATGATTGTACAACCATTTTAAATCAATGTTGGTGGGTAATGGGAGCCATGGTTCAGCTCCATGCTGTCCCGTTTGCCGGAGCTGATTTAATATGGAGAGCAGGAATGCATCCAGTTTGGAGTGCTGTTTAAAAATTGAATATTGTGGCTTCTCCAGTGAGAAGGGAAAGGCAGGGGGTGAGCTTTTGTTGCGCTGAAATTGAAAATTCCTCATGGTGTCAAACATGGAAGTAAACGGTTGAGATAAAGTCAAATATTTCCCCTGTGCCTGCTGACACCTGCATGGCTTGATCTCTCTTTTTAGATAACATCACATATAGCAAGAGAAACACACGCACACACACACACACACTCAGGTCTGATACCCGAATGCACAATTTGGGAATGATCGTAAAACTCAATCGCATATTCCTGTATCCCACGAATGCCATCTAAAATGATTATGTCAAAGATTTCCATTGAAATAAGAGATTCTATGAAGTCACTATAGTTGACTTGAGTCGACACAATGGGGATTAGGTGTGTGACCCATGTGATGACAGCCCTTGCATTTGCAGTATCATGTACAGTCTGTGGCGACATTCCCGGGAAAAATCTCAAAACACATATGGATTTGCCGTTGGTGGTTCTTTAGGGTTTTATTTTTGCATATTTTAAAACAAAAGAGAAAAAAATTAAAATAGCATTAGCAAATGCCCATGTGGGTAGAAATGTCCCCCCTCCCACCCCACGGTCTCCTAAAAGGAGCCCACCTATAGTGCCGTCCATAATAATAATAATAATAAAATAATAATAATAATAATAATAATAATTATTATTATTATTATTAATATTATTATTATTATAATCATAATTATGATTATAATTAGAATTATAATTTCATTGGGGGTAGGTTCCATTCATTTTATATACAGTACAGGTAAAAAGATAAGCAGAGAGTTTAAAACAAATCTCAAATGATATTTCATCTCGGGCTACGGCTAACAGATTAATACATTATCATTCGGTTGTATTTCCAAAGATAAAGTGTAAATAGTAAATAGGAGCCGTCAGGGCTCCACACTTTGGGTGCACCAGCCTCCTTCTCCGTGTTTTCCATGCGACTTCATCATATCCCTTCACATTAGTGCAGTCCGCTGCAAAGTAGCTGCAAGAATCAGCACGAGGTCAACTGTGGCAGGGGAAAAAAGGGGGGAAGAAAGAGAAAATATTTAAGGCCTTGCTCCCTCTGTCAGCTTTCACCTCCTTTCCCTCCTTGTTCTTGTTTTCACAGCCCTTAATCCTGGCGGCTCCAACGCGGAGCGGTCACAGGTTTTGACAGCAGCCTGTAATGACCTAAGCTGTTCTCTGCGGGGGCCGAGGAGGGTTGTTGGGGGGGTGGTTGAGGAGGGATGAAGGAAAGTTTAATGAGAGGTTACTTGGCGTTTATTTGAAGGTGTAATGCAGTTCCTCATCTGGGCCCCTAGGGGCCGAGCAGTTACAGACAATATGTTTGAAACCGGTTTTGTACTTGGAATACACTCAGTAAATCAAACAATTCACCAGAGAGGACATAATTCATGTTTAATAATCTGAAAGTAATTATCTGTTTTCACAAAATGTAGCCAGCATATCTGCTGTGCATAATTGTGCCCTGGCAGCGTGCAACATTATTCCAGTTGGAGACTGCAGCAGGGAGCTCTTCATACACATATCTCAAGCACACAATGTGGGAAGGATTTAATTAATTTTAGGGAATGAATTGCATCTTATATGTACATTGTTGAGTTGAACATTTAACTGTCCTGTTAAATGTCCTGCAAACATTTCACATGAAGTTTGTTCTCATTTTGACTCAAATAAAGTACAATACAATATTGTTAACGCAGATAGACATAAATATCTAATTGAGTGTTACTTAATATTGCATGTGGAAACACAGTATTTAAAACGTTCCTGCGTTTTGACGAAGAATCAGGTGATGTTTATTCTTTTATGCCTCAAACTAAGAGCTGAACCACAATCTAACTTACATTTCACATCACATTTATGATTACAAAAGAACAATGTTAAATGTTCCCGATACTATCTTCCAGTATTTTAGCTACATTTTTATCACAATATAACATCTGAGGTATTATTGATTTAATACATGAGACTTATCAAAGCACTCGGAATGTTACCTTGTCACATGGCCGCTGAGCCGAGCCGCTGAACTCTTCTCTTAAGCTCAGTCGAAATGCCGGACCAGCGGTTCAGCACTGTGCAGCAACTACTGGAAAATAATTCTACAATAAGTATAGTCATAATAATATTAGTGTAGCCTCATCTCTATGAGCAACTTTACATAAATAATGTTTCAACAGAATCAATTGACTATTCATGCAAAAATAAAGTAAATACATATTAAAAAAAATATTTTAGGATCTAATTTACAACATTTACTGTATTTAACAGCATTTCTAAAAATATGTATTTACTTTATTTTTGCATGTATATTTAATCGATTCTGTTGAAACATTATTTATGTAAAGTTGCATAGAGAGATGAGACTACACTAATATTATTACGTCTATACTAATTGTAAAATGAAGAGGACCCATTTCACCAAACAGAATAATAAAGTTATATCACAGGTTATCATGTATAAGTTGCAGCTGTGATGCGCTACATTCTTTTCATTCTTTTGGAAGAAGTTGCACCTCTGTCCACACTTCAATCAGGGATGTGACTGTGACAGCTGTAATTGCAACACCTCTGCTGGGAGCTGTGGCTCGAAGAAGAGAACGTTTACAATCTACAGAGAGCGGTGCAGCTGCAACTTCATGCTCCTGTGGGATTTAATGAAGGTTTACATTTGAAATTACACACCGAAAAAAAAATCTCTCTAGCTGCAATTATGCATTTCTCCACGTGACACCGACTATGTGTTCTGGAGGTTGCAGTACAATAAATTAAAGCCAAAGTGGTTCGAGCAGCACAAAACTTTCCTAAAGAAACATTTTAATAATTTAATGAAGTACTTCACAATGAGTCATTTTAATTTAAAATTTTGAGTACATTTCTTAGCTGTCAGTCAGTATATTTATTTCTCCATGAATTTGTGAATTACAAAAGGAGCCGCTGGTAGAAAGGAATGATCCCGTTCCTAAGCAGCCCACTGCATGCTCCCTGTGTGCGTTGAACAATAATGTGACTACAGAATCCATCAAATCACATTGTTTCATTTAAAAATAGGCCTTTTAGACATGTTTTTTTGTATTAAATATAATCACTGAGCCTGAAGTGTGGCCATAACATATCATTAAGTTGGCAACCCTACAGACACATTTAGCAGGGACATAAAGTTTTTGTGTGTGACCGGGAGAGGTTTCCCAGAAAGTTACCGGGGCAGTGGGGAGAGAACGGAGCTGCTCCTCGCTGCTCCTCGCTGCTCCTCGCTGCGGGGACACTTACAAAAGTCTCTCGGGACGCCGGTAAGACCAGGACGTGTCCCAGGCTGGTACCAAACTGTGGAATATAGGGAACCCTTCAAAGCCTCGAGACCCCGTTGACAACAACATAATGGATTAGTTTTACTTTCAGTTCAGTTCCCCATTTGAAAATATTACAAATATATCGTACACTTGGGTGAGTGCTAATCTACTGCAGGCAATACACTCACTATAGATACTTCATACAGGTACACTTCAATACAATCCTGAATGTATCTAAAAAACAATATATACTATTCTTTAAATAGTTTGCATGCAGGGATTTGTTATTGTTAAACTGATACTAATAAGCACACCACTAGATTGTCTTCCTAACTCTCCAATCTTCATGCTGCTGCTGTTTTTCTGTTAATGGATTAAAGTTGGTCCGCTACTGTAAAATATATACTTCCTCCTATAAGGTTTGATGCTAGCTTTGACCAATGAAAATACATTTGGGTGAAATTTGACAAACTGGGGAGCAGCAATGTATACAGTGCAGTTATATATAACCGACCTCGACAACCAAATGCTGAGTTGGAGACAATAAGTTGTCACTTTTGTTTGTATATTTCATGTGCTAAACGTTTTAAATGAAGTGTTGTACACATATCTCAATCTGAACTGTTCTGTTGTTCACCTTCAAAAAACATGTACCCATCTTTTAATGTTTGCTTTCTTGCTTTCTGCCCCACAGCCCCACTGAAATATAATATTGAAAACAATATAGTTGGCTCTTATTCCGGGGTACGCTGGTGTGAAGGCACCAGGATTCAGCCCCTGACTGACACCATTTTGCATTACTCCATCCAAGAGGTAAAGAACGAGAATCTCTCTGAATTGCTCTGTTTTGTTTATCATTTTCATTCCACCTTCTGTGCCTCAGTTCCATCTTACACTTCCTCTGTTTCACAAATCCCATCTCATTATTTTCTACCCCTTCAGAGGACGAATGGCCGCCTCACCTCCTTCTTATTAAGCCCCTATCTCACAATCCTATGCAAACTATAGCACTCCATGGGCCTGAAGTACAAATTATAAAGACCTATTCCCTAGGGACGGAAACCAGTCAAGTCCCAATATGAGACAGAGAATGGTGGACTTAACCCTGTCCCCTCTTATAGACCAATCAAGTAGATAAATAAAGGTTTAATTAAGAAATGCACCTCAATGGGGTTATGGGGCTTGGGGTAGGTGATTGAATGGGAGGAGGATATGAAAGGCACACGAGGCAATACTTCACCTATAGAGTGAAGCACAATAAAGGGATATTTATTAAATATCTGACAGCCCACAGGCTATTGCACGTCACAGACAACATAGGCCATTCATGATGGAAAAACTCTATTAAAAAAAAAGAACCATTACAGCTTAGTCATTACAAAAATATATTATATAATCAATTATGTTGCATGTTATCACCTCTTCCAAAGAGCACAATGTATCTCATAGGTGAGGCATCAAGATTAATTGCTGTGGAAATTAATTTGGAGAGTAACTATCATCATAAACAAAATTACATTTTTGCTTTATCAGGATGAGTCGGAGCTGCAGTGTTTGTTGTGCGATGTCTCTTCTTCGTTGGGCACAAGAGAAAAATCCAGTCTGTTTTAAAACTTGCTCCTAATTTGGGTGTTTTGAAACGCCTGAATCAAAAATGAGTCAGTCATCCACAATTATAAAAAAAAAAAAAAAATGTCTTAGGTGTTCAACTTGTAACTACAGTTGGTTATATACGATGTTGATTTGTACCATATAACTTCACTATATTTGTGGTAAAGTTATATAAAATGTACATGCTGTATAACTTTACCACACATATAGTGATGTTATATCGTTTGAATTGTTACATACAGATTTGGATTCAAGCTGTACTGACGTAATTCATATAGTGATGTTATATCGTTTGAATTGTTACATACAGATTTGGATTCAAGCTGTACTGACGTAATTCATCCTTTTCATCTCTGTGAGGGTTTACATGGCAACCATCCATCTTATCAAAACCTAATAGTAGAGCTCGCAAACCTCTCTGTCATTTGCAGTATTTGCCATAAGTAGAGGCTTTCTGCTCTAATGTGCTCGGTGATTTTGGTATAGTTGGAAAGATGTAGTTTGTTTCTAATCATTGAACTATTGATTACAGCTCTGAATTGCAACAGAAAAAGCAGTTTTCTAAGACAGTATAGATAACATGCATATCAGACATCTGATCTCTTTTCGATCTATCTATGTATCCAAGGTGAGAATAACTTCTTCTATCATCAACACACATCCACACGTTCTCGTCTATTTCCAATCTTCTAGCTATTGGAAAATATGCCCTGAGCGAACCCAGAGGTGACGATACAAAGCAAGTGAAATGGTGTTGCCACTCACACCTCATACACCGCGTGTGTGTCTGCACCCCCCCCCCCCTCTCTCCCTTTCATATCTCCAACACACACACACACACACACACACACACACCGCCATGCATTCAGTCACTAAAATGAGTATTGTGTGGTCAGATCTCACTGCTGTGTGTCACGTAGTTTATGGGCCTGTTAGCTTGTAAGTTGTCTTTTAAGATGTTCTGCTGAGCCATTAGTAGCACTCCACTATAAAACTCAACCATTTAGGAAGCTGAATCACTGATTTGTGTCCTTAAAGTCCGGGGTTACTCGTATAGGACTAAAAGTTTGCCTTTTGAATGCACACTTGATTCTGCATGTGCTCTGTGTCAGTGCCTGTGGGCGTGAACGTGTGTAACAGATACAATAGGATATTTTTTATTTAGATATTTAAAAGTAGAGGAAGTGAACGAATAGCCAGGCTGGCCTTTGCCTGAGGTAACTATGGACCTCCATATGTAGCATGCCCATCTCCTGGCCCACACTCCCCGCATCATCTCCACCAGGGGACCAACTGACCCACCTCCGTCCTCCACTCTTTGTCCCTCCTTGTCCGTCCGCTGCCACGCTACGAGTAGCATGCTCCCGCCCGAGGCCGCGGCTGACTTTCTCTGCAGTTTGGCGCGATACAGCAGGCGCCGTAGACAAGCCCTCTCCGTCCCCTCAGACGAGGGTGTGTGCTAAGGTTGACCGATTTAACAGCTGCTAGGTAACACACAGAAAGTAATTTGTTAAAATCTAATTGATCGCTCCATTTCCACCTCTACACAACTCTATCCGCTGTACGATCACGGCTGAACAACAGATGCTGTATGTCATACGGAGGCAGGAAGAAAAAAACACAGAGTTGGAAGCGAAGCAGAACAAGATGAAGTGATGAGATAAGACACGGTGTACATTGTAATCCAGTGTGGCTTCATAACATCAAGTATGAACTTGTTTTTATGAATGCAGTAATAGCTGATGTTGAAAAGCTAGCAACAAAAAGGTGTCAATGTTGAATACAATAAGGATAAAACATAATAACAGCAGACTATGGTTTTTACTTACTCTACACTTACGAGTATCTAAATCATTTGTCATGCAATCTTGCTTTTAATCTATTCACTTGCATTGAGGGGACATTTCTTTTAGGGACTGAGGAAGTGCCCTGGCTAACTCCTTCCCAAAGAGACCTTTTCTCCCGTTCTCCTCTCCTCTCCATGCTCTTTTATCTGGAGGCATTATCTGGAGATGCATCCTGCAGCAGAGTTCTATTCGCCATATGTACCAACAGCTACAGCCGCCCCCGGCCCTTTGGCCCCTTGGGGAGACTGTGGGATGTAGCACTGGATGACTCAAGTCACGGACCATGTGACAACATGACCGGGGCCATAGCCGTGGTCTGTGCGCCTCTGAGTCAAGTGCATCGCAATCATTTTGCGTCAAAGCAATCAGCCACCGGCCCCGGGCACAATTCTCACCCGCTGAGCGGTGAGGGTGTGATCGCTATCCGCACCTCGCTTCTGTCTGTGCCTGCGACCCCGGTCAACATATATCTCGCCATATTATCATCACCGCCGGTTTGCACATAAGTGCCTGCCAGCCGAGCGTACGCACTTGGAGGGAGGCTCCTGCTCCATGTACTTTTGTGGCAGAGAGCAAGTAGCTAATTATAAAACTACTCTGGGTGCCTGGTTGTTCCCGGGCATTGCTGCTGCGCAGCTCCATGCAGAGTGGGGAAAATGAGCCTGTCAACCCAATCCCAAGTTGCTGTGATGAGTGCAAATGAGGTATGGCCCTGAAAGCCTCTTGGGGAGCTCCATGAGGGGAGGTGGTGCTGGAGGGTGTGTAAAGACACACAGAGAGACCGATAGCTCTGATTTGTTAGCTGTCAGGCAAAGTGGGTCAATATGTGACAAACAAGAGGGACTTTCAGATCCCATGCCAGCCCGCCCAGTGTGATTGACCAACAGGTATGTGGCACGCCGGGGCTGGGTTCAGACACCAGATCATCTGGTAGTTTTAAGCTCTCAACAAATAGTGTCTCCTCTTCTTTTAGACGTGTGTGATATGAGCATTCCTCCTGAACGGCCTGCATTGTGCTGCTGATAAAAAAAAGAGACTGTTTGGGGAACCTGATTAACAAAAAAATAGCACTTTCTTTGTCTGAGTCCCTGTGTCAACAGCGCCGTGTGACGACGTAGGGGTGCAGTACGTAACTATGGAAACGCACAAGAAGGTTACAGTACCATTTGAGGTACTTGTCCTTTGAGTATTCTATTTTTTTCTACTGTGTACTTCAGTACATTTGAGGCAATTATTGCCCTATTGATATTTTAATAATTAACTAATGTATGCTGATTTGATATTAATAATAATATAATGTGATATTATTGTAGATTCCTGATTGTCTTAAAAATTCCACCACAATATCCTCTCAAATGATCCCAACTTTCAATCAGGCATTTAGAAAGAGGCCACGTCTGAATGGGACAGTAGCGTTGTCATGAAAACAAGTTATGTATGTAATGCATTTCCTTCTTTAATTGTACTGTTTGTGGCAGACCAGGGGGAAAAGCCGAGCAAACAGCGCATCGGAGGCGGATCCCAAAGCTCAGGTTGGGGGAAGTGATCGACGGGACGTACTTCCCAGTACAGGTGCTACAGCCAATTGGCACCTGGGAGTGGTCACACCTGCAGCCCGTCAGCTAACGAGGGAACGGAGAGTATATCTTCCCTCCACTGGAAGCCATCGGGGGAGAGCTGCCTGAATAGGAAAGGAGAAGGAGCGTGGAACCTCAGGAGAGGAGTCGCGACAGACCAGAGGTAACTGGACCCTCTCACCTCTCTCCTCTGCTCTGCCCATCCAGGAGATACCAACCGTCTCACAGAAGGTGTGAGACTGAAGACCAAAGACCCCGACCGGGAAGAATCCTTTGTTTCCATTAGATGCCCATTCCCCCTTTATCCTACACGTTTTATTAAAAGACCCTTTATTTTTGCACTGCGTCTCTGAGTCTCCTGGTTTTATTCCGAATCTCACCTCCACATCCCCCGGGTTGCCACATGTTGTTTTTCACACCTGATGCAAACCGTACCCTCGTCCACATGATCCGTGCCCGAGACCACCTTCCAAGAGAGACAGACCGTCTGATCGCCATGATCACAGCCTCACGTGTGCACAGCCGGCTTTAATTCCACACGTCCATTTATCCTCTTTGTACTTCTCTTTCTCCTCACTCCGCGGAGGTATTATTAGTGGCCGCTCAGACATTTTCTTTCATTTTCATGATCGACAGCCAAGGTGTTACCTTCCCCTCATTTGCTTATTATGCCGTTTTTTCTCTATACCTGCCACCGATGGTGATTTCCAGACTGCCTTTCCTGAATTAGAATGCTCCAGCCTGGGATCCGGTGCTGCTAATCAGAAGCTGTGGTGAGAGAAGAAGGACGGCTTCAAATTACATCCTTCACAGTCAACAGGAGGTGCACATGAAAGTGCGACATCCCGCCGTTCTCCTCCGAGCTGAGGAAGTTTGCAGATCGACATTGAAAGCACCCCGCTTACCTCTGAGACACCGACGAGAACATCTCCAATTAAAAGACTCCTATGATTTCCTCTATTAATAATAAATGCTTCTGAACTCCGGAGCTGTGATTGGTATATGTCTGTGAGGCATTTAAGGACATGAACACATTCATGTCATCCGCATGTTTTCTCTCGACTGTGCATGTGCGTTCTTCCCGGGAGAGGGTCCATGTGCTGTCCCTTTTTCATGTGCATTCCCTGCAGTGTTATGTTTCATGTGGTCTCCATCTCTTGCCCGTGGCAGTGGTTACCTCCATACTCACCACTGAACAAAAAAAAGGAAACTAAAGATGCCACATTGAATTTCAACAAGATATCTGAAGAGGTGCCTCCCTCCGCACTGCTGAGGTAGATGCCAGGAAGCCAGACACAGTTTTCCTGGAAAAATGTGTTGCAGCAAACACGATGTGTCCGCGTGACTTCTGCACAGGCGTTGGTCCTGTTCCAGAACACCTTGAGGGCTGCTACTTTTTAGGATGACTTTGCAATTATCACCGTGATCATTAGATATGGTTCTTCAGCGAAATAAAAAGGGCAACATACAATAGGTGGACGGCCACCGATAGCAGCAGCACACCAAACCTCGTCATAATAGCAATTATTGAAGAGACACCACCGTCTAAGTGGAGGCAAAACACTTTTTTTTTCAGGGTAATTTGCAAAAATACTGGGAGTCAATGAGCTAGATATAAACTTTCCCATAAATAAGCCAAGAAAATGTTTTCGCAGAGGACGATGAGGCCGTCTGGTGAGGGTACCACATCAAAATGAGTCATCCACCTGGTTGCTCTGTTTCTCATTTAATGAACACAGTCGATCACAGTGGTATACCGTCTCTAGGCTGGAGCGAATGCATCCTGATAGCTGCTTTATGTACATTTCATATCACTACTGCACAGCCCTTTGTATTAAAATGTCTTTCACTCACTGCAGCAGCATTCAATCCACCTCTCCGTTCTGCAGATTCAACTGATTTTGCTGATGCCTCCAGGACTCAATCCATATGCATGACTCAAGGTGTCAGTTATCAACACACAAGTGTTTTTTCAGGAAACATTATCCTTCGTCTTCTCCTGCTCTGTACCTGAATAATGTCGTCTCTGGATCGTGGAGGGTAATCAACAGACTGTGGCGTGGCATACGGACAGAATTTGTCCCAGAGGGAAAGATGAACCTCACATGCTATAGTGACAAACACTTGTGATGAATGGCCAGGGTATGACCGTGGAGGTCTTTCTCTCTTTACCCTCCTCCTCCTCATTTGACACCGCCCCCTTTTATTCCGTCTCTTCGGTCCCTTTTTTCTGTACCGGCCAGTGGGAAAATATCCTGTCCTCACACATGTTGTATCACTTTACCACTGAGTATTCATCCACTCGAATTTCCACTCCTTTTACTTAAAATCAGCACCATCTGAACACCCGAACAATAATAACTGCCACAGCTCAGTGAGGTGCCCAGACATACTTTTCATCAGGAACACAAACAAATCTCTAACCCAGAAAAAAATAGACTTCCTTTTTGTAAACATCTTTTTCAGAGATGCATATACTTCACAGACCTCAATTACAGGTTGAGGTTTGGTGAGGAGGGGATTATAAGAAGAAAAGTGAATACATTGCAGATCATGCTATTGTTGCTTGTGTTTACCAGACCATGTGTATACAGACTATGGACAGATGTAATCACAAGTGTCACTGTTGATGTGTGTCAAGAGGAAGACACAGTTAGCTGTGAGATGCCACAGTCCAACTGCACAGAGCTGAGGGATGTTGCTGTTTGCTCGGCAGACATGCTTAAACTCTACAGATTAGGATGTTTGCAGAGAAAGATTACAAAGTTTAGAAACTGACGGGATAAAAATACTTTGAATATATCTTCATGATTAGATCAAAATGCCTTTCCACTGATGACAGCTGCCAACAACTTCATCCCACATCATTCGCTAGGAAAGTTCTCACACACACACGTGCACAAACAGACTTATTTGCAGAAGTGGAAAAGGGAAGAAGGGAGCACTATTTATTAATATACATTTACATGCAGGGGCATTTTGACCAGCCTTGACAGCGACACTGAGTCTGTGTGTTTGTCTGGGATGGGGCGACATTGTATTTTGTCGTGGATTATTTTATAATTAATATTCCCAATAACAAGATTTTTCCCTATTGCGGTACTTGTAAATATCTTCACCAATGACTTAAAAAACGCTTTTTTATCATGGTAAAGAAGTAAAGAAAAAGAGCCTGATGGAATAAAATACAATCATCATGTACGCAACCGGAGAATTGTACTTAAAAAAGATGCTGCAAGTAAATGGTTAGTTTCCGAACAAAAAAGAAAAGAAAAGTAATTTCAGGATACAGCCATAATTACATTATAATCACTACACAATCAACAGGTTCAAAAATACTGTTACATGTAAAAAAGCTGTTTCTTCCAGCATGGCTGCCTGTAACCATTGGTAACCACTTTCAGGGTCTTTTTCTGCGCGGGGCAGAGTAGGTAAATCCTTTTACAATAATTTTCTTGGCACATGGAGGGTAAACAGGCATTATGTGAAAAGTCTCTATTGTGTACATACCGAGGTACATTCTTTTGCATTTACGTCTCAACTTTTATATTTGAGGAGGACGCATTGATAAAATAACTGTTATTATTAATTGTCAAAACTCTATAATGCCAACATTATACTGCAAAGCCAACACTGTACTTTATGTTGGATCTACCTGTCCAAAAAATAATGCTCAAAGGCAATAATGTTCTCTTTTGAATCCCTGTCTGGAGACATAATTGTCGTACATTCATTTAACAACAGATATGTATTCTGCAATTATTATTACTATTATTCTAGGAAAGTGATTACGAAAATAATCAATGTGCAGTGACTTTGCTTGTCTATACTCCACAGTTAAAACAGACAGATTGTTAAATCTACTCTCATTCATGTTGGATCTCACGGTAGGTTTTAACCAGCTTGATCTTTGAAAAGATGTGTTCACCATTATGACAACGGCAATTTTGCATAATCTGAAGAGGTGTTCTCCCTCTTTTGAAATGGTTCAATGATCAGAATGAGATCCATTATGCTCGAGGGAAATATGGGCAGTATAAATATCATTATCTCACAATTTAGTTTTGAGAATCTTCTGTTTTTAACTAGATCCGCAGCTGAACCTAAATCGAGAGATGAAAAGAGAGATATCTTACATCACTAAAAACCTTAGTGCATGTCCTCAAAAGTCCAATGAACTGCAGGTCAATGTGAGCGAACAGGCCTTGTGCATTAATAGTTCTTCATCCGCTGTTTTCATCTGCTATTTCTTCAGGGACACAGCGTGTAGCAGTCTATTAAATACAGTATGGTAAGCCAGCACACCCAGCTTGTTAGTCTAGATCTCTCTGGGTCCTCTGTCATACAATCATTTATGTACATATAGCCACTTGCTATGAACATAAGACCCTAAAATAAGAACATACATTCTCTGCAATAACTTGGAGGAGCATTCAGCTTGGGGTACTGCTTTGACTGTCAACAATAAGATCATTAAGGCTATGAGCAGTACAATGGCCAGAGAAATCCGTCTATGTTGCATGGTTATTATGGGATTGAAAGCCAGAGTGATTTTAAACCTAAATGCAATTATACCTACATAATATGAACTAAGGAGACGTGTTGTTGGAGAAGTGATTCATTCGTCACAAGGGCAATATGATCACTTTCCTTGAGCTCAATTATGATTGAAGAGCATTTAATTTCAAGTATCCACTATTTCATTCTGACTCTGGTAGCTTGTGTTATTTGCATTGCGAGCTTCTTCTTTTGAACAAATGGGTTTTGGTTACCAATCACATCCATTATAGCCAAAGTTTCCCCTGTTGTCTGCATCTCTTGTCTCCCGATGAGCCTCTTGTGATATATTTTGGGTTGCAGTTAACAGTAAGACTTTTTTAGATGTTGTATTAGTAGAATCTGCTTATTGTGTTTCTTAAGGTTATTCTCCTCTCCCGCATACCTTCCAAGCCATTGCATGTGTGTGTGCCTCTCCCTTTGCATGTACAGCATCATACTCCATCTCTGAATGCTGTCTTCGTTGCAGGTCTAATATCCCAAGGCTGAAGTAAACACTGACTCTGTATTTGGGAGGCCAAACTGCATGCATGCGTAGCAGCACATGGTGTCGGCTTGGTGACTCGTCCAGCCATGAGTGTATGTTGAACCACAAGATGTGTTGCGTTAAGGTGCTATTTTTCAAAAGGTTTTATTATGCATTTTTTCCTCCATGATCTGTTCAACATATAAGTCAGGTATACTCAACTTTAAAAATGAAAGGAGGCCATGGAACAGTCGATAATTACGCATTTTTAATATTTTTTTTTAATATATTTATCGATGAAATTAATAAACAGTACTCTTCTTTCTTTAAATTAACTGATTTATTAAATAAATACAGTTGGCACAATGATTGATGTGAGGCGTATATAATGGATACATCCAGTATTGTACTGCATTTTAGGACATTCACCTTTTCCTCTCTTGGTAAATATTTCTTCAGATCAACAAACTCTATTAGTCTATTGTTATGCTTTTTATGCACTCTTAAGCACTTTATTGACATGAAAACCACATAAATAATCTATTTATTTTAATTGTGAATTACAAACTGGTCAGAGGGCATCCTATCTCATAAACACAGCAGTGGTCGTAACAGAAGCTAACACTGCAGTGTATGTGTGAGGTCCACCTGGAGGTCCACTTGAGCCAGTGCTCTACTCTCTCTCTCTCTCTCTCTCTCTCTCTCTCTCTCTCGCTCTCTCTCTCTCAGACTCGGAGTCTGTCGGTTCTTTTCCATCTCACCCTGTCTGTCACTCTCCTGTGCCTCAGCTGGCTTCTTCTTGTTACTCTTGATGAGTGATATGTGATTTATCTGCTGTCTTTCTCTTCATTTGTATTTTTCTTGACATAAAACACCAGTGCAAAGTGTAGACTATATTAACCAAAGCATCATTATAACTAAGTCGAATAAGTCAAAGTTAACTAAATAATAAATATTTGTATGAATTGAAGCCACGACAGATGTCACTATCGTAACCAGCTAATCCTGATTTATTTCACCCTCCAACTCTAAAACTTAATGATTCCTGAATCACCAACTTCAAAAGAAAACGCCCTACAACATCGCAAACCCAAGAAAGTGTCGGTGTCAGATGCCGAGGTGCACTGGCCGAGCTGCGGTAATTGACGTCTTGGAAGTGAGAACGAGATGCCATCAAATGATTAAACACTTAGCAGGCAGATCTACACATTGTTGAAGCAAGAGAGCGTTTCTAGTAAGTAATTGCAATGTCTTTACCAAATGTAAAATTGGAATTGCTTACACTTCTTGTTACAGATAATCACATAACCGTTAAATTGCCTCTCCCAAGGTTTCTTTGACCACATTAGAACAGCGTAAGCAGCATATAGATGTCTGTGCCCGAGATTGAAAGCAGCTGCAATTTTGCAAGAATTTTCAATTATACATGGAAAATAGGTCTATTGGACAAGGCTAATGGTATACCTCGAGTAGAGGTGCCGAATGCTTCAGGTTCACACTCCATGTCAGGAGAACAATGCATTTTGTCCACCTACAGTTTGAGAGGAAGAGGTTACTCAAGAGAAGCAAATAATAAAACGTAATATGTACTTTTATATGAAGTATATATGATAGAAAATCTCATGGGATCTACTAGATTTAAGAAGTGGAAACTGAGGACCGACTTATCCTGTAAGGCGTTCCTTAAACTTCCACAAGCTTTTACTATTTGTCTCTTTATGGTACAAGAAGAGATTTATCAATTAAAACTGACATAGCTGTATATTTGTATTCCATATCAAAGAAAATCCTCACGAAGACATAGGAACATCACAGGTCATTTGACAGTGTTTTCAGTGTTGAAACACATGAATACATCGCCACATACGTGTAGGCTTTATTTGTTTGTCTGAGCTTTCACAAAAGATGAATTAAATTAAATTAATTTCCTAATTAGCTAAATCATTCTCCCTGTCCTGACACAGGCAAGTGTGAATCTCAAGGCAATCAAGGCTTTATATTATTTGTATGCTGTTCTCTAGCATTCAATAGCAAGTTTTGGAAAAAACACATTTTCATTAACATAATTATAATTTCAACTTTATACATAATCTAATGGTATATGGTCATTTAAACTTAGAACAAAACAAAGAAGTGAGCCGTAAAACTCCTCCACACATGCACAAATGTACACACATCACCAACTTCTTAGTACACTTGAATTTATATCATTTTATAACACTCACATTCAACCTACTCATTAACTGCATGAAGCAAACTAAAATTGCATGACCCTTAAAGAGACAGTGGATTTATTGGATCTATTGGCAGAAATGTAAGACACTATTGAAAATAATAATATTAATAATAATAATAATAATAATAATAATAATAATAATAGTACTATTTAAATTAAGAAAAGTTGTTTTTCTTTATTACCTTAGAAATAGCTGTTTATATCTACAATTACAGAACCGGCTGCCAATTAACTAAAATAACTGCCACTGAGTGGTACTGAGGCACCCAGCGCGTACACATCATGGTTTGAGTGTCTACAATCTAACATTAATTTAAATCGAATACAATGACAGCATCATTTATTTTCAATAGAGCATCTCTATAAATACTTGTACGATTTAGAGGCTGCAGATTATGATCATTTAGTGAAACACCACGTAGGAATTCAGAGCTACTTTGCCTCCGCTGTGACTTTAATCATTTCAGCGGCCCAGGAACAAACCTGTTCAGAACTCAGTGATGAGAGAGAGAGAGAGCGAGAGCTGTGAATTTGGTCTGACAGCCTGAAGTATAATAGGAGTGTCTGCTCTTGTGGCCCTTGTTAGATGAAGAATGGTTCCCATCCACAAAGAGCCCGTTGCCATTTTATTTTTTTCTGCAGAAGAGTATATGATGTGACCTTTAATGGCTGGTAGGCCAGAGGAGAACACAGGACTTAGAAGAAATGGCAGATCTGCAGTTGACCTTTAAAAAAAAAAAGTCCTCATATTGCATTAAGACCCTTTGATCACTTGGATTATCCACTGCACTCGGGGACCTCACTGCTCAGACCAGCAGCCTGGGACCAGGGGTTAGGAAAGAGGAAATTACACATGTCATAAAAGGACACAGACCTTTATCTAAAAACTTAATTTGTAGTCTATATTAGGTTGTATATGTTTCTTTCTTACACTATGCTATATGTAAAACTCATAAAGTTGTACATACAGTATATAATCACAAAGACATACAACAATTTCTGGCTAAATGGAAACTTCTCCGGCTTTTTCAAGAGTTTTTTTTGTCTTTGTTCTCATGAGTCGCTTGAAGCTGTAATGGGCAACAAATTATCCAGTCTGAACCGAGTGTAAGAGATCAGCAGCATGTATATAATAGACTATTCTGTTTAAGAAAAAGTCACTCGTAGCAATGTTCTCATTATATAAGAAAAACATGTCAGTCCTGTCATTTGGCTCCAGTTGGCGGATTTAACCCGAACATTATCCCTTTTCATCTTCAGAAGAATATAGTAATCTAAACATTTTAATAGATTTTTGTATATTGGGATTTATTGTGTGATCAATTATCTTTTTCTACAAATAAGAAATCTGATGTTAATTATATATCCCCAGCTCTAGACAGACGGTATCCAATCTGTGGTTATTTAACAACTGACACATGGGCTGATAGTCGTTTTAATGTCACACATGTCATCACATGTCATCACATGTCCGGCGATGCTCACCGATTGTTCTCTTGTCCGTTTTGTGCTGGACTCTACAACAACTCTCCATATTATTAGCGCAACATTCACAACTTTCAGCTACTTGTATTATTATATTCTACCTTATCATAGTGTTTCTTTGACACTATGTGACGATATATTTTTACCAGAGGTGTTATTGTGCTGCCAAACACCAGGGTGCTGTATGAATCTGAAGCTAATTAAGGGAATCCCTGGAGATGTTGGCAGGTGTTCTTGAACCAGGTGCTACATCTTCCATCTCATCTCGACCCGCCGCCCGCTGCCGAAGCTATCGCAACCAGCACAGCTTTGAACCGATCAGGTGTTCATAACTATAGCCTTAAGGGACACCAGCAAGCGTGGGGAGACCCCTTTGATGGCACCCCTCCACTCTCAACTCCACCCGTCTTTAATATCTAAATCACTGCTGTCCCATATGGACAAGGTAATTGACTCGAGTGACTGAAAGGCAACCTGACCACCTGAATTCTCTGCATGCGTCTCGGAGATAAAACATGAACGATTGTTCTGTTAATCTGTTCACGGACCTCTTCCCTCACACTGCAGAAATCCAGTGACCCGTCAGCAACTCTAGATTGCCGTAATGTGACAATCTTTCCATCTGCTATAATTACCATGTTACAAAGGACCGTCTTGAATTACACCCGGAATAATGGCTTTGTGCAATGGGAGTTAGAGCCCGCTACCTGTGTGTGTTTGTGTGTGTGTTTGTGTGTGTGTGTGTCTCTGTCTGCGGTGCCAGACATGCGTATAAGATGCACACAATGCTGATTTAGCAAAGATGGGGTTAATATCATTTAAAAAAACACAAACTATTTTTTATTAACATATCACTTCTTGAATACCAGGTTATCAGCCAGGTTATTTGAGATGGACACATAGACAGACGGATAATTGGCTTCACACTCGTTAATTTTTTTATGGGGGTGCAATAAGATTTGTCAAATATGTGGTAGAATACATATTTTACGAACATCTAGAGTTAAGAAAATCCTACATCTCATAACTACTATGTCTTTTTATTGGAAATTAGTGACATCTGTCTCTTATGCCTGTCTCATTTGAATAAAAGCGGGTCCTTCTAAAGCTCAATGCCTGCTATTAGAAAGTCCCCGTCTGTCGCTCCTCCTCCTCCAATGATTTATGTGCTCCCTGTTTAATTGCAGGTTAGGGAAATGCCCAATGTGTGTGGCAACTGGCATATTCTGACCTGGACAGAAAATAACAGCCATTTAAAGGCAATGAATTTCAATCACCTTTTTTGAATCACTCTCCGGATCGGCTCCATGTCAAACTGTCATTAGGCTCAGTAAAACCATTCAGAAAATGTTGATAACCCATATTCAAAAGAAATGTATTTAAATCTGCTTTTACCCTGTGAAGCTATTTAAGGATGTGTTTTTTTTTTGTTTCCTCCTGTTATGTAACATCCGTTGTTTACATTGTTATTGCTTTTACCATGTAAAATGCCTTTTAGTAAATGTTTTCAAACGCTATGAACATAACATGTATGACTCACATTATTATTATCAGTCATGTGGACTCGATTAATCAATCATTTAATTTGAGGTGAAATAGAACAAGAGCACAGAAACAAACATGGAGACGCAGACAAGAGCCATACATGTATCTCTTAATGTGATCCTAAATTAGACACAGGTCAGATTTGTTTAGCAAAGGAAATGGGATTCATGCGATATTTCTACGTCACTCTAGATCGACAGTTGTCACAATTCTTCGCTGTGAAGCTCTTGCATCACAATCCCACTGCTTCTTCTCACATCTCCGTATAATTAGCAGCCATTGCTCAACAAAAAGCCACGATTAAAATGTTGTTCTCTTTCTCGTTAAGTTCGCTAACATCTGCTCACTAATTGGCTTCTCTCCACTTAAAATAATGAATAGACACATGTTCCAATGTTTTTTTCTTATTGGCTCAACATAATTTTTTCCTAAAAGATCAATAGAGTGAATAAATGGAAAATGAACTTTAAATCTGCAACCCCTTGGTGGGGCAAAATGTATTAGTGACTATCGTATGGCTTAAAACTTAGAAAATGTATTCTTTACAGTAGCTTTATTAGTCCATATTCAAATCAGTCAATTGTTGGTCATGACATCAAATATATTTGGATCTACAACACAAAAAATCATTTAAAAAAAAAAAAAAAGATTTTGGTAGACCCCTATTCCAAAGTTGTATAGTTGTTCTATAGCTTTATTATATAAATAAATCGATGAAAATATCTTTACTTGATATAATTAAATAATAACACACCATGCACCCTTAACACTATGTTGTTATTAGGGTGAAGTTACTTGTGCTTGACTCAATGCCCTTACTTTGCTAGATTTTGAAAACATCCTAGTTTTATCTTTCCGAAAAGAAGGAAGGGAATTACAAGTTAAAATACGAGTTTCTTCATTAAATGTCAGATATTTAGTGAGAAACTGAGATTTAAAAAGATGTCATCTTAATTTCCATGAAAACAGTGAAATGTTGCTGAACTCGCATTGGGTAAGTATCTTATAGTATAGAATGTTGCTTATGCCTTAAGCAAATAATTCATACCAACGAAGGACTTCTCCCACTTAGCTTTACCTTTTGGGGCCATTGTGCATCCACTCAGCTGGGTGTCAAGCCTCAGAAAGAGAATGACAGTCTCGCAGCTTCACGCTTGTATTGCTAGGGCTGCCCCCCCCCCCCCCCCCAACCACCACCACCACCACCACCTGTGAGATTCTGCCAAACACGACAGAATAAAGCTGCCTGTAAGCTCTTAAGATGTGTCCCTCCTGTTCCCAGATCTGTCTGGAAAGAATGACCCTCTGTGCACAGTGGGCAGAAAAGCCAGGAGGAAATATCTGCCATGACTGTTAATTAAACTGCTTCCACAAATAACCTATGGAGCGCTGTATTTTCTCTTTCTCTTGGTCAATCAATATTGCTCTTTTTTATTCTCTTCTTCTTTTCTTCCCTCCGCTCACCTGAGTCTATGAGCAATACACAACATAAAACGCATTCCCACAAAAGTTGTACTGTTGACCCGCGCTGTCCTTTTTGCTGTTTGCAGTTCCTAACAATTACGCTGGGTCTGTCTCCAGACAAATCCAATGGGCCAGCTTTTCCCTCTGACTGTGTGCTGCGCTGACCGATCGATGGACATCACAGTTAATACCCTCTCTCGTTTTTGTCGAGTTGTGGAATGTTTATCGCTGATGGACACGCCCATCGGCTGTTCTCCTCTTCGCCAGATCAAGACTTTGTTCCCCCAGGGGACGATCTGTCGATCCCAGGCTGTTCAAAGTGATCTGACTCACTGTCCACAAAATCAATAGTTTTCCCCTGCTCCCCCTCCGTCACTGTTTACTATTTCCTTACAGCACTGTACAAAGTTGTCTTGTACGTCTTAATGGAAAGAACATTGTTTGGATCAATTAATCAAATAATCAATAGGCTCAGGGCAGCATGTAGGTTAGAGCCCCGGGACTCAAGGCTCGGGTTCTGTGTCCTGGAAAGTCCTCGGCATGGCAGGTCATTAGAGATAACAAGATCATTATTGGCAAACAGGAAAACGGAGTCTATTTCTCTTCAGCAAAGCACAAAGTAAATACATCTGGACTTGTTTTATCTCGATATCTTGAAAAGGAACCAACATGGACACATACACATTTATAATAAAAAACAAACAAACATGTATTCATCTATATAAAGACTGACATTATAATACTTTTGTTGAAACAACAGCACTTAGTTGCACAGCCAAGTTTCATTATATCTGACAAATCATCTTTCCAGAATTCAAATTATATTTTTGAAGGATAATCCATTAGCTTGTCTTATGGTGGAGAAAAACAAACAAGCGTGGACACACACACATACACACCTACACACACCTACACACACACACACACACACACACACACACACACACCTACGCCTCCCCCCCCCACACACACACACTAATTGAAAAGCTTTTTGTAGTAGAAAATCCAATGTTATTACAATTATAAGACATCTCAAATCAAGATCAATTAATTATATAGTAGCATGAATTTAAGAATATGTATTTTTGTTATTTATTGGATTTACTTTTTTAAATTGCATCAGGCTCCTGAAAAAAAAAAAAAAAATGTGACTACTGTCTCTGTGTTTGGAACGGAAAGGACCAATAGTGACCTTTCCACTGCTTTAATAAGGAACTAATAAAGAGTGCAATAAGGAACTGAAAGCCTCCAAATCAATCGGTCCACACGTTGAAGTCTTTGATGAAATACCCAGTGGTCATCAGGGGGGCGAGAGACGGCTCAACAGAGAAAAGGCAAGCTATTTTTACTCGGAGGAAGGAAAGTATTGTCTTACACTTAGAGTATACTGGAGCACTGCGGCTTAGTCTATCAAAATGTATACAAGGTTAAAAGCAACAACTGTATAAAGATGAGGTTTTATAGAGTTTTGGATCAAATACAATTGCTGTACATAACAGTCCCTGTAATCATGACTACTTTTAGTAATTTTCATGGCCATTAGCCATTAAAGTTGTACATATTTTTGGGTCAAGTGGAAACCTTCGCCTGATAATCATGATGGCAGAGAGAAGGTTCACAATAATCTAATAAAAGCATATTTTCTTGGGTTTCTGAATATTTACAGTATATTCCACAGAATGCCTATCATTTGTTGTTGAGATATTGTGATCTGATGTTTTGATGCATGGACAGAACAAAGCAACAACAAAATAATCATTGAAAAAGCATTTATGGATGTACACTACCGTTCAAAAGTTTGGGGTCACCCAACAAGACAATTTCGTGTTTTCCATGAAAACTCACTTTTATTTATCCAATGAATTGCAAAATGAATAGAAAATATAGTAAATACATTGACAAGGTTATAAATAATGATTTTTATTTAAAATATCAATTGTGTTCTTCAGACTTCAAGCTCAAAAGCAAGGCCAGTTGAAAAGCTTCTCTGACCAGCATAACTGTTTTCAGCTGTGCTAACATAACACAAGGGTTTTCTAAAATTCTAACCCTCCGTTAGTCTTCTAAGGAAATAACACAGTGCCATTAGAACACTGGAGATGGGCCTCTATACAACCGTGTAGATATTTATTTATTTTTAAACAGGTGTTTCAACCTAGAATAGTAATTTACCACGTTAATAATGTAGAGTGCATTTCTTAATAATTGAATGTTATCTTCATTCAAAAAACATGCTTTTCTTTGAAAAATAAAGACATTTCTAAGTGACCCCAAACTTTTCAACGGTAGTGTATGTGTTTTTTTTCTTCATTTCAATCAAACATTTATTTTAATTTTTTTCTTAATTCTTTTTCATTTAAATGTCTTAGATTTTTCTAGAGTTATTTATTTAATTACATTTTATATTTACTCCTTATATCATTACTATTCCCTCCCTCTTCATTGAACCCTCGTCGTGGAGTGTATGTGTAAAAGTGGAAAAGTGGGAAGCGGCGGGTGGGAATGCTATGCGGGTGTGTATGTGGATATGGATGGTTGTGTGTGACTGTGGCATTTGTTGATGATGTTTATATATGTGGAAATTGGCATTTGTACTCGCTGTGGGCTGGACTATGGATACTGATTCTACTGTTTTGAATGTGCTGTTGGTTTTGTTGTGTTTATTTATTTAAATGTCAAGGATTGCTCTGTTTTGTTGAACATGCAAAATTAAAAGTTGCCAAAAAGAAGGAATATAAACTATTTAAATCCAAATACATAGAATATTTTTGGGTTGAATGATTAAAATGATCAATATAATATTGATAAATTATGTTATATTCATTGAATGTGATTATTTACCTCAGTAACACTGTTCATCTGGACACATGATACCTATTGCCTCTGTCCATCTGGAGAGGGGTCCTCCTCTGTTGCTTTCCTGAAGGTTTCTTTCCTTTTTTCCCTGTGAAAGTTTTTTTTTTTCTATTTCTTGTTACATGTTCATATCTTATCATAAGCAGTATAGCCTAGATCTGTTCAAATAATTCTCCCTGGACATGTAACACCCGCTTAGCTAGCTACGTGTATAACTCACACCAATTAACTGAAAATAAACAAAGGGGGGAACTATTGTTCAATGAGGATTGACACCTTTACTTGCTTTCTCCCTTTTGACATTATAATCAACATGTTAATAATGTCAATGCTGGAAATGAAGCAGTATGAGTTAGTTATGTATCAGCCCCTGTAGGCCTACTATTTATTGCAGCTTTCATTAGATTAATAGAGTGTTGACGGTTGGAAATTAAAAAATTGCATTAGTCTGAAAGCTTTGACAACAACAATCCCTATGTCCTTATTGGAAGGAAGTAAGGACGGCTAAAGCATCCGATTAAAGAATCCAGCAGAGCCTGCAAATGCTCAGGGATTTAGTGCACAAACTGAACTCTGCAAAAACACATTATACCTCTGCAAACAAACTGCAAAGCATCATCGACATCAGCCCACTGGATTCTCTCTTTTTTTGGCTTACACATCTGAACAACTTCTTTTGCAAAGTAAAAAGGGAATGCATGGTGTTTTGGATGTGAAAAGCAATATTGCTCATGCTCATGTAGCTTACCTTGTCGCTACCTTTTTGCACATTAAAACATTACTCACGCTAAAAAAAGCAGCTTAGAGAAATTAATTCACCATGTGTCCTGACAGCTCAATAGATTTGCGTCTCCACTTGGATACACAAGAAGACACGATTAATCCTCTGCTGTTTGGGCACAGCCCAGAACTCTAAATCACAGTAATTACTATCATCTTTGCCAATTTTCAGATGACAATAGAAAAATAAATGAAGTCACGTAATTACACAACATTCCCATCATGCACACACGTCTTCAGTGTCATTTTTAGAAGTGTAGGCTTTAGTATAAGCAACTCTGTAGAACCTGCTAGTGTCCGTGATATGTTAAGGTGTGTGTGGGCGTGGTTGTGTGTGCGTGTGTGTGTGCGTGTGCGTGTGCGTGCGTCCCTTAGTGACATTCTCAGTGTCAGTGTTGTAGTCACTCTGGCTACAGGCATCCTGTCGCTGCGGTGGATTTACTGGCAACATGCCCCCCCCCCCCCCCCAGCCAGCTCTTTAATTACCCTGGCCTATTGATCCACCCAGGGACGTGGCACTCTGGAGCTGAATCCAGGCCTGCACCAGTTAATGACTGATTATTCCTCCGTGGGCCCTCGGGAGCAGGCGAGCAGCGTGGGGGACAGAAGGACGAGAACAACGGGCCCGTTCCGCCACAGCATCCTCACTCTCCACCAGAACCGGCTCAGAATAGCATTTTATATTCTCTGCCAACCTTATGATTTTACAAATGAGGACAATAGACTGAGAAGGTTTAGATTAAAAATGCATTTGTGATATGTTTGTTTATAATAACTCGTCATAACTGCCCCAGTGTTGAAGAAACTTTTTAATATATTTGTAATGAGTTCCCTTGGTAAAGTTATGGTATCATATGCTGTAGGCTTAGTAGTCTGCACTATAGTGAGGTGCATCCGAATAATGCGACTAATTAAGTACGATGAGGTGGCAATCACTTGTTAAACAAACATTTCCTGTGTTTTGGAGTCCTATAGGGGGACAAGTGAGACGGGAAGCAACAGAAGCTAATGATTACAGGCGAACGTGTGAAAAGCCGGAGCGATGTTGCGAGACAGAGAGGTGAAGATGGAAATGCAAAAAGTTTCACGAGGCTATAATGTTAATTTTATTCCCCACAATAATCGTCTCCAACAGTGTTCTCAACCCAATGACTTCATCATACTTGTCACCCTCCTCGATATACATATGCACAAACTGCATTTGAAACCAGAGAGGGAACCAACCTCCGGCGTCTTTTCTGCTCAGTTGTATTAATGGCCTTCACTGTATGTTTGTTTACTTTTTCATTTTCTTCTTTAAACGAGTCGCATCAGTTTGATGTCTCGCCCGAAATTGGAATTGGAGCGTTGGTGGTTAAAAGGACTGGAGGATTCCTGTTTCTTTAATGGGGGTTGTTGATGAGTAGTCGATAGGGCTCTCCGTCACTTTGAAACATGTCTTCGCGAGAGACACTTGTTGGATGAAGTTGACATTCCTGCTGGAAGAGGATCTGTGTCTTGCAACTTGGTCTTTTTCCCCCCTCTGAGAGATAACCTGATGGGAAATGAGGTAGTGTTCATAAGGAGTGATCTTTACCCATCACTTCTCTGAGACTCGTGTGTCATATTTCACAGGTCAAGAAAGAGAAAGTGCCAGACCAGCTTTAGAGGAATGTGGGAGGAGCCTGTGTGATAACGGTTGAAAAAAACCCTCAAAAGAAAGGAGAATTAAAATGTCTGTCACACTAAAACCATTACTGGCCAATCAATCAAAAAGGCTAACACCACTAGACAGGCAGACAGGCAGTTTTATTCATACTGAGTCTCCAACGGACCTGCATGGTTTTAGATGGTGAGAGGACATCTGAGCACATCAGAAAGCAGCACGATATCATCAAACTATTGATCATTGGTCCTTCTCGCTGAGAGGAAGCATTGCTGCTATATGTAAGAGGGATCAGAAGCCACAATGATTGTCTCCTGGGGTTTAGATAGCATCAAGACGTCAAAGTTAACAAAGGTCAGCCGCTCCAACGTGGCGGGAAAGCCTGAACTGTCCCCAGCATGGGGGAGAAGCCACGGGGGCAGTTGTGTCCATCCATCCATCCATTCATCCATCAATCCATTCAACCATCCATCCATCCATCCATCCATTCATCCATGCATCTCTCTTTGAGACTTTTCTACGTCACTGTGGTGATAGGTTTATTCGTGCCATGCTTGGAATTTGAAGCGTGACCCTCTGATTAGGCGAGCTGCAGTACTTGCTGACTTTGTGCGATGCTGCCCTTGTTTGTTGCACCTCTGCTTGCCATGTGACTAAGAGGCAGAAGTAAAGCAGGCCTCCCAGCCCGGTGGCACAAACAAAAAGGAGAACATTTTGCACATGCATATGATTAATGTTCCCACACATATCATCCATCCCTGCCTCCTGCCGCTGCAATGCTATATTACCCCAAAACAAAAGCTCACAAGATGGAACACTCTGAAATATATCTTTGAGCCGCACACTCAGGGAATATTATTAGAGTAAAGAATTAACAGCCTTTAATAATACTTAAACACATTTACACTTTTTCATTGAGTCATAATGCATAAGGCGATGAAGTACATGCTCTTTTCATCAGCCAGCACAGTTTGGTAGCAGTGCATTGGGTAGCAGTATTCATTATGTGATAAAGAAAAACACTGGTTTGCTGTGCTGTTAATTGTTGATTACAAGATATATACTGCTGTGTTAATACAGTTTGTTTGCTTCTGTGTCTATGAATTTCTAATTATTGTGCAGTATTCCTAATCATCATTAGCCACAAACAACAATAGAGATTACATAATTGGCTGTCTAATCTTGCCTTTCTTCTTTATCTTTTACTCTCTCCTTTTCAATCCCACGCTTTTGTACTATTCTCTTTGTCGCCTGATTATATAAAATGTTAATAAAAACTTTTCATCGACCATCAGTTCCGACAACTAAAATAGATGTTGATTCTTAAAAAAACCTTAGACTGGCAACAGCTTTTGTAAAAGTGGGAACCAATAAATTTGATGGCAACATCCTTCAGACATTCAACATAAATAATAACAAATAGATTGTAAAACTAAATCTGAAAGCAGAGTAATTCACTCATTGTTATCAGAATAACTAAAAGATGCAAATGACAAATAAATGACACGGGATCATACAGAAACTTCAACATTAAATAATTAAATTTACAACAACACAATCTACGTGAATACATATAAATGAGAACGAACTATGGACAATATCCATTCAAGACATAAAAGTCAAACCCATGGAGCTGGAGGGAAAGTCATGTTGTCGTATGTTCAGTTTTTACAGTGTGCTTCTCTGTGTCGGCCTTCTTCTCCCTCCACGGTGACCTGTGTGAGGGGAGCGGTAGAGACAGGGTGTGCAGATGGACTTTTAACAAAGCCGCGTGCCTGCAGTCTGAGTGATGTGCAGCCTGACAGCGTCTGCAGACGACCTCACTGAGGCTAACTGGACTGGCCTGTGCCGCAGCTCGTGTCAGTGCTCACTGACAGCCGTCGGCCTCCCGCGGCGTAAACTACAGATACTGTGTTACATTACTATTGGGTAGTTATTGTTTTTTTCTGCATTCAAACTATGTCCGACTGAACTGTTCTAACGCCCCTTCACCGTGGTGTCTGGTCAAGTTATACAAAGAAGCTAGAATGAGCTACGTGTGGGCAGTGAGGGGACACATCAAAATCTGGTTTAGTAGGTTTTTACATACAAGGGAATTGTGTTGCTGCTTTTGGTACATAAACAAGAAAGCTAAATATAGAATTGATAAATGAAAAAATACAATAGATTTTTTTTTTTAAGATTGTCCTACGATTAAAATATGTATCAATTAAAGTAATTAACATAAAATATGTATCAATTTCAAATAACAACTTGGCAGAAATGTGCAACAAACAGAAATAACGAACACTCAAATTTAAACATAGTTTTGAACACGTCTACCAATTTCTAGACTATACATTTAATCCTAAATACCTTTACATTAATATTTGTAATAAAAATATTAAATCTGAATAAGAGTTTATGTTTGTTTGGGTCATGTCAGTATCAGAATCAGAATCAGAATGTTCTGATTCTGATTCTGATTCTGATTCCTGTTGGACCACTTGGACCCTTTTCCACCCCCTACGTTATGAATGACAGCTGTGCTTTTCTGCTGTGACCTGTCAAAACATCTTCCCATCAACATTCAGTCAATATTCTATCAAGACTACTTGCATCATGAACATTTTTCCACATACACAATTTAGTCAGAATGTAATTTCCTGCGACAGCAAAGTTTACCACAGCAGCTGCAGATTACGTAGAAGAGCAAAGAACAGGACAGCTGAGATTACACCAGTATTGCCAGATATTTGTCACAAGTTGCAGTTTTACTATACATTACATATTACTAAATGGTAATATGGTAAGAAGTATTGCTTTATAGATATGCCAGGGCATGTCAGGGTTATATTGAAAGATGTCAGATCATTCACGATATCAAGGACATCGGCTTTGAGTTTTCACACCACCAAGAATTAGACTACTGCCGTATCTCAACCAGAGTGACTCGAATACATTCCCAATAAAATAAATAGCTATGTTGCATGTCACACTCCTCTCTATGTCCCCTTATTTTCTGGAGCCCTCTTCACTGTTTTGTGATATGTCGTGTACATTACCTATAAGCACACTTAACGGACATTATAATGCATTTATTTCATCATACACACTGGTCTTAATTATTGCATATTTTGCCTATACCTGACATAGTGAATTAGGCTTCCTGTGCTGTTTCAGCCCACACACTCTATAAATAGCCAACAATATTTTTGGGGTGGCATCTTTCCTCCGTATCTTTACTTCTCTAATGATGGACTGCACATCTAAACACCGTCTCCCGGTCACATCATTTGTCCCAGAGCTCTGAAACATCAGTGCCAGCAGCTAAATGGGTTAACGGCCGCTACACAAGGAAAGCTTCATCTTGATGGTGAAGTACGTCACCATATGAACACACATCACCACGGATCTGCACACAAAGACAGATGGAGTATTATTTTCCATCAGGTAGTTATCGATATAAATACAAAGGTACTGATGATTTGATGAAAGCGTTTTTTAATACATCGGATGATTCGGGCCGACGCTATTCAGCAAAAGTTCTGATATATCTGAACTTGCACATGCTCATAGTTTATTAATTAATGTTGCAACAGCACACAGACACACAGACACACAGACACACACACACACACACACCGGATGATTAAACAAGAAGCGTAAGATGCTCATGAGTTGTGATCACAAGGACCAAATACTCAGAGTGAAGGATGTGCTACACATTTAATTGCAAATGCCTCTTATCACTTTACTGTCACACATGCATGTTTCAATGTGGAACCATCACACAATAGCTGTACTTGAATAAATCAGTTGGGTATGTTCTTTACAAGACTACAGCATATTTACATGTCAGGAGGACATAATGCAGAGCTTATTCATTTATTATATACATGGCTACTTTAGATTGGATAGAATTATAGAAATACACCATGAATCACTAAATGATACATTTGAAGACTAAGATGAGTCATAAGTCGAATGCAAGTTGGAGGTATATGCCTCTTTGAAGTAAACAATAATTAATTACGAAAGCTGACTGACAAAAAAGAGATTCAAACCTCCACCATAATTTCATGCGTCAGGGGAAAACATGCCAACATGATGCTAAATACGGTCACATTGTCAGAAGACAGGACACGGCTCGTCACTCACTAACAACGGTAGACAAACACTAACAACAACAAAAAAGATGCTCAGCACCGCAGTTCCAAATATGACCACAGTATTAAATAAACACACCTGCTGTGACAGTGTTGACAAAAACTCTACAATGTGAATTCACAAAGCTGTTGTTCTTGTCAAGATTGCTGCTAGAAAGCAGGTTGTATCCAAGGATAACCTGCTGTAATTCATCTAGTTCACTCTCCACATTCTGAGTACAGCCGAACGCTAAATGCTTTCAACCCATAATGCCGTGGTTAACATGGCAACCGAGCTGTAATAGTAGGGGCAGCCATCTACTGGGGACCATAAGGTCTGATGATTGCGCTGCATGATTGCATAACAGTCAAAGAATATGAAGCTAACCAACTGCACCCCTGGTGATGGTCCCATATAGATGATAACAATGCATGCTGCCAAATACATTAAAAAGTGTTTTCATGAACACCAGGGAGAAGTCACACATATTTTAATTGAAAACATCTAAAGATCACTAGACCCATAGGATTTGTTTTTAAGAGGACTTTGTGAAGTATTTTCACCTCCTTCCTCTCTAAAATACAGAACCCTGTTGTTGAAGAATGTTTTAATATTGCATCTTGTGTCGCGTAGATCGCCTTCAGGGATGTTCTTAAGATGCTCTACTCTCCTTAGGCTAGCTGCCCTCCTTAAAAGGTACTATACTTTCAGTTTGGTGTTTAATATATTCCTTTTTGACCTACGATATGTCAGCGGCATGTTGCATGTTTTAGTCTGTTATTGATTTATTTGTTTATTCCACAAACAGTCTTCTCACTCTCACAGACTGCATCTGCCCCGGAGCCTAAATATGAGTAGGTACCTGTCTGCTATAGGTGCATGATTTATGATAGTGAAGTCTCATTTATGCTCTCTATGCAGAACAGGTGTGCTTTGGGTGCTGCTCCGTACGTCCCTGACTTGTCATTTGGCAATAGTTTTCTTTATTTTCTGTTCCGCTGCCAGTCTGCACATGGAAAGATGCAAGTCATGAAGCCGATAAATATATATGTCCCTTTATGGCAGGAGGCTCAGACTTATCATGTGCAAGAACTTTCTGGTTCATCTGTAACCTGTGAGTGTTACTCCAAACTGTGTTATATACTTTTGTTGTATTGACATTACTCACTGGCACCTGTAATGAGGAAGGCTAAATGTTTTGTAAGTGATACAAAAATAATTGAGCTGAAAGCTAAATGCATGTCTCGCTGACAGCAGTAGCTCAGTTCTCCTGCTGTTTCCATTTAAAAGTGCACTTATGTGTATAAAAAAAGAAGAATTCAACTAATGAGGAGTCTGAAGCACACAGTCTTTCTGCTGCTATCAATCACTTCCACTCATTATTTGTCAGTTTACATTTTTACAGCTTTATAGTTTTGGGTTATTGTGGCAACACCCAGAAAAAGAGCCGAACAACAACATGTTCATCCTTTCCTCAGTATTTCCTCAACTTGTCTGTGGCACTCAGCCCTAAGTACATGTCTATACTGAAGACCTTGATATTGCAATAGTGCATCACTTATATATTGTATCATCTCTAAAACATGTTTATTTATTTCTTGAAACAGCTTGGCACTCTAGTTGTTTTTTCTCAAACTGGGGAAATTGTGCAGTTTTTTAGAGCTATTTTCAGCCACATATTAAAACACATTTGGGGCTCTAGTGAGTATTTTCAGCAGCAGGTTGGTGTGCATGGGATAGAGTCAAAGAGCCCATGTTAATACTAGTAATAAAAGAACATGTTGCTGAATGCAAACGTCTGGCTCATTTAATTTTAAAAGCAACTAGTTTGAACAACATTGGAGCTCTATAGCGCGGCTAAATAAGCTGTATTAAACTGTGGCTAGACAGTTAATACGATCAATATAATGTTGGTTTTGGTCTTGCCCAGGAATTTCTTGAAAATAATACACATAGAGTATTCCCGGCTTTACACTTAAACTGGGACTGGCTGATGTGTTTTTTTTAATTAATCCCACAGGTGTTTCATGGGGTTGCCTGCCTGCCCCGAGCTCCCAGGCGTTAACTTCTAGAACAGTGTAGAATTATGACTCAACATTTAACATTCAGAGTTTTCTTTCTCTGACAGAATTGTGGTAATTGTTGCTAAATAGAGAACGCCTCCACAACATTGCTGTCTAAACATCAGAGCCTGCTCTGAAATACGGGGCTACATTTCCAGAGGTCTCTGCTGCCGCGTTGCAGAGGGCGTGGGCCCGACCACGGCTCCACTGCCTCCGAACAGGAACCCATCATGTTCAGACAGACTGCTGCTGACAGGCAGTTCAGGGTGTAGCAGCAGCCTTCCTGTGCCATGTCTTCCCGAGGGTATTTCATCAATGCCTCCCGTAGAGACACCCAGTGCCACACAGACAGTACCATAATGTAATGATGACACATGTTGCTTTCTGATTGGCTGCTTGGAGGCTTCGGTGAGCTCGCCAAGGTCCAAGATAGAGCAGCGTGGGCGCAGTCTAGGGTCTGGAGAGGGAGGGAGGTGCTGTTGGTAGTGGGCATAAATAGACTTTTGGGAGCCATAGTGATAATGGCCCTGCTCAGAGCAGGAGAGCACAGGGAAAGCACTTTAATTGAGATATAAAAGACTTAGTTCCAAGGGCAAGAAAAGAGATGCCAGCCACTGCACAAAGGCTTACTCACTGTAAATACTAAACAATGATACACAATGAGGCCCTTTGCTCTGTACTTACACCCTGTTTACAAGACGGTACATAATTAATTACTAATTGGTGGAAACAACTAATTCTAACTTTGTAAATGTTTGGAGAGGAGATTGAAGCAAACACGATCCATCCGAGGCTGTTTGCATACCTTTGTAAAGCAAATGCTTGTAGCAAATTGTGCATGACAACACTTTCAAAACCTGCTCTGGATTTGACTAGGAAACTCATAAATGCGTCTGGTAAATGAACACGAAAGGTGCACCCATCAGAGGTCATTAATATCCCTTGTGTTTCATACTGTGTGTGTGTGTGTTGAGGTGGTCAGGCTGTGCCTGTGACAGCAGGACAGTGGATGGGGTGTGGCACAAAGAAAGATGCATGTACTTCCTATCTCTCTTCCCAAAGACACCGCTGCGCTCCATGACCGTAGGCCATGGCTACCGGGAGGAAACTAAGTAAAGTTAGGCAGGTACATCTGCAAGTTCAGCTAAAGTATCATTCGAAATTCAACCCAATCAAATGATTATGCAAATACTAATGAGACATATTTGCTTGTTTAGTTGGAGCTCTTTTGCATTTGTCTTTAGGTTGAGTGGAAAGAATAATTACGATGTGCCTGTTCAGCATTTTCCATCAGTGCTGTTTTGTTTTTCTGCTTTTTCAAACAAATATTGTTTTGTCCTGTCAGGGCAAAGATTATGGTAATCAAAGTCTAAAGTTACTTAACTCCTGACATGAATGAGTGTGGTCTAACATATTCCAGCTTGGATATGAAAATACTGCAAACAAAAGCAACTGGATATAGAGTTATCATAGACATGGAGTAGACATGTTGCTTAGATACAAACGTGGAGGTTTATGATGTCTCCAAACTAATGTTACACGATCAAACCTCACAGGTATTCTCTGTTTCATTCTTCACCTTCCTTTCTCTTTTCCTGTACACACACACCCACACACCTACACACCCACACGTAATACATCTCTAAAACACCCCCGCCCCTTTTAAACATGCATTAACACACATCACAAGCTCTCTTTAACACACATGCAAACACATTTACGCTCACTTTTCTCTGAATAGCTTCGGTTCAGGACTTTGTTGTTCCATTGATTGAACAAGGCCATCAATAGCTTTCAAATATAGCTACCTGTCTGAAGAGGAGCTATGGGGCATGAACCGCGGCACCCGTAAAAGACTTCCTGCTAATACTCTCCTTCTTCTGGAACAGAAGGCGCTTTGCTATTACTTCCAACCTTTTGCCTTTGGCGATTTCTCTCTGTTCTGAGCTGAGAGGGCTTTGCCGACACACGAACACGGAGCCTCCAAGACACATTGCAAAGTCACCGTAGAAATGTGTCCATGGCACTTGGCTCAAGGTCATCTGGACAACAATATGAAATTAGGACTCCTGCACGTCCTTAGACACCTCTGCTTACAAGGCCTATTTTTCCAACAGTGCTCTTTCACTCCCACACACACACACATACACACACAGGAGAATGGGGTTGAGTGGATGGATTTTTTCCCCTGCGTGTTCCAGTGGGATATAGCTGAGCAGAGGAGTTGGCACCTGCAGGGGGAAGAGAAGAGGAGGGGTTGGTAGTGGCTGAGGTGGGCAGAGTAGCCTGAAGCTTGAAGGAGAATGGAGCAGCTTGGCTGTGGTTGCTGCGCGGGTCTCCCAGGTCTGGTGTCTAATGGCCCCACTTGGCACAACCTACTGCTGCTGGTCAGATGGTCTGCTCCACTACCAGGCGAAAAGGCCAGGGGCAGGCTTTCACATTCACTTCAGCCAGTCTTTGTCAAAGACTCTCAATGACTTTCCAAAAGAGGCAAGTGGGAATTCAACAGAGGAGGAGAGGAGTGCACAATAGATGAAAAAAGGGGTGAAATAAAAGCCAGTCTAAAGTGCGGAGGGGCAAAGGAGCAGCATATGTTGTTTTAATGCTCTCAATACAGACCCCATTTTCCCTCCCCAATGACCTCAGAAGGGTCCTTCCATTTACAACAAACCCCAAAATGACAAAGAGGCCTGCTTTTCTGCAGCATCAGTGACTGGCGTTGTGGCAAAAGGATACAGAATGAAACAAAAGGAGATAAGCAGCAGGCAAGTCTCAGGCCAGTCAGATGAAACAAAAATAAACCGAGCTATGTGTCAAACTGTGCGTCATAGTGCATTTGGGACATCTGATGTTTTGCCTGGCAGGCTCTGTTTATCTCAATATGGCAGACCGGCATTCAAGATGGAGACATTACACCACGTCAACCAGTGCCTGGCAGGGCCCCTCTGCTGCCTCGGGACCCCATCAGTCCCCCATCCCTGGAGAACAAGCCTGATAATTGTTATAATTCCCAGCAGGCAATAATGGTGGTTTAATCTAGTGCGGGTGTAATCCTCCTGCCCTATCTGGTACAGAAAGGCCCTCGCCACACCTGCAGCACCTCAGAGCTTTTGCAAAGAACGGAAGGATGGAGACGGCTCTCAAGCGAGATGGGAGTGTGAATCCACTTTGTGCGCACGTCTTTGAGTGAGCAAACAAGAGAACAATAATAAAATAAGGCCATGAATAGTCACAACAGAAAAAGGAGGCACTGGTGATATGTGGAATCGCTGGAAATGAGGATATGTATTTTGCCGAAGGATATTGGAGATGGGATGTGACCTGTGTAAATTCCATACTCCAGACAGATTGGAGCCAAGCCTCCCCAGGCTCTGCCCTAAGGTCTGGATAAATGTTTGCTTTTGTGGGCTCAGTGGATAGAATTATTTTGGATATCACCAGATAATGAATGACTTGCTAGAATAGCTGCACTTCTTCCTAATCTTCATCCAATGTTGGGCAATGTGTGTGTATGTGTGTGTGTGTGTGTGTGTGTGTGTGTGTGTGTGTGTGTGTGTGTGTGTGTGTGTGTGTGTGTGTGTGTGTGTGTGTGTGCGTGTTACAATGCGGGGCCCCACAGTGTGTGGATGACTTTACTGCTGGCATTGGAATCGCACAGCCAGGCATCACTTGGATACCCATGCATACACAGTCACCTCAATCAGCATGTCTGTTTCCTTCTTCAAACAAATTCAGTTAACAAGCATGAGGGAACACATCTACACTCCCCCAAAGGTCTTTCTACAACAGCACTATATATTCAATTTAAATGGTTTTTCACAACCCACAATTTGTTATCTATTACAACCTGTTTTCCTTGTTGACCTTCAAATCTCCTGTGGAGACCATGCACTGTCATGTGTCAGTGTGAGGAGGCATTAGTTGGAGTCTTTCCTGGATCCTGCTTTTGTAATGAGGGATATCAGCACTTTGGCACAGCGTACTGGCAGCATGCATCAAAATGGATGGGGATGGGGTGCAGCTCGACTGAAGTGTCCCTCAGTCTTGGTCCAAGAAAATAGTGCTCAGGAGGATTGGGTTGCATTATGACATTTTATAATATGCCCAATATTGTCTGCATTTATATTTAATCCAACAGAACCTTTGGGATTCTGGTTATTTGCAGATAATGGGGACTAGATTGTTTGCAGGGAGGTATTTTTCCACTGTATAGTGTAGGTTTTTCTGAACATTCGTTTTTTGTCGATGTGGCATATTCACAAATATCATTGCATCTCAACTAGAGGTGCCTTTGAATGGACACATGGTCACATAGTTCATGGTGAATCTCATGGAAGAATACAGTATCGTTTCTCCAAGAAAGAGATACAAAGGGATAACACACCCATGTGGGATGTTTTCAGGGGTGCTATAGACTCATTATCTTGTCACGTATCATAAAAAAACACAGCGAAGGCCGGCACCAGGGAGCCTGTGCCAGTGTGTGTGTGTGTGTGTGTGTGTGTGTGTGTGTGTGTGTACTCCCCTGGCTCTTCCTCAGCCAGACGTGGCAGCAGCCTCCCTCGCCTCGCGTAACGAGAGGAGGCTTCAGACGTACGCCTTGGTGAGCAGTATTGATTGTCTCCCCAGCACCTTCTGCTGAGAGGTCTCATTGTGTCTGTCACACTCCCACACAAGTGAGGTGCAAACACACTCACACACACATACACACACATACCGCCCCAAACACACACACACACACACACACAAACAGACACAGATAAACGCAAACAAACCTGCACACACGGTCAAGTACGCATGCGATCACATAACTTAACCTGTGCCACGCTGGAGGGCTCTGCTGTTTGACACGAGGTGCTCAATTAAAGTGTGGTGTTAATGCCTCAAACACTAGATTTTGTCAGTAAAGAATCACTCCGCCGACTCCCACTCTCTGTCCTGCATGACTTTGTGACTTTCTCAGCACTGAGCTGGGGGGCTGTAAAACACTGAGGCTTTACTGGGCTCTGCCACTCAGAGCGAGCGCAAAATATCCCCCCGTTAAATAGGAAAGAATGGAGATGATGGAAAGTTTACCACCCGTCTCACTCTCATTTCATTGGTCACGGTGTCCAGATTCCGTCAGGCTCTCAACTGACGACAAGTGAATCGCTGGGAATATATATTTTTATTAAATCCTCATATGACCAATGAGCTCCGCTATAGCTTTCCCTCTGCAACAGCGTAACCTCTCAAATTAAGATTTTACGGCCTTTGTGGCCTCATAATTCTGGAGCACGTACTGCTGAATAAGTATGAAGCACACACCGCTCCCCCTTTCTATAATACTAAAATCCTGCAATGTGATTTGCATTTATCTATTGTGTGTTGACTTAATCATAGAAAGAAATTAAATTAACACCTCTCTGAACCACTATATAAAGGTACAGGGTAAACATGTGCATGCAGATCCAAACACGTGCGGGGGGGAAAAGTGTTAATTGACCAACCTGCCAGGCAATTATTGTCGGTTGACCTCATAACCAAAATGTGTTTCTGATTATCATGCTTCAGAGCGTCTGTTGTCAAGGAAGCCATGTTTTAAATAGTTTAGACAGCACCTTCCACAGTCCACGAGGGACTGTTCTCAATCAGGCGAAAATGTAATCTAAGCTCAGAACTAATGAAAATGTTTTTTTTATGCTTTTTTCCTATTTGAATCTAATTACAGAATTCTAATTATTAAGGAAATGAAAAGATTATTTGCATGTAACCAGACCACTCCAGGACTGAAAGATGTCATATCCAGATTATTATGCTTAACATTTCCCCAACCGTGAGTCTTTGTAAATGTCTAAACAACAGCGTGATAAAAGTGAATGAGAGACGACTCAATCAAGAAATGAAACTGACGGCTCTGTCTTTATTCTTTCCGGGGCTATTTATTTCCAGTATAAAGGGTTTTGGGGCGTTGGCACCACAGCATGAGCACAAATGTCAGCAACCAGACAGGCAGGGGTTGAGCTTTGTGAGATTAAGATAGCGCCAGTAAAGTCTGTTTGTCCAGGAGATTATAATCTTGCGCTTCCTGGGGATAAACCCAGCCATGACAGCGCTCTAATAATGTTTCACCTTTATCAGGAGGCACAAATGTGCACTTTGTGTCTGTTTGCTTCCCGAAGCAGAAGTCATACCGCAAACGAAGACAAACATCAAGCGGTGCAGTAAATTGGACATTTTTTCCCCTATATCTAAATCCTTTGAATTCTCCAGGTCCCCAAAGTAATTAGAGTCTCAGGCGATTGTGGCTCATAGGGATGCCCTGAGTCCCTCTACTCAAATAGAGGGAATGCCCTGTGCCTGGTCATAGGAAAATGATGTCCAGCCCTTCTCCATCAATTACCCCCCTCACAACTCAAATTAGGTGCCACACTATACTCGCTGCAGCAAACATTTGCAGTCATACACTTGCCTTCCGGCTTTCAACCAGCTCAACAAAATGCACAGTTGTGTATTTTAGTATCAATCTCACTTTGGGGGGAGTTTATATTTCCTATAAGCAATATTACTCTACATGCAGGTGATAAGCCTGATACAGCTGTAGGCTCAGTGCAAGTTATTCCTCCAGACTGGGAAGACATTAGCGACAACCAAGATACCCACAGGGTCAATGTTATCTGCTGTGCAGTGGGCGGGTGTTTAACAGGCCCCCGATAGCCTTGCCTCACCTGGCCTGAAGCGCGGTATCAAACTCCCTGTCAAAGAAAGATGACGTCAACACAGACAGTGAGACTGAGGTTAATGGCACTAAAGGAGATGGCCAGGACTTCTATTACGGCCTTGTGCCTTATCAAACTCAAGCCAATCACCTGTCAATCACCTGATCTACCCGCTAGCTATCTGACTGAGTCTTCAATTATGAATGACACGTGTGTATAAAGGAGGCCTGTATCTGTGGAGTGCAGCTGACCAGTTTCCCCGTTTCTTTGGACAATCCTACAGATGCAGTTGTGCAAAGCGAAGCTGTCGGATGAAGACGTGTCTATCAGCCCAACATTGTCTGAGAAAAAAGGATATGATTCATTATTTTTTTTAAGAAAATAAAGAGTTAAAAGCATTCTCTTCTAGCACCTTTTTATATGCCTTAGGAGGCAGTGTTCTCTACTCAGGCGCAACCCACTTCAGCCGTCTCCTTCTTCCACAGATCACCGTGTTATTAACTCATTGTTACTTCCTTTTGGTCTTATACACCCTTATGCCTCGTATTATCTCCAGCTGCTTTTCTTTCTATAAGAAACAGCTCGATGTACATTCAAGTGGAACACAAGCATATTTGCTTTATTCCACCTCTTTCATCCCTCCTACAATCTATGTCCCCATCCCTCACTCTTTTGCCTCTTTGTTCTTGTTTTCAATTCTTCCCTGGCCCCATCGCTCTTTTCCTATTTTTTCTGTCAATGGACGGATTTCTTTTTATCCAGGAGCGCAGCAGATTAACAGATATTGTATCATGGCCAAGACAGGCAAAGCCCTCTCTGTCCCTGACATCTAATTAATGGTAATCCTTTAATCTGCTGCTTGTAGTGCAGACCCCTTGGATGCTGTCCCATTTGCAGCAACAGAAGTGAGTCTGACGACGGGACAGAGATGGAGTGAGCCCAGAGTGGGTTCCCTCACTCGGCAGGTCGAACTACTGGGCCGCGTTGGACAAAGACACATAAAACACAAAGAGAACGACATCTTTTTCATTTCTAGGGATTAGACACGTTTAATATGTGCTGTAAAACTCAGAAGATGTCCATCCCAGCTGGAGAAACACATTTTGCATTATTTAATATGCAAGTATTATGTAATTGTGTACAATATACCTATCACTATTAAAACCTGTGTGTGTACACAAACATGCACAGGTAAACACATGCTGAGCTTAATCTATAATATTGGCTGTGCACGGATGACATCTGTATTTACGACAACCTTGCACAGTCGTCACCGATGTAATTAACAACAGGGGCGAGGGGAGCAAATCCTCCCATCTTAATTAACTTCATTAATATATATAAATAATCACCTTCAGCCCATCTTTATTTGTTAAGCAATAAAACCGGGTATTAAAACTTCCTCTCGGTTCTGTCATAAACAATATGCAGCCTCTCACTCTGACGGTCACACCACAGATGGTGTTTAGAAGTCATCCAACACGTTTGCAGGGTAGTTTTATCGCGGCGGCGCTGTCTTGGCCTTCCAAAAAAGATGGCGCAGCTCCTCGCAGCCAAATCCATGTGACAAACTTACGTACAAGCAGACACAATGAGTAATCGGCTTCAGAGAAGCGTCTCACCAAAATAAACATCCAACGCATACCATCTGCATTGTAAAACACAGTTCTGCTTGTAGGTGTTTGCGCATTAGCTGCCAGGTTTGATTAATCAATTAACTCCAAAAGTTAATGATCAGTACGAGGGCAACTTTTTGTATTTATGCCAAGTCCAACCACAAAGGTGGTGCACCGTATCCAAGGGCAAACTCTGTGAGGATGATAACGCCGCCCACCTCTCCCCAATAAATACACACACATGTCCAGACGCAGAGTGTCCGTGTGGACAAACACACTTCTCCGGTATGCACAACAGGCGTGAATGCACACACACACACACACACACACACACACACACACACACACACACACACACACACACACACACACAGCAACAGGGACGGCGCTGTGAACAATGCAGAAGGCGCCGGCCCTGTTGTAGTCGCGTCTTAATCACTCTCTCATTGGCTTTCATTAGCTCCTGATGGTCTCCGATGAATGGACTCGCCCCTGGGTGTCCCGGCGTCTCTGGCGCTGTCCCCCCCCCTAACCGTTACGGGTCGACTTTGGAGGCGCAATCGATCCTTCCTTCTCCTCTTTAACCACCCTCCTCCTCCTCTTCCTCCCGCAGGGAGCCCAGCCACAGATTGGCAGGTGTGTCTGTCAGGTCGTTAAATATATGATGCTGATGAGCGCAGCCTGCTCATGAATTCATTAACCTACATTTGAAGGATAATTCAGGCACCAGTCGCTGGCCATATGCGCTCTGATTGCTGGATTCTTTCCCACTGTTGGGATTTAGTGCAAGTCGTTGGCTAGTTTAATAACACATGCAGATGGCCTCTGATGTTTCTTCATTCTTACTACTAGTCTTTCCTCCTCTTCTCATCTGGGAATGCTACACTTATGCTGCCCTCTTAAGATGCTGCACTTGCTTCATGTAATATACTGTAAATCCCGACAAATATAATAAAGCCGTGCTTCCAATTATACAGCACATCTGAGATTCCGCCACAGCCCTTTCCCATTATGTTTTTATATAATAGGAGTAAAACATGACTGCTAATCTGCTGGATGTGCATAACGTGTGAAGATAATCGTTTCGAGAAAGGGGGGGGGGGGGGGGGGATCTTTTTTGTCACAATTCATTCCACCTGAGAAGGCTTTACCCTTGTACACTATCTCTTTCCCTTCTCTGCCTGATTGTAAACATGGCACCTGAGGGCTGCAGAGGCTGTGTCAGCCAAAACACTTATGGACCTGAAGTCGAAGCTCCGCTGGAACCTCAGCCCCCGAATGACGTAAGCTATTTTGTGATCTTAAAAAGAACAGAGAGAAGAAGAGACACGTCGATCTGTTGCCGTTTCATTCAAATGCGCCGACATTATGTGAATAATTACTGCGTTAGTGTTTGTCGTGGGCTATTACCTCCTGTTCAAAATGCTGTTGCAGAGATTGTTACTGGAGCAGTGTTGGGGTTTGGCATTGGCACAAGTGAAGAAGAGTTTGCCAACTCTTTCTCTCTCACTGCTCTCCCAGTGCATCGTGTGGGAGGAGAGCATCCAGAGCAGAGGTGCGGGATCGAGGAAGTCACCATCTGGGGCTGCAGGAGGCTGTCTGGACCCTGATGCTTCCAACATGTTTCAAATTAACACTGTGCTGCATCTAGCTCTGACTTCATCCCCTGCTACCTGAGTAGGGCAAGGTCACACACACACTACCATTCATCTTTACTCTGGGCTGGAACAGAATTCACACAAATGGTAAATACACACTTTAGGAGATATAGCTTTTGTGGATATATTAATACCCCAAAAGAGAAAATGCTTTCATTGGATTATGACATGAAGATAGAGTAGACGGACCAATTCCTTACGGTGTGTGTGAAGAATTCTCACTAAGGTTAAATGATCACAGCAAGATAAGATGAAATATAGCCCAGAGGCAGTATCGAGCTGTCCAGAGCTTGCAGGCTCTTTGTGGTCCTTGTGGAGCCGCGTCGCCCCTTTTCAGATCAGCACTCACCTTAATAATGGCCTCCTGTCCTCCTCTCCTCTGCTAGCACATCGTGGTCATTTAAAATGTATTTGATGCATTTATCAGGACCCCTGTTGAGTCAGTGGGGATACAAGCTGATGTGGCATCTACACATCAGGATGTGTGAGATGCCAAGTTGATGTCTAGTGAGTACCTCCATATTAGCTGATTCTTTATGTGTCATATAAGACCGCTCAGGACACACAACCAGTCCAGTATCCCATGTATTTCAAATAGGACAATGCTACAACTTAAAATGTGCACACAAAGCTTCCCAAGGCAGGACGTTTTTATTTGAAAGAGTTCGGAGGGGCATGGTGTGTAGTGCATGAGTTTCTAACAGGAGACCAATGTTTGAGTCACATTACCAAGCAGCAATCAAGATAATTATTCTGACCATTCCCTCAACCTGAACTATACCCTCAGATTAAATCAACAATAATATTATTGAGCCCCGATTTCATCAGATGATAAACCCAGAGAGAATTATGGCACAATTCTGCAGTCAGCCTCAGCTCTACGTGGGAATTAAAGCATTTCTGAGCTCATTGTTTTGTATTCCGGGCCAGAACTTAACTGCTTTGATTCCCTCTCTCCGCTCTAATCAGGATTGTTTCCCGATGCAGCAGGCAGCTGTTTTCAGAGGAGAAGAGGTTCTAATAAACTCACTGAGCGATAGTTGCCGAGCTCCAAACAGAAGAAGCACTAAGTTAGTAACTAGGTTTTGGGTTTATTTAGAAGCTAAAGTGCCTTAGGATATAAATAAGTTACAATATTGCTGTTTACATTTCTACCTGAAAGGAAAACAGGCCTTCCCAAAATGGGTTTACAACTTGTTTCTGCTGCTCCTCATGGGCATTAGAACCCAAACCTGAAGCCGCATTTGCCACAGCTACAATTTTTAACCAGTATACACTATTTCAAAGTCGGTGTGGAATGGACACAGATGCTTGTGTACGTGGGCGACGCATCACAGAGTCCAGTTGCGGCAGCAATGCCTGAAGAAACTCTGCAGAGAATTAAAAAAAATGCTATCTAGCCACCAATGGGGCTTTAAATATGTTTCACGAGAAGTGTTTGTTAGACCTCAAGGATATGAGTTATATGAGAACAGGATATGAGAACAATGAACGCAAACATAACTTTTGTTTGTCTACAAAACCTCAACAGCGCAGCTTCAGGAGGCATCCTGGGCTAGGGACATGATAAGTGGATCCAGCTATAAAAAAGCCGTAGGAAAACACAATACAAAGTACATACAGGGTCCAGTTATGGCAGCATACATGCTGATTACTGAATATTCAAAACAATTAAAAGACAAAGATGATTTGTCCTTGGCCTTGAGATGGACTGGCGCCCTGTCCAGGTGACCCTGCCTTCGGCCCTTCGCCCAACGTCAGCTGGGATCGGCTCCAGCGCCCCGCGACCCTGATGAAGGATCAGCGGTATGGATAATGGGATGGATTTGTCCTTGATTCAAACGCTTTTATTTACATGTCCAGAGTCTGCACTCGTGGCTGGTTTTGTCGGTTTCTGAATACAAGTTGAAACAAAGCTCATTATGATGCCATCAAAGTCTAAAAGGATTTTTAAATGGAACAACAAATATATACGAAACAGTAATTGTGTTTGTGAGCGATACAAAGAGAGACGTATTGCATCTGAGAGCACAGATAGTGAGGGAGGATATAGGCTGGTGACACAAAGTCGTGTCAAAGCATTCCACCCCACCACCCCCATGCGTCTCCTCCATCTTCTCGCCTCCTCCCATGCATTTCATGTTCTCCCCTGCTTCCTCAGCCCCATCGTCTCCGCTCATTTGCTTTCTCCATCTCCTCCTTCCCTCACCCCTCCTCCCCTTCTGCGCGCTCTCTGCTTCCTGGAGCCTTACCAATCCCATATGTTGTTTCACACCAGACTGTGTAGAACAGACTAAAAATATATGTGTTTGGTTCTGGTCGTCCCAAAAGGCAACTCTATAGAGAACAAAAGAGATAGCAGGGCAGATCAAATAACTCATGAAGAGCGAGAGAGCGGATGCTGCTCTCGGGGCTTTGTTGCCCCACTGAAGAACATTATTAGTGGATTATTGATTTACAGCAGAAAATGGATGGAACATAAGTAGCGTTAAACTCATTAATCCCTCTCCCGTCTCTTTCATGAAAATGGACTTTGTTATCAGTGATTATTTTAATGGCATGTTATGATCGAAACACTTACCGTGCAGCACGCCGGCCGCCTTAGCAAAGGCGCAGGGCGAGCAGAGGTGCGGACAGGATGGAAGAGGCGCAGGCGGGAGGCCGGGGACTGAAGTATCTGCTGAAATGAAAGCGCAACAATAGCAGCTCAAAACGCAGACAGTGGAATTGCTGACATTCGGGTGACATTTGGTGCGTCGGTGGTATTTGGCAAGACACACGAGCAGGTAGCCCAGTTCACATCCTAGCATCAGACGTTCCCGCTGCCGCACAGAAGTGTTGATTAGCTCATTTTAAATAACCTTTTTACTCGCGCGCATGCCGTTATACGCGGAAGTGAACTTCATCATCGGTTGTTTCGGTGTGGCTTTTTTTCTCTTAAGAAGCTCAATGAGTAGTTTAATTTACAGCAGTGAGAACTGTAAGACACCTCGAGCTCAGTCGCTGTCTTTCCGACTCTCCCTGCCGGCCTCCCTCTCTCCCCTCTCTCCACGTACATCCATCAGGGGGCGCTTCGATGGAGCGCGGCGGGCCCGACGATTGTCCTCATAAATTGTGTGTGTGTCAGGGTGCAAAGGGGCTAAGTGAGCAGTAAATAACAAAGGGTGCTGCCGCCATCCGCTCCACGTCGCAACGTTTCCGGCCACGCAAGATTACCCAGGATGCCCCTGGAGGGGCGTCTCCTTCCTCTTCGTGATGAGTGGACAAGTGGCGGGAGGAACACGCCTTCCCCATTGTCTGACAGAGAAAATGTTAGAGACAGGAACTCTGACAATTTAAATTGATGAGTGTCTTTATTTCGCTGTAAAAGAAGAAAGAAGCTGTTCGTCTCCCTCCTTCTGTAATAACAGATCGCTCTGCAGATATCTTTAACTGCCTCAATTCTTCACTGTCAGACTCTTCTCTCTCTATTCCACTCAGTTTCTCATTCTCTCATGTGCCCTTTTCGATTTTTCCTCTCTTGCCTATTTTCTGTCTCTATTGACTCTGCATTCACGACTGCCTTCGGTCACTTATTTCTCCACTGTGTGCGTATACTTTTGTCCTCACCCAAACTATTTTCTATTCCGGCTCTCTTCTGTGATTGTTCCTCTTAAGTTCTGTTAGAATGGTCCGAGAGGATTTAAAGCATGCCATTAAACTGAGTGTGCCACTTGTGTTTTTATTTATTCGCCATTCACGGTTCTATAGATAAAAGCCTATTATGCAACTTTAACTCCAGGGCCATTTTTGTACATTTTTGTTCTCACCCACTCTAATGAAGCGATATTTCAAATCAAGTAATAATACTTTCTTCTTGGACATCTGGGACCACCAGCGGACTTTTTCTGACACCTGATTCTTGACGCTTGGCCTCGCTTTGTATTTTTATCTGTGCTCCCGCATGCTGTTCCTTTTACCATGATGCTCAATATCACTCCTTCAATCTATTTCGGTCACGCTCCCACTCCCATTTATTTTTGTTTGCTAAAATTTCCATCCTAACGTCTTTTAATTTCTCTATTTCTCTACGAGAACAGATTGTGACATGTTTACTGTCCATGCAGTGATTTTTTTCTGCAGCTGCTCCGTTCAGTTGGATGACATGTGGATGACATAAGTGATTGTTTGGTTTGTTGAGAGAGATGCTCTTTGACTGTCCACGTCCCTCAGATGGAAGAGTTTTCTCTCCAAACGCTGACAGCCATAAGAAAGAAGATGGATAGGTTCAGAATGGGTCGTTCAGCCTAGTTTCTGAGATATTCTTAACACAGCTTGTGTAAGGGCTGAGTTATACATAACCCCTTTAAATGTCCCCTTCCCGCTTTCTTTTTTTGTATGGGAGAGAACATCGTGTCAAACTGCGTGCCGGAATCGTTAAACTGCAGATTTTGGCATCGGCTATGACAGAGTGTTCTCAATAGAGAGAGAGCAGCAGTTACCAGGGCATGTGGCCAACTCCATGGGAATCAGTCGCTTCTCTCCCACACCTTCTCTGCCATGTGATACTGTAAGAAATCAAAATAATGAGACTGTAATAATGAGAATTGTTCTTTGACATTGGACATGGATAACATCTATAGACGCATTACATATCGCCAATGGATTAATAAAGTATTTTAATAGTTTGACGTGTAACCATTTTATGAACATTGATTTGTTCAGTGTTCTGCATGAGCGCTTAATTTGGAGTGTATCGACTGTAGTGTTATTGTGATGGAGCAATGGAGGGCCTCGGGCTCCGGGCGGACGCTCTCAAAGCCACAATTATTGACCCTCTTGACCTTCTCCCTGCAAAGGCGATACGGCATGTACATGATGGTCCCTACTGTATCAACGCCAAAGTGATATAAACACATCCAGTCGGTCTGCCTTATTAAAACCAAGAATACTTCAAATGTTTCTACCCAAAGCCACACATTTAGTGTTTCCACGAGAGTATTGAACGTCAATACCTTTTTAATATTAATTATTTTCCTGTAGCACCAAGTATCAACAACTGTTTAGTAATTACCATCTTTTCTTGTTTACATATTCTATAGCCTGTTTTATCTAAAACATGAGTGACCCCTGTGTTTTGACTGAGAGCTCTATTTATTTTAGTTAAAGTACGTGTACACAATCCAAGTGTAAACCAAAGAGTCATTCCACAACACAAAAGTAAAACATGACAGGTTAGAACCCGCTACCACTTTCAAATTAACAGTTAATTATCACTTAATTATCACTTGGGGGACTTTTAACACAGTCACTGACACAACAGACACAACTTAATCTCAGGTTAATTGTTATTAAATTGATTAATGTTTGTTTAATTTTGCTTTAAGCACCAGATTAGTTTAGTTTAGTTTAGCATTACACCTGGAAGGGGGAGACTTTCCATTGGCTGCTTTAACCTGCAAGGGTCTCTTGTCGGGCAGGTTAAGCCGATATAGTACTATCTTTGATTTACATATAAGGTGTCCCTATTACTAATACTGCAGAATTTGAAGGCTGTGAATATTAATCCATATGTCATCAGAAAATTAGGACAACAATAGGGTTGAGAACCCTGCAGCCTCTTGTTTGTTATTTAGGAATGAATTGAATCAGTAACAACTAATTAGCTGCTTGTCATAATCATGACGTAATGAGGTACTACTGATACTACTTATTACTACTCACTATAATGTACCAATTTAGCAGACAGGTTTAGGTGATGGTAGGGTAATAATGTAATGAGGGAGCCCTTCGTAGTGTGATGTATCACTTGGGGTCGCACAAAAGAGAAACTAACGATTAACTAATTAGTAATAAATGAGTGGTGACAAGTCTGTGCTGCTCAGTAGCTGATTCAGACTTAATCAGGAGCAACTCACAAGGAGAAAGTTGTTGTTATTGAGATTCACAGATACTTGTGAGCTAAACATTAACAAATGATGGAGTAACACTGTACAGTGTCTCCTAGTCTGCTCTCCAATAACTTATCATCATCATCATCATCATCATCATCATCATCATCATCATCATCATCATCATCATCATCATCAGCATCAGCATCAGCATCTATAGTCGTCAAATCAAGTAGCGAGACAGAAAACTGGCATCTTCTGCTGTATCCGTGGGTCATGTGACCCTCACCTTGCAGGTTGTTCAGTCCGTGGAAGGAAGTAGAGGGAAACAGCAGGCCTGCTTTAAAGCTCATGAATGCCTCGCTCTACTTGACTCTTTTCTCTCTATCGTTTTACGTGTCGTATAGGACACCCTCAATGCTTCTTAGTTGATGCCATGGCGACGCTTTGTGAAACTGCCATTAATGCAACAATGGAATCCTATCCTACCCTAAGAAACATATGAATGTCTGTACTCTGTCAATTGTACGTCATAGTTTGAGGTGTACTTTTGCAGTCTGACATTATTTTTAAATACTGGGTAGCTTTTGACTGAAGGTAGATTTAAAAGTAGTTGGTTTGTGCAGAATGTCTTTAAAGGGGTGGTTCTCTGACAAATCAGTGGCCTGCTGTAATGTAACTCTAACGTATATTATTTGCTTACTTAGAAACTCAACAGAATACTTTGACAATGTTTGATAATGGAAAACCATTCAAGTCGTGTTGCTTTGGAAAAGTGGCAACAATTTAAAATCTTTAGGACATGACTTTAGAGGTGCTGGAACGTGGACTTGTAGGACTTTTCGGACTGAGCCAGGCTGTTTTCTCCTGCTTCCAGTGTGTATGTTAATTCGAGATAATTGTCGTCAATTTATTGAAGCTGTATTACGCAATTGTGCATATTGAGTAAAATATTCAGCCCAAAGCTGCCTGTGCTGCCCTCAGTATATGAACCATACAGCCATACAGTCATACACCTCGGCAGTTAGATAAACTCCTTCCCGACATCACGACTCTGAAGACTCTTGTTCGGCGTCCACAGGTTTAATAACGTAGAAAAGAGTAAAACTAAAAACACACAAAGAGCATAATGAATACAAATAAATGCTTTGTTAATGTATACACACAATGTAAATGTACTGGTACTTTGATTACAAATAAACATTAAGTTATAGCGGAGTAAACATTAACTATAATAACTCGATGTGCATAAGACTTCTGAAAACTAAACATTGTCACAAAAATAATCATCTGCAATTATGAGTAACAATAAAAACAAATCAATACATACCAACGATGCTATCAAAAGGCAGGATGTATACAGATTCAACTGGATTGTACAACTAACGGAAAACAGCGGCTCTGAGCCATGCTCTTGTTTACTTCCTGATACAAAACTAAAGCTGCCTGAAGTTTCAAGACATTTACTGTTTCAAAATAAAAGACTTTCAAAATAAACGCATCAACATGCTGGCTTTCAAAATAAAACGTATCAACATGCTGGTTTAATAATTGTAACAGAACACTGCCATTTTTATGACTGAATTATTCTATGAAGTAAAACATGTAAGCTGTCTGTTACACTATTATTCCTCCATAATTCATCGTGACATTTTAATATTTTTAGATACCTCACCTTCTCTCCTACAATTTGAAATAAAGTTAAATGGGTTTGAATAATGCTTGTCCTCAAGATATAAAGATTAAATAATGGCCCCATCATGAGGTCTATGAGGTTGAAGTGGACACTTTGTTCACCTGCATACCCTGTTTAAACTGCCCAGCTGTAAAACCACATAAAAATAACCTGTGTGAGATGACCAGCTGGACTAGGTGGGCGAGGTGAGCAATATCATATCTCTACAACTCTCTCGTCACCTCTCCTCCCATCGCTCTCTACGTCTGACAGCCGTCATGTTCTCCCTCTGTCTTCTTCTGCTGACTTGGGCATCAATGCAAAAGTAAAGCCTCCCTTGGCTAGAGGTGACCCCCTGGACCCTATTAACATCACACACACTCAGAGTGACCAGAACACACTCCCTAAATGAACCCTCCTCTCCCCCTCAGCCACCGTCATTGCCACAGCCCACCGCTGGCTGAATTAGATTGCAGGCTTTTTAATACGGCTCTTAATGGTTTATAAATTGCACGTAATGATTCCTACATTCCCCTCTCTTGCGGTGCTTTTTATTGCCCCCCGGCTTTCGGAGGGAGTGGGTGGGATTTAATATATGGTGGAGGAGGCAGAATGAGGAGGTGAAACTAGCCCTGCATGGCTTTCTGCCTGCCCTTAACGCTTCCCCTGGCTATGGAGAAGGAAGTCTCGGAAATAATGCCGGACACTGGTACTATCCGGCTGTAGTGTATAACGGCCGGGACGCGACAGGACTGCGTGACGAAATGCTCACCAGAGGAGTACAAATAATCAGGAAGGTCTTTTTGGCGAACAGCAGAGAGTGTGATGAGAGGTCCGATACGTGGGAGAGGCCCCACCTTAGGGAAAGATGGAAATATGCACATCCCAACCAGGTGCAGAACCAACATGAACAAGGAAGGAGTAGCACACTCAGAATATCACCCCTGAGTAAATGTTAATGTATTGTATGCCTGGCCAGTGCAGTCCAGACATTGCTTGAGCCGGAAGAGAGTCTACCGGTGCTACAACCTCATCAATCTTTGTGTACCTTCTCCTCAGTGAAGTCACCAGCAATAAAATCCCTCCTGTACAGAGAAGGGAGGCGCACAAGCTCCAGCTTCCTTTCCGGTTCAATATTTTTCTATTGCCGCTTTTTAAAGGTCACTGTGTGCTGTTGCTGTTGCTGTAACTCCACAGGAATTAAACAAAAGCTAACATAAGAAACCTAAAAAAGAAATGTATAGAAAAATACAGCAATCCTATCGTGCACCTGGAAGACATTTACCCTAAAATCAAACATACATGTTTTTTTTATTTTATCTGTTGTACAAATGATGAATCCACATTGGTTTGGTGGGAGTCCGCCTAGTTTGGCTTTATCTAGGCAGACATCGGCCGTAGAGATGTCGATCTTCTCTTAAACATAATGTGACTTTATGGCTTGTGGTGCTAAAAAAAGAATACATTTAAAAACTAATCAGCGGTTCCTATTTCAAGAAATCATGACCAGGTTACTGAATTTAAGCCACAGATCTTGTTTGGAGCAGTTTTATGCAGAGATCTCTGTGGCTGATTCCTCCAGAACTAAGCAACTAACACTAAAACAATCTCACTTTTTAGAGAGCACAGGTAAAAGGAACACATTGCGAATGTGTGCTAAATGACACGTAATGTATTGTAATGAGATTGACTTTGGGGTGAGTTGGCACTTTAAATTAATCAAATATCAATTATGTCTATCAAAATAGACACCTTCTTATATTTATTTAAATTATCTCAACACTTTTTTTCTTTTTTCCAACACTGCCTACCAAACTGTCTAGAAACTGGTAATTAGAGCAGGGAAGGAGGTTTTCAATTCCCCCTGCATGTGAACAGTGGCCGGCAGAAACCCAGCGCCTGATGGTTTGTTGGCACTAACTGAAATGGCCATTAACTGACCCACATGTCTGCAGGGAGTGTTTGTCTGAGAGTGTGGTGAGGATGTAATTATAATTTCCATGTTGAGTTTGGATGTGATCTGTGTGGTGACCAGCAGAATGGTGTACACAGTAGGTACCTACAGGTTGCCTTTTACTTGTCCACTCTGCCTCGCAGGAGGCGTTAAATGTGGCTCATTATGTTGTTTCCAATGGTTCCACCGGGCAGCAGAACTGAGGGAACACTAGAGAGGAATCATTTACATTGTATACCATGAAGCCCTTAAGGGCTCAGCTGGACTCCCTGTTACACAGCCATTGACATCCTGAGGTGCAAGTTCATTCTATCCTAACATTGCCAACAATGACTTCTCTCCCCCTAAGAGTCTCTTAGGAAACAAAGAGCCATGGGTAGAAATATCTGCTACCTCTATCCAACTGAGAACAGGTGCAGATGCAGTTCTCTGAAACTGTCCCACGCTGTGCTTTAAAGAATAGTTCAAACTATTTACTTTGTCAAAAAGGGAGTCCTGCCTGACTTTCTCCAGACCTCTGCTGAGGGGAGAACGACTCCAGAGACTGTAATTGCTCCATATAAATAAAGACCTCTGTGTTTAAATACCCTTCTGATTAGCTGAAAAGAATAAATGCAATGTATGTCGCATACTTGAGCTACTGGCACCACTCACACAGGCAAGGCAAACCCCAGATGAAGGGGAAGGAAAGAGGAGAAGGATATAGCAATATCAAAAGTTGCTGTTTCCATAGGAGAGATAGAGATGGGAAAGTTTAAGGAAAATAAGAAATGCACACAAGTACGTACAAACAAACACAAAAGCAAACACACACAGAAGTACAAAGAGATAAGGAGTGGTGAAAATAATGCGGATCCATGGTCCCTGTCTGGGAAAGCAAAAGCAGAACATTGATTCTGTGAGATCCACAAATGAAAAATCCATGGGGGAAGGAGCTCTTCGGCCTTGTGGCACCGGCGGTCAGGCTCTCGTATCGTAACTGACACCGAGCTGAGACCTCTCACTGGGTGGGAGTGGGCAGCGCTGGATCAGCTGGACAATGGCCAACAGCAACCAAACCAGCGGGAAGCTGATAGGAGATAGAACGGAGAATATTTAGTGCTGTGCTTAAGAGGGAGTGTGTCTATTAGTTGAAATAAAATGACCAAATGATATGGGGAAATACAACAGAGAAAGTTTGAGCCTGTTATTTTCTATTCCTATTTTGGTTGCCTTGGCAGTCTGATCGCATTAATCCCTGAGTGCGTGTCGGACCATTGTGCCTAAAATTGAGGAGACATGGTCCCTCCCTCTACCTGTAAAGAGCAGATAAAGAGGCTTTGCTTCTCTATCTTCGGTTCCATTTGAACTCCCTCTGTTGAACCAGGGGATGGAATACGGGCTGGGGGAGGGAGGTCCCTTTTTTCTCATTACCACCCTCTGTTAGTACATGTACACACCACAGCAGCACTAATCTGTACCCCTGATATGCTAATCCCCCCCCCCCACACACACACACACACACACATACACACTTTCTTCAGATGGCAGCCACACCTCAATGCAGAGAGGGGAAGGCGAGAGGAAGTCATTAAAGCATGCCCTGCAGGAGCCTGCCTGGGCCTGGGCCGGGTGAGATGGGACGGCAGCAGAACATCGGGTGTGTATCTACTAGGGGGAGAGCAAGAGGGTCTCGAGGGAGAGGCAGATCGGTTCATCGCTGGCTCGACTCTGGTGCCTGGTGCCCCCTCGGGTAGACCCGGTCCCCAGCAGACAGGATAGCAATCAGAAATGCAGGGTGTGGAGCAAAAAACATATGTGTGTGTTTGTGTGTGTGTGTGCGTGTGCGTGTGCGTGTGGGAGATTAAAGGTGACAGTCGTTGATTTGCTTAGACCTGCTCACCTGCCACAATCTGTCAGTAGCCAAAGCTGCTCAGCGGAGCATACTGCACCTGTCAGCGAGCGTGTCACGGCGTGCGCGTGCACGTCTCATTTGTGTGGATGGATATGTTCTCGAAAGAGGTGCTTGTGTTGTGGTGTTGTTCCTTTGCAGCTTCGAGCAGGACGCTCTTCCATCGGGTGGGCTCATTTGAGGCATTACTACAACAAAAACAGTCGTGTGCATATGTGGGACTCGCAGCATTATCATTTCAATGGATGTTGTGTTTTGTGGCACTTCAAAACCTGCAGATTAACATGCTGTTGAAAAACATATGGAGGGTTATACGTGTGTGTTGGTGTGTTTGTGTGTTGGTGTGTTTGTGCTCATACACACAGAGATATTTATATTCCCATGTATGTGGGAGAGAGAACAATTGGTGATATTGTTTGCAGTGTTCTTTCCTCCAAACTTCAAAAAGTGCAGATTAACATAATTCAAAAATATATAAATAAATGTATCTTCTGTGTTAGGTAGGAGACAGGGAAGGGAAAATACAAGAACCGACAGACAGTATTTCTCTGCCTGAAGCATCTTAACTGATCATATATGTCTCCTATCAAAAGCTATGAGCTGTTTAATAGTTTGAATATAACCTCTTCATTTGTCACAGGCAATAATCACACTGTAACTCAGCTTTAATGGCGATGCGCAAAACCATAATGTGAAATCATACTGATGACTGTGTGTGCATGTGAGCGTGCATGTGGGTGGGTGTATTTCTGAGACACGGATCTCAGCACACCCCTTAATAAAGTTGGATATTATGACAACTCTGTTTTTTTGACACATAATAAAGACTGTTTCTTCGGTTTAAAAGCCCTCCTTATTTTTGCTTTTTTTTTTACTGGAACAAAACAACAATCTTAATCTGAGAGAGAATCCTGGGACGTTAAAAATTGCAGTCGTGAAAACAAAATGGGAAAAAAGTGTTCTGATAAAAGCTATTGAAAACATTCTAACGAGCTAACAGGAGATGAGTGTTGCATTTATATTCCCTCTGCATTCACACCCGTACCTTCGTTGTAAATAAATATGAGCAATCAGCTAAGAACGGCAATAAAGCGCCCATAAAGAGCTGCAAACAGGGAGATGGGGGAAATTTCATTTCGGAACGGACAGACGGACAGGCAGACAGACGGAGAGAGACGGCAGACCGAAAAACAAAAGAGAGCTGCTACACCTTGTTTTCGTTTGACCTCGATATCGAAAGACTACGTTGAAGGTCAGAACAAGAATACAAAAAAGTTTCTTGTATTTAGACCATTTGAGCTCAACCCCAATAACAAAGAGATAACAGCAGGCAGCGGCGGTGGTCCTGGAAGCAGAGAAAAGGGAGTCCAAAAGAGGTTAAAAAGACGGGCTGTATCCTCGGCTCCCTCAGCCCTGCAGCGCGGGGTCACCTCGGAGACCGGGGACTGAATTACCCAGCAGCCCCGGCCGTTCCCAGGATCAGGCGGACAAGGGGAGAGGACAAGAGGAGTTAATGAAGAAAAGAGACACTTTGGTTCCCCCGAGGGCCTCGAGGCATCTGTCTGGCAAGCTCCCACCTCCCAAACGGCTCTGATTGGCTAATTATCAACATGGATTTAACCCAGACTCAAATCACTGATTGATTGGAGCGCTTTACATCTCTCTCTCTCTCTCTCTCTCTCTCTCTCTCTCTTTCTCTCTCTCTCTCTCTCTCTCTCTCTCTCTCTCTCTCTCTCTCTCTCTCTCTCTCTCTCTCTCTTGAAAGCATCCCATTCCGGAGTCCACGCGGCACAGCGGCAACACGGTAGCAGCAGGTGACGGGTCCGACTCCACAGTGTGGACACACAGCCACATGTGAGGATTTTGTCTCTCAGTGGACACGCAAGTCATGTGTTCAGTGCTCTAGAATAAATCATTGAATCTACAGATAATTACTAATTACTGCCCACAAAGTGACAGAAGATTTTTCAAATGGCAGCAAGGGAAGAAAGGCCGTGGCCTCACTAATAAGTAATAGATGTAATAGATGTATTTTGCTACCACCATCGCTGTGGAGATGTGATTAAATAAGTGTTCCTCTGTTTATTTCTATCCATTCATCAGCGATTTAAGTAGCTGTTGGTTCAGTAGGAATCTGTGCCTGGTTCATTAGCCTTTACATTGAAAGCCTCGGGGAATTAATGCTGTGCAGCTTGTGACTGTCAACATTACTCATGACTGATAATGTGACGGCTGTTTCTCTGTAAAATGTGTCTTTCCCTCTGATTCAAAGGGAACTTGTTGCATTCAGCTTACTCATTCATTAGCTGATCAGGCTTACAACATTTTCTCCTCATAATTAAAAGTAATTAATTCTTACAACATAAACTGACATGTTTAATATCAAAGCAGTCGAGAAAAAGAGCAAAATAGAGGTTTAAATGGGGCTTTGCTGGATATTCAAGCCATTTTCAAACACTTCATTACGTGGGTGTGCATGAGAAAAGCTTCCTTTTTGTTTCTTTATCTTATCCGGTTTAAATTGAGTGCATGAGACGTTATGTTACTCCGCTCCGAGAGAACAAGAGACAAAGAAGCAGCTAAAACCGTCTGAGCACATGTTGCTTGTAAAAGTAGGCAAGTAAGCACGTCTCCCTATTTTTCCATGTGTCAGATCAGTCAGAATCCATTCTCTCTGCTGAGGGAGGAAACACAAAGGGTGCAGGCGCTGGATGTTTGTCACAGTGTGATGGAAACACCTCGCCTGTTCACAACTCCAGCTGGGAGCTTTACTGAGAAATAAGAATCCTCAATCCCAACCCGACATCGGCGAAAAGAGTGAAGCGAGGTCTCCTTTGAGAGTAGATTGAACTCCATGGTAACAGTCTGCACACATGTTCAGGATGTCTCCGTCTATTTTGCTGCAGTGCATCCTGGGACAGGACATCTATAGCGGTCCCGCGTAGCTCCAGGGGAGGCTGGGGGATTAGCGCTGGCCTATCTCTTCAGAGATGGGAATTAATTAAGTAATTATGAAAGCCAGGCGGGGGGATGAAATATGCATGAGTCCTGATTGGGACGTTTGTGATTGTGTAATCTAATTTCAACCGGCGGACCGTCCCTGTCAGTCAGGTAGAACACGCGCTACACAGCCACGCATGCAACAGCGAAGCTGTCACACAAATACATAACCAAAGATCAGTCTCACTGTCAGCAGAATATGGGTATTCTGAGCGTCTCATTATGTTAATTAAAATGTAATCAGTGTGGATTAATCACCATAGTAATACGGATTGAACAGCAGATTATGTGTGTTTAGCTAATCCATATAATTGTATTTGTAGAGGCACAAGATTAATATGATGGCATCAAATTCCTAATGAAAATGATTGTTTAAGGACGTGTTTCACTTTCAAATTCTTTTGGAGTGTAATAAGGGGATTTGGGCTTTTGTCTCCAACACTATATTCTTTGTTGTTTTATGTGTGATCCCGCTGGGCTCTCTCTGCTGGTTCTCCACTGGACTCTCTTTCTATTTATTGATGGATTTAAAGGCCTATTTGCAGCAAAGAGCTCTTCCCGTTCTCCAGAAAAATACTTCCTGTAGACAATTCAAACGGAGTCGATACCAAACAAGAGATCAGTGGCCACGAGACACGCCACAAGAAAGTCTGACTCCTTCTCGTTCCACATGTACAGTACACCCATGCATAAAGGTCTTCAGCTTACCACAAATGTGCACACACATGCACACAAGGCTCCCATTTCCTCTCAATCACCTGCAGGTCTATCGACCCAGGTGTATCCTTCTTCCTTTCATATACATATGTTTTTTTTTCATTTATTGATTCACACACGTGCATTTGGAAGACTGCATCGCATATTGCTGGGATATCACGTTCTAGGTTTCACCATTCCTTTTACATCAATGAAGTACTCTCCTGGTTTCTAAAGCTTCATATTCAGGGTAACAACATTTCCCTTCATATACTTTAATTAAAACAGGGGGAGGCTGTTCATATGAATGTGGTGCCAACCTAAAAAAAGAAACGTTGGGTAAATGAGCAAAACTGTAAACTTTTAATGTTTCACCATATGCTCTAGTTCAGTGGAGCGCTGCAATGGGAACCTCCTGTATCTAAACTGGTCCCCGGTGTTTGAACTCTGCTCAGAAAGCAGAACATAAAGCAGAGAGATGAGAGGATAGATACAGAGAGGGGAGCAGAGATGAAAGGCTGCGGTGTGTCCTCCAAAGGGAATGCGGGAGCCCGGGAGCACGCTTACTCACAGTGTTTGATTGTTCCTTTGTCTCTGTTAGTCGCAGAAGGAGCTGCTTTACAGCCCCAACACAGGAAATGTGACAGGAGAAGGACTGCAGGTCTGTTTCAAGTTTACATCCCCGCTGCTTTACACATTGTGGGATTACTTTCTTTAGGCATCTTTGAACTCTATAAAATTGCACTGCAAAGGAGGTCAGAATTCATAGAGATGGAGGTTTTGTCCAACTAACTATACCGCCGCTTCTTGGAGGATAAGAGGAGCAGGTGTGTTATTCGGCATCATGTGTCCACCTTTTCAATCCCTGTCTGCTCCCGATCAGCAGGTGTTATATACTTGCTCATTAATTTCATCTCGGGTTATGACCTCCCTTACATTGTGGTGGTGTCTTATTTGTTCTCTTGTCTGTCTCCTCTGTCATGTCTTTACAGTTTTTTTTCAAACTAGGATTTAATGATACATTTTCTCATTGTTGTGAAATAATATATGATATCGCACTCCTATTTCCTATCACATCTTCTCCTCGTGATTCTCACCATGCAGTATGAAAAGTGGCTCTTTTCATACTGCATGGTGTTTTTATTTTGATGTTTATTTGTCACTAAAAGATTCTGTGATATCTGCCCAGTGCAGGCATTACTCTTTCGTAAAAAAAACTGTGACTTTTTCATCAGCTACTATAACAGAAAAGCTGTAAACAGAGTAATATTTCACTCAAATCCCTGCTTCAATGAGTTTAAGTGAGTAAAAACATGTTTTCCTGTGGCTCATCACAACACTATGACCTTATTCTATCCAGCGTATAAGCTCCTCTTTCTGATTTGAGGCTTCTGTGGATTCAACCTCAGCTTACTGCTTTGCATGGATTTGACTGGTATCCACAGATGGATTTGCATCGCTTGAAAAAAGCAAAATAAAGCACCTCAACTGCCAGAGCACAAAGGTCAGCGATAAAGGGCATATACAGGGAAAGAAGATAAACTCATGATGATTGTTCTTCTAGCCTCTGCTTACTCTGATAACCTGCCAATATATTGATTATCCTCAATCACTGATGTCCAATGCATTCCTCGGAAAGTCCACTGCCCTCAGTGTACACTCTCTGTGGGTTCATTATTAAATTACAGTCAGATTCAATAGCTTCTACAGTGACAAGAATGTTACATTTATTATCATGTTCAAGTGATAATAATAATAATAATAATAATAATAATAATAATAATAATAATAATAATAATAATAAAAGTAAAATAAAAAATAATAAAATAATAATAATAAACACACATGAGATATGTTACACACAGTCATTTAGTGTGGGAACAGTGCTAGTATTGCCCTTCTAACCTTGTGACTTTTATTTGCATTTTATTCTATTCAATGTCTTGCACTGTCTAGACCTTGAGTCTGAAATAAAAGATTGATAACCATTTTCCATGCAGTGTTGGCTGCCTCCCACCTCTAGAAACGAGGTGATGTTGGTATGATTGGAGACCACGTCCAGGCAAACAATACGCGCCCACACCTGAGCTTTTTATAGGCTAATGGGATGGGCTGGCTGTACTGTGGGGTCAGCTCCTGTGTGGTCCATCCCTTGTCTCCAGAAATTGAACCTGTTATTATCAACTTGATTGGCCTTCCTGTCAGATACCGAATAATACTGTCCATTTAGTTGGTATGAGGAATATGGAAAAAACATCTGTCTTTATGCCTGGAAAGGTAAATTGGAATATTAACTAATTTGGACTGGCTGATATTGTGCTCTAAGCCATGATAACCCCCTGCCGTGCCGTATTGCCTCGTGGGATGTGACGAGCCTTGTCTAAGCTACACACACATGCGGTGAATCAAACAATTCATCATTCATTTGGTAGAAAACAATCAACATTTATTTTCTCCGAGATATGAGCTGAGGCAATATTTCCTGTTTTTCATTTCTTGTTCTCTTTTGCACTGTGTGAAGCAATTCTTTTGTTTTGTGTACCTGCTGAGAAAACGCTTAAATGTGTTCGGTGAAACGTAATTGTTTCATTTCATTCAAATTCACCAAGATTAATCCGAATGTTATTGAAACCAGTAATGTACTCCAGCTATATTGAAAATGTATTACGTTGTGACACAAGTATAACAAATCAAACCATAATTTAATCTAAATATCAAGCTTTTCTGATGTAACATTACATATATATTCTGCGTCATCTCAATAACAATAATAACACACAAAATCGACGCGGTTATTTTGTTTTTGCCTCGTCCTCCACTCATTCTTCTACACAGGCAGAAGTGTAGTTGTGGCAACTCTTGAGTATTATTCATCTGTCAGCGTTTCCCACCTGATCAAGGCTGGTATTAATAAAATGGACCTCCTGGTTCCCTCCAGCCTATTCTCACCTTCTATCTCTCCACTGCCTCTGTAGCACGTCTCCCAGTGTTTGCACCTCGGACAGTTTCCTCATTCTCATTCGCTCCTTTTGGATATCGCTGTTGCTCCCTTTACATCTACATGAATAGAGAATTTCTTTCTTTCGCTCTTTTCTCTCTTTAATTCTCTCTCCATCTCTTTCTTTCTTGCTGCCTCTCTGGAGCTCCTGGTAAATGATGCATGGTGCTCTCATAGCCGCTGAGCAATCATTAGTGAGGTGGCACAGGTGAACGGGAGCGATGGATGATGAAGAGACGGAGGGATGGAGGGAGTAACAGAGGGCAGCAAAAGTCATGTTTCCAACCTTAGGCGTTTCGGAAAAGTAGTTGTTTGTGTAAAACGCTAGTCAGTGGTGTTTCTGATGCCCGTGGTCATTAATCTAGACACATCAGCACACTTGTGTGCATGCTCATACATGCAAGTACATACAACAATGAAGCCATAATGTTGCTCGCGCAGATAAAACATTGACTTATAGGGTCCGAAAGCCCGATGAGACCATAAAAAAACAAGTCTGGACTGGACTAGAATAGGGACTGTGCTGAGAAGCCAATATTATGAAGTGTACATAATGCTTGCCTTGTGGAATATCATCACTCAACAATGCCCTGACGCCCCTCGTCATAAACAAAACCTCAGTTTATAGTTCATATCAGGACCAATAAACTGAGACATAACCTGACAAAGCCCCTGAGTGGGTATGAAACTCCCACATTTGAAGATTACTGGAGGCAAATTTCAGAGCACAGAATGTGTTTCTTCCCTCATATCAATCAATTAAATGTATTTTGTTTGATATGAAATGACAGTAACATGGTGGTTTCTAATAGCCGATGATTTGATCGTCAACTTCATAGCTGCCAGTGCTTCTACTTCCAACAGATGTTAATGTTTAATTAGTGTAGGCTCCCACTCACCAACACACCACACTTCCCTTTACACTCCTCTTTCTCGTCTGCTTCTAACAACTCCTACTGAATAAACACCAACACCTTTTTAGTTATTTAGTTAGTGTCTCAGTAAGACAATTACAATGTGAAAAATAGCGCACACTCTGTGGATCACTTGTGTGCCTGGTGAGATCGGTGGTCGTAAGTAACTACGCTCAGAAGTACTTTGTACTTTTTGAGGTTCTTATACATTAATGAGTTGTTAAAAGTTGCGGCTTTGTGTTGTGTTTCAGATTCCTCCCCTGTTAGCAGATAGTAGTTTGTGTTGAAGGACCTTGTTTCTTCCGTGCTTTCTTACCCCATTAATCATCTCACGTAGTTCACTTTTATTCCATCTCAGGCGGCTATAACAGTAAAAGGCTGTTTACACATTGTTGCATCAGTATTTTTTGAACTCATATTTCTTAAAGGGGACATATTATGAAAATTCCACTTCTTTAGTGCTTCTATACGTTAATGTGGGTTATCTGCATGTCTCCCAACACAAAAATGCTGGAAAAGAACAACTCAGGCGGCTTGTTGTGGTTCCTCTATGTCAGAAGCGATATGCTTGAGTGAGTCGAATGGGATCACCACCAACGTCTACATAGATGTTGGCATTGGAATCCCCCCCCCCCCCACCACCACCACTCGACCCCCCCAGTTTAAAGACGGTTCGGTGACCTGGCGCCATAAGTTAGGGTGACCAGACGTCCGGTTTTCCTCGGACATGTCCTGTTTTTGAGACCTAAAAAATGCGTCCGGCAGGGATTCCAAAAAGGTCCGGGATTTTGCTTCGTCGGATATGTGTTTCTCTGGGTTTTCACAAACTAGTATTACACATTTTGGAAATGGTATCTCCTGAGCTCTGGCGGGAGGTCTGACAGTATGGAGAACAGTCATTGGTCAACCGATCTCAGGGTTGCCAGATACACGGTAATTACCCTCCAAATAATACAACCATTTTGAGCCGTTGGTACGATACTTCACATTTCCAATCTGGCAACACGGAGCACCTCGCCACCTCAGAACAGATCAATCTGTGGGGAGGTGTTTTTGACAGGGTAAAAAGGCTGTTTGAAATGATTCTTGTGATATTTTGACCAAAATATGTTACAAATATTACATTAAGACCCCAAGGAACCATATGAACTTGTGGAAAAATGGGCATAATATGTCCCCTTTAAGCTACCAGTTTGAGGAAGACTCTGGGAAACGCAAGGAGTGCACAAGTACAAGCAGGACAGACAAACAGGCAGGTAGGTAGGTTGATGGACAGACAGGCAGGTAGGTAGGCAGACAGAAAGGCTGGTAGGTAGACAGACAGAAAGGCTGGTAGGTAGACAGACAGGCAGGTAGGTAGACAGACGGGCAGATAGATAGGTAGACAGACAGGCAGGTAGTAGACAGACAGGCAGCTAGACAGATGGGCAGGTAGGTAGACAGACAGGCTGTCCAATCATTTACTTTTGGGCCTGATTAAATCATAATTAGCATACATCGATGCTGTTGATTGCTGTCGGTGTGTAATGGAAATATCAACAAATACATAGAGAACACAAGAACATTACCAACACTTTTAGAACATATAGCTGATAATACATTTTTACTTTTACTTAAGTAGGATGTCATCTGAAGATCCACGTTTCTCATGTTGCATCCCTCACTCCATCAGCTTTGCATGTTACAGTTACAGCCCGTATCTAAACAGAGTGGAGATATGAAACATTTGTAATCTCCTCAGGAACTCATCGATACACTCTTGCACAATAATTCCGTGCAAACGACCATCGTGTTGCTGTTTACTAGGGATGTGTGTGCGGCTGAAAGAAGAGCTCGATCTGATCGTGGCCATGAGAGAATACAATGAGCATTAAGTTTCCTATCTTGCCTGAATATCAACAAATACAATTTGGATATGAAGGTAAATCCAACAGGGCAATCCTATGCAATCGACTGCAGTAAGATGTGTGTAGCTGATGGAGACTTAGAAATATGCTTGTATTGTCTCACATGAGGAAGAGAGAACAGGTCTACATTGAATGAATCTTATTTCAGCTGAAATAAAATTGGGTAAAATAGTTTTTATTTCATTTTGCAATGATACAACTGATCTTTCCAAACAATGTTTGTTTTTTTCTACATGTTTCTGCCACCCTAATTGTATTAAATGTTTCATCCCCTGAAGCAGAAGGAGAGCAGAGTTTCTAGGGCAACAATCAATGGAATTGTCCTAAGTCTGACACATGCAATCTGCTAAAAGCCTGAAGCCCAAAGGCACAGGTGTACCGAGGGATTACAATGGTGGAGGACAGGTGAAGTCAACGCACACTGACAGGGACACACACACACTCACAACACAGACACACACATATGTTTACATATTTATGATCATGTGTCAGCATACACACTACTAAATATTGGACAGGTCAGTATTTTTTATTATAACGAGTTTACAAGAAAGGTGTAGTCAGTAGAGGGCACTTCTCCGCCGGGTGTGTCGACCACAACCGCCGCCGTAAGTTTTGACTGAATGAATACAACCGACGATGACAATCGGCTCGCCCCCCAGACTACAAATCAGAGCTGTCTTTTACTCACATGTCTCAACCACATGGATTGTGGATTGTGGAGGTCTGAATAAACAAACTATTCATACGCTCTGTCATATTCATTGAATGTGTTTATGTAACTCTGTAACGCTTCATTCTGTACACATGGCATCTATTGTTCTGTCCATCCTGGATAGGGCTCCTCCTCCGTCTCTCTCCTGAAGGTTTCTTTCCTTTTTTCCCCATGGTTTTTGTTTTTTCTATTTCTTGGGAGTTTTTCCTGATCCGATGTGAGGTCCTGGGACAGGGATGTCGTATATGTACAGATCGTAAAGCCCTTAGAGGCAAATTTGTAATTTGTAATATTGAGCTATATAAAATAAACTGAATTGAATTGAATGACAGATATGCATTCTTATCTATGCAGAGGTATGCACTCTCTGCAGACCGTCTCCGTTAGCTCATGGACATAACTTAAAGTGCTCCTTGAGGACAATACTCACATTAATGTAAGGTTGATGACCAATATAAAGGAATTAACTGTGTCTCTGAGCATTAGCAATACAGTCAGATTCTCCATCTAAACTCTGTCAAATTTATTGAATGTATTTTAACTATAAATCTGTCCTTCTGTACACATTACATCTATTGTTCTGTCCATCCCGGAGAGGGATCCTCCTCTATTTGGGAGTTTTTCCTGATCCGATGTGAGGTTTTGGGGCAGGGATGTTTATATGTACAGATTGTAAAGCAAATTTGTAATTTGTGAAATTGGGCTATACAAATAAACTGAATTGAATTGAATTGAATAGATGTGTTTGTAGTTCTGTTAGCTTTAAGTTTATATTGGTGGCAATAGACTCAGCTGTGTGTGTGTGTGTGTGTGTGTGTGTGTATACTTGTAGTTTCTCTAGATGTTTGGTAATAACCAAACACACTGAACCAATAAGTGAGCAAACAGTTTCCCCCCACTACGTCTCTAGCTACAGACCAGCGGCTGTAGCCAAAGACACAGTGGCCACTAACCCCTCCTGACACAGGGCCGGTTAAGAGTAGTGAGTGAGCAGTAAGAAGTCAATCAATGGCAGTATCAAACGGGCAACAGAAGCTCTTTTGAGAACGGGGCATTGCAACCAAGAGAGGTTGTTGAGCAAGCTGGCGTAAAAGAGCACGCAAAATGTTCTGCAGTTTTGTGAAGCAGTATGCAAGATTAGCCGTGGACAGACACAGTGGTGCACTCACTAACTCACACGCACGCACGCACACACGCACACACACACACACAAATACACCCACACAACCAATCTCATCATCTCCTGGTTAAAATCTAGATGGTATCAAGTTTCAGATGTTTGAGATGGAGCAAAGTTTATTTTTGTACAAGGTTACCAGACCCATTTATTTGTCATTGTATAACAGGGCTCTGCAACAAAATGCCATTGTTAGTTCCATTTTCTCTGTAGAAAAACAAAGGAGAAAAAAAGAAGAAGAAGAAGAAAAAAAGATTATTATTATGTAGAGAGTGGAGGAGGATGTTAAGAGTCTCACAGCCAGAGGAAAGAAGCTGCTCTGAAATCTGGCTGATACTTCAGTAACCCTTGCCAGAAGACAGTGTAATGTGAACAGGCTGTGGTTGGGTGAGTATTGTCTTTTAATATCCTCTGAGTTCTTCAGAGTCACCTCAACAATATCACTGTTGCTCAGTATATCTGTACCAATGATGTTTAGGGCTGCTTTAATCACCCACTGTAGATCCCTCATGTCCTGGAATGTGGACATCCCATGAGAGTTTGTAATGTTTCCTGCCAGGATGTTTTCTATTGTTCCTCTATAAAAGTTAACAAAAAACATATTTTAGCCTTCTTAAATTTCCAGCTGTTTGTGACTTTTCTTCACCAGAATGGAGATGCGTGATGACCATGATGCCTATTCCCAGGAACATACAACTTCTAAATAGCTCCACCTCAGCTGCATTGATATGGATGCTTTTCTAAAATCACCACTCTGCAATATTTTCTTCTTCCTCTCTATTTGAGGTATCATTGTTCTTTGTAATCTAGTCGATAATGATATTCATAACACGAAATTCATAGCAGAGTTCTCTTTGCGTCTGGGGTTGAACTTGTGGGTGTGCATAGTGAACAGGAGTGGACTGAGCACACAATCATGACGGGCTCCTGGTGTTTCAAACTATGGAGGAGGTGTGGCTGCCAATCTGAACTGGCTGGGGTTTGTTTGTGAGGAACTTTTAATAACCAGTTGCAGAGTTAGGTACTCAAGCCCTGAGTGCTGCCTCTACCAATCAATTCAATTAATGGGGAGATTGGGTTGGAGGCTGAGTTGATATAAACAAACAACACTCTGATGGAGGTGTTGTAGTCGGGCAGTGGAGACAGCATCCGCTGTGGATCTGTTGGATCTGTATGCTAACCAGTGAGGCTCTGGGCTGGTTGGGATGTTGGTTGTGATGCGCTAGTGAACCAGTTTCTGTGTGTATGCCTTTGTGTCATCTGAACGAAAGGCAGTTTATTTTGGTTCTGGAATGAGCCCACACCTCTCCATTCATCCAGACTTTCTGACTCGGGAATGATTTTACTGTCTATGTGATCAGCACATCATCAACACAGTTGCTGATATATAATGTCACAGTTGATGTGTATTACTCAAGATTGATATCATTATCTTGACATATGACGGTCTGGACATTCAAAACAGTCTTGTAGAGAAGCGGTATAGCTTCATCTATCCACATTTTTGTGTTCTTCTTTGATGGTTTGGTCCGCTTAATCAACCGGGTTTAAGTATGCAGGAGAAGCAGGAAAGGAGGTAGGGGGAAGAAAAAACTCACCATCCCAAAAAATCCCCCAAACCAGAGTCAATGGAGGCTCCTATAGGAGATCATGGTTTTGCCAGACAGTCGACGAGGGGTGCCCTCCAGGATAAAATGTCAGTGAAACTGATGAGCTGTTTTACTCACCATCATCTGAACATGGAGCCAGTGAGGGATGACCAGAGGCGGCGGTGGAGGTTGTTGGCTCTCTCTCACCACGGAGAAGCGGCGGAAAGGATCCTACTGGTGTCTAATGAAGCCCGTCTTCACTCTTCCCCTGACGCGGCAGCTCAATCTGAGGAGGAAGCACTTCAATGGGCAAAATGATAGCAGTCAGCAGTGTACCGCCTGGTATACGGTCAGGTCTGTGCATATTTCTGATATGAAACTAATTGTCTCTGTTTATGCACATTTTCAGTGACCGAATGCTCGCTGGTGACTGGGGCGCGCATTTACCAGAAGGTCCGAGTTCAGTATTCCAGTAGAGGGCGAGTTAGAACTATAACTTTCTGCAGCTTTTTGGAACTTTTCTGGTTTAATTAAAATACTGAGACAGTTTTTATGATGGGATTTGGATGACCTGAAAACAATAAATACAGCCAAAGAAAATATCAGAGGCCACCGCTCAAACCTGGACATCCTGCAAGCCCAACTCTCATTTTTCTACTGATGGTGTCTTCTTGGTCAGCAGAAATGCTTTATTTTGCTTTATTCACTGCGACCAACTCTATTAGGTCTGGTCTGCAAGACATAATTAGTCTACTGGATAGGTCAACTTAATCATTCCTGAAAATAATATTCAATTATCTCCACAGCAACTTCTAGAGCATGTCTCCTATTTTTAGACCCCCTCTGTTTTACAGAGATAGGAAGTGTTATCCTTTTTATGTCAAGCCTGCTACACAAAGCAATGGAGAGTCAGCAGTGCTAAACAGACCTTGGAGGACTAACTATTATGCCTTAATATCAGCTTGCCTTAATATGAGCTTTCTCAGTGTCTCTTCCTCTGTGTGGTGCACCGCATTATGAGTTCCATTACCATCCAACTCCGGCTCTCCTTTCCTGCAGATTTCCTCTCCAACTTTCCATTGCTTCCCCCTTAGCGACGGGTACAATAATGTAATAACTGAGTTATGTCAAGTTCAACGTTAGGCTCGTTCGAGATGAGCAAGGCCAGCGCAGAATCAATCCCCAAGGATGGCCTCCCAATGCATGCCAATTAGATCTGAGTCCAACTCAATCCCGACTTCCTCTAGCGTCTTCCACAAAGTTAAAAACCTCCTCACACGATCGAGGCAGTCATAGGCAGGCGTCGCAGTTTCTCTCTACCAACTGCAAGACCCAAGGCATGATTGGAAATGCCTGGTTGCAGCTTGATCAATAAGATGGTTGGCCTGTATTTAAAATCCTATCTTCCTGTCTGTATTGTTGGATATTAGTCCCATGTTGTACTTATAAATGTGACTTCCTGTAAATTCTTTGAGGGCTGATGGAAACTGTCTGACTTGACCACAGCTTTTGGTCATCGATCCCTGCTGCTGCCACCTGATCTGATCTCCACTCTCCGCAGTTCATCTCGATCATAACTAGTGTCAGTCTCTCAGTATTAATTGTGGATATGTGTTGGAGGGAAGGAAGAGAGTGCAAATTGTCCAGAGCTTGTAAACTGCATCCTGCTTTACCTTATCAAGGAAAGAGATGGATCACCAAAGCCTGTCAAAAACTGTTCAATGAGCTCTCTACCCCAAAGTGCTTCATAAATACCATACAGATCACTGATAAGTGAGGCGATAAGAAAAAGATGCATGGATAATGTCACATAAGTATACACAATATACTCTTTGATACAGAGCACATAGCTATTAAATGAAGGAACGGAGCAGTAGAAGTGGCATTGAAATACAATCAGACACTACAGCATGCACAGACATGCAAACAAAAAAATGCATTTGCAGCTCCATATGTCTCAAATGCAACCTGCGAACTCCATTTCACGCATAACCTCTCTCACTCCCACCGGCTGTCAGTGTCCCTCTCTCTGTGCCCGTCTTCTTCACTCTCCTGCTACCTCTCTCACTCTCTGTCTCTCACCAGTCACAATAAAGATTTAGAGAATAAATAAATAATCCAGAGTGTATTCTGTGCTGCAGGTAAAAGCAGCATTGTCGTCGGAAGACGGAGGCATCGCTTGTCCAGGCGAATCATAACCTTTGAAGTTGGATTTGAGCAAAGTACAGCGATGCCGTTCAGTTGCCAGATACTCTCCCGTCTTGGAGGAAGACCTCGCTTTAGGCTCAGCAGCATGCAGGCATACTTGCTCTTCACCCCATCACCTTAACCCTGAGCCCCATTCGAGCTTACTATGATGTATTTCTTATTTTATCTTTAGTGTTCTACTTTTAAGTGTTAATCCAATCTCTATGTACAAGTCATGTAAGGATACACTGTCCCCTCATTGATCATCAGTGTGACTCATCAACAGACGGTATGAGAATGTTAGACTCAGTATGAGTGATGCTGCCCATGCAATGTTATGCTCTCAGTACAAATCTGTGACATTTTCTAGACATACAATTTTCTCCATTCTTTTATCACTGTATCATATATTCACATAATTTCCATCTCCATAAAACCCTTCCACTATGAATTTACACTTGTTATGCTCCCTTTGATTTATGTTCTTGTTTCCTTTCATTGGAACATCGAATGCAGACTTAATAATGTTTTTTTCAGAAATCAGTGTTTTGGAGGTTTTTCAAGTGCTCAGAAAATGACATGTTTACAACTAGAAGCATCAACAACAAGGGTTTATTCATAATAAATTAAAGAGTAAATTAGCTGTTGGGTTAAAAAATCAATTGTACTACCACTCCACAGACGAAGATGAAAAATAATCTTAAACTTCCAAAAACTCAAAAAGGATGCCAGTTAGAAATGACAGCTGATCTCAGAAAACCAAATACAACAGTCAAAGATTCTTTCAAGACAAAAAATACCGTTGGTGCTTTATAACATTAGGTAATAAAGATGATTAAAGGCCAAAGCAATGCTCACCTCTACAACATGCCCACCGTTGAATCTTCTCACACCAATTAAACACTCTTGGCACCATCCAGACATACAGGAAACGACTTGGATCATCAGGAGCGCTGCTCAGGAGTCATTCTCATTGGAGTTAAGCTCATTTATGAAAGGATGCTCTCTTGTGGCCACCGGGAGTAAAATATGACCCGGGGATGAGGGAGAGAGAGATCGACAGGAAGTAATACGCTCTCATAAAATCCTGCTGGACTTCTTGCTGCCCACATATTGACATCAGGAATAGGGCAGCAACGAAAGGGGATTATCTATGTTATTGCATTCAAGTTATTAGATTAGAAAATATACAGATAGTTTGAATTAAGATAGAAAGGTTGATGAATTGATTCTCATGAAAGAAACTCACCAGTCTTCAGTGGGGCCATCGCCGCTGAATCCGGAGCGGCGCCGTGCGCGCTCGGGTCCGGGTTTTCTTTTTCTCCCCTCCCATCTATTTCCTCCTCGCTTGCCACTAGTTTACCTTCACTTGTTCAGCATTCACTCTGAGAGGAGGAGGATGGTATGTGATTGGCCAGGCGGGGACTGGTAGTCCGGAGGCTGGCATTGTGCTCCGCGTTGATCCCCGTGTTCTTGTTTACACCTTGCGGACCGGGACGAGACAAGTCGCCCAGGGGCCCCCAACAACAGACTCGGGAGTCCAGTTGGCTGTGGACGCGGCAATCTGACAACATCTCCCCGCGGTTCTTATTTTTTACGGTGGCAAAATAAGTTACTCCTCTGCTGGGATTCGGACTGGCTATCGCCTGATGTAACCTCTCCGTGCAGAGCAGCAATGCGTCAAACTTTTTGGTGACTTTTGTGGCACCACTGCGCGCTCGTGGCTCCCAGGCAAGCAGAGTAAGTGCAGCTGGAAATGAAGACTACCGGGAATTCGTTTCTTAATATTCACAGGGTGTGATATCTACGGTCCTCTCCAAAGTCTGATTACGGGCGGACGTGTTTTGTCAAGAGTGAACTATTTACCAGAACAACGTCAATTACTGGACTCTTTGGTTTTTTAGGAAGGAGAGACTTTGTTGGACGAGAGACCCCGGGACGTTTCGCCACGTCGTATACGGAAAAGATGCCCAGTGTTCGGATGCAGCGTGACCGCGGTCTCGGTCCTCTGGTGCTTCTCCTCTTGGTTGGAGGATACGTCGTGTCTGGCACTGGTGAGTTGTTATTCAGGGATAAGTGTTTATGAATTGTACAATACTTCGTAGTTATTCACAGATCAGTGCGTAATCGTTGTGAAATACTGTTGGCTACGCATGGTGACATTGCGCAACATTAATATAAAACACGCTCACATGTCCGCGCGCGCACACGTACACAACTTCGGATTTTGGATCCTATTTGTGTTCGATCGCACAATTACCTCCGAGCCCTTAATACAAAATAAATTAAAAGAATAAAATAAAATGCATATGCTTCTTTGAGTATATACAGCTATAAGAGTGCAGCGGTCTGGGGTCGCCTGCTGACCAGCACTTTCTTTACCACACAGCCGTCTCCAGCCTGACAGTAGACCCGAGCTAAGAGCTCTCTTTTCTACTTGGAGCGGAACAATAAAAGTCCCCCTCGTGCGCAGGAAGTAATTACGGTTTTGCTCCATGCCTTGTTGGCCCCTTCAAAAAGAAAAACAGAAAGTAAAGAGTAAGATGGAGCACTTGAGGTGATTCAGGGAAAGATATTATTTTATTTATTAATTTTCCCATTGGAAAATTTAAATTCACACCAACTTATTTTCAAGCTTGGAAGGACATGCTGTGTCTGAAAGCACCCATTAATCACAAACCCCCAATACCCTTTTTCATCATTTATTGAGACATAGTATTATAGTCTGAACAGAGCAGGCTTTGATCAGTAGATTGCTCAGAGTTAATGCCCTCAAAGACTGCAGCAGCTCTTATGGAGATGAAATCATTTGGTTCACAGGGCAGGTGGTGAGCTGAGGTGGCAGTACTCTAGGTGACACTGCCCATCGCCAGTGTTAGATGAATGCTTTCACTCGGCCGGGCCTTGTGATACAGGCTGGGCGTCTCATCCCCTCCCTTTACCAGATGGGATTGAAATACAAGGCTGAAATCCGAGGGTTCATCGGATTGTGGATTAAGCTTGCTTTAACGGTCGGAAAACAAAAGAACAATGCGATCAACAATGTGTCCAGAATCCACACACGCTTTGCTAAAAGACCTCTCCGTAAAAGAAACCTCACTCTCTGGTGAGGAAGTACATTTGTTACTTAATGACAGCAGTCATCTTTTTGAGGACACGCTGACTGTCTGTCCAGGTCTGTGGCCATTTCTTTCAATGTCAATAACACCCCCTCGCCGACCGTTCTGAAATCTATGCACGAGGAATGAGAAACGTTGATATAAACAGTTGAGGATTGCAGTGAGGTTCTGTTAGGGGAGCACAGAGCGGGAGGAGGGGGACAGCAGCTGCCCCAGGAAAGTTTCTGTCTGGGAGAGAGAAAGGCGGAGGTATATTTAGGGAATGCATGATGGGACAGACAGATTACATTTATCCTCTCTCCCACTGTGTATACCTTTCCACTGCCGCCTCCCCTCAGATCCCTCTTGTCTCGGTCTCTGCCTGCATTTCGGATCTGCTGAATTCACATTTCTGCTATATGGTGCTCCTCTTTCTGTGTTGACACACATTAATTACCCAGACTGCCAGGCACACTTGTTTGGAGTAACTTCCCTGCTGTCCGCTGCCTCTCCCTGTGTGTGTCATTATTAATGACTTCATCAGAATTAGAAAACAACGACATACGGGAAGTGTGTTTACACACTTCATGATTAAATGAGGATGACAGGGTTCCCAGTAAGTCTGTGTGTGGGGTTGGGGGTGGGGGCAGTGGTCAGACTGGGAGGTCAAGACATCAGGAGAGCGAGGCGGAGGGTTGTGAAGAGGCAGTCGAATGTTCCGAGTTAGCCAGAGGAGCATGTCAGACACTCCCGGAGAAGCTGGCTCAACGGTGACACCCCTCCAGTGTGTGCTGTTTCATTTGTGTCCGCTGTGGGAATCCTCCCGCTCTTGATAACAGTCCATCGGCTGTAAGAAGACTCTTTAATGTTACATGTGAGCTAATAAAACACGGCTGAACTATTTGCTGCCCTCCTCCTCTACGGTTTGGCCGGACGAATTCTGTGAATTTCTGACAGCTAAGGAATAAATTTGAGATGCATCAAAAGAAAGTGACAACAGAGCTAACCTCGAACAGACACCACAGTAGATTTGGCTTCAAAGACGCTCAACAGATTTAAATGTCAGATAAGATTAAAGTGTCTCTGAAACATGTAGTCATAACAAAAGAGCTACCAGGCTGTTGCATCTACAGAGCTTTGGACAGGTGGTTGGGCGCTGTGATAAATAAACGGACCGACAGCTCTGTTTGGGCCGGCCACAGGCCAGACTAGTTCCTCAGGCATGTCAGACCAGACCAGGCCACATTCTGTCCCTGAGCAGTGCATTAGTTTTATGGCCGTCAGGGGGCAGGGGATGGGATCTCCGGCCAGCCGCTGCCCTCTGTGCTGTATTATTCATACGTGCAAAGTGATCTTTGTTAATATTTAAAATGTGCTTATGATGCTCAAATTCTTGACATCAGAGACAGCAAGGGAGAAAGCAGTGGGAGGGGAACAGCTGCTCACCTCTCGTTGGTGTAACTGGCCCGGATTGGCTGCAGGGGGTAGCGGAGGCTTTTAGGGTACCAATAGGCATTTATAGATGATGTAAAAGACTGGCAGTTAGAGCAAGTGTGCCAATTGCAGCCGAGGGCGGTTGCAGAGGACGTGTGTGAACCAAACAGGGAGAGGGGTTACGCAGTGTAATGTTATCCATCTGAAAGTTAAGAGGGAACATGAGATGGAAGAGAAATTAATCTGCGACACATTGAGATGGATTGATCTCACGCCACAGCTTTTGAATATCCCGTATGAGAAAAGAGCAAAGATGAACCCTCCGTAGCAGTGGCATTCAAGCGTCATTAAACCTCTGGCATGGGCCAGGTGATGAGGTGGAGTGTGGGTGGGAAGATATAAGTGGAAAAGAAGGAGAGGGAGGCCAGGGATGTGCAACAGGACCAGTTAAAAGCTAGCAAAGCCGACGAAGAGAGACGGATATTGTCCAGGAAGGAGGCGGGGGGAGGAAAGTGAAAAAGAGACACACAAATCCACTTGGGGATGTTTTTATTAAGGCTCTTATCGATGGAGAGAGCTCACAGTATTAAGAGTAGACATGTTTAATGCTTTGCCAATACTCTGCATGTTAGACCGGGCCATAAATCTGCAGCAAACAGCGAAGGCTCTGTAGGAGGCAGAGCAGAGAGGTAAATGGACGAATGAGCAAGCTATAAAGAATGTAACGAGGAATTGGCAGCAGAAGAAAGTTTTGAGCGGAGATTGGCAGGTTTGAGATTAATATCATTTTCAGCACAGGCCTTAATTTTCTTTTTCAAAGGCAATATGTTGTCAAGGTCTTTAGAATCTGGGGTGATAATGATCCAATCAATATGGCTGAGCCTGACAATTAATTCAAACTGTTTGTGTACAGAATGATCGTCAAGTGAAGCTGTTTCAATATTTCATGTAACGCCTCCTTGGATTCTGCCTGAAAATTTGTTTTGTTTAACTCACACCAGATGGTTTCTCTTACCTGTGCGAGACAGGAAATAATAAATAATATTATATAACAGGAATAATGGGCTAGAATTTTTCAATTTAATCCGAAATGTAAATCCATTGATGTTTAACATTTTAAAACATTTTTCACCGAGCTGTTTAAAACAAGGTCAAACTAGTTTTTATTCAAATGGCAATTACACAATGTATTTTACTTTGTCAATTATTTTTAAAGTTGATATTTTCTCAATAAAACACAAAGATTTTTAGACCCAGGACATGTTGAAAAAATGTTGAAGCTGGAGGGAGAGGAGGGGGATGGATGGAGGGATGGATAGATGGATGGATGGGCCTGGGGTGGTGGAAGAAGAGTTTCGGTGGCAGATGGGAGCTGAGTTGCTGCTGGGCCGGTAGGACAGGGCGCCCCCTGCCCCTCCATCCTGCCCTGTGGGGGAGATGGGTGGGGCAGACAGGGAAACAGGAATAAAACCTCTGTGGGGTTCCATTGTGCTTTAGATGAATAGACTCCACAGACCTTTGTGTGGGGTAAAGGGTGGCAGCAGTATAGCAAACACACACACACACACACACACACACACACACACACACACACACACACACACGTTCAGAGCTTGTTCACTTCAACTTTAACAGGACCTACCCTTGCATGAATGTGTGTGCTCCCGATTCTTCAGATGTGTGTTCCTGTTGCGTGACCACTCATGCTGAGGTTAAGATCACACCTGCCTGTTGAAGCCTTAAACATCTACGAATTTCATTTCAATTGATATGCTAAGACATACTCAGTGACATCTGACATCTAAAGGACACCGCCCACCCACACCCACATACACCCACATATGCAAAAAGGAGCCACATCCTCTGATGAAGAGGTAGCATTTGTTTGTATAATGGTGGAAAACCTGCTGGGTCACTTGGGAGTAGTGGGAGAGTGAGTGCAGGAATTTTAATTTAAGATCTCAGCAGCACTCTGGGCATCGTGACCAATAGGATCAGGATTCACCAAGGGGGGTCTTGCAAGATCCTGAGCAACCTCTTTACGCTAAGATGGACGCACACACACCCGCACACACACACACACACACACACACACACACACACACACACACACACACACTTGGCAAAGGTGGTTGCGCTGAGGTCCATTAACCAGAAGCAGTGTCAGCACTTGATTGGCGTTGCTGTTGTCCAGGGCTCCGTGTGTGTCCTGGTCTAAAAAGGGAGGGTTTTCAGGCCGTGTAGATTCCCCTTATCTTCTTAGCAGAGGCTTTTTTGTCTTTAAAAGACCGTTGAGCCAAGTCCACTCAGAACTTAGACCACATGCACTCTGGTAATGCCTGTGTTTGCGTCTGTTTGTGTCATGTGGGCTCAGCTAACTGAAGGAAAAGTCAGCTTAAAGTCTGTTAGAAATGTGTTGAATTGGGGAAGGCGATGGCAGTCGGTATTATTCTGACTTCCTTTTAGGAATTTGTCATACAAAGCTACATTACCCCACATCCACATTAATAAATTGCCTTCACGTGTCCCCGTTTCCCCCATCCCTTTCCTTCAGTCAAGTTGATAGTCTCATCAGGTGTATTTATAGCTTTATAGTCTCACATATACCAACCTCTGTTATCCCTATCTCTCTCACTCCATCATTTCGGCGGAGTTGGAGCATTGCTCTTTAGAAGGCACTGTGAGGAATCCCATCTCTCTGAGTGTAACACTTATTAGGGTCCCATCTGCCTGCAGGGTACTTATGAATGGGGGGGGGGTTGGATTGTCTTGGGTAGGTAAATGGGGAGATGGGGGGTGGGGGGGGGACCTGGCGAAGGGAGCTTTGTCATGCCTTTGTAAATGGATGTAGGTGCCACTGGGGGCTTGTGCGAGGCAGGAAGGGGCTTTTACACTGCAGAGCACACATCGAGCAGCTGGTGTGTCTAAAGTAGGGGAATGACACACAGGCCTCCCCAGAGAGACGGCGTGTTGAGCGTACGTGTGCATATCTCCGGCTGAGAGAGGGAACGGAAATCATCCTGCCTCCTTCTGTCAGCATGGCAGGCAGCTAAGCAACAGCAGGACTTTCAAACAACTTTTTTTCCCTCTCCCTCAGGCTTTAAATCAAGGCGAATGGTTCTTAATGAGTGTATTTGTTATTTGTGAGTGTGTAAGGGCTGGGGTGGGGTGGCGCGTGGGCTGGTGCGATTGGCTGCATGTCAGCATTGCGCTGCTGTATTATTTAATGCACTGATTTTCGTAAAGCACCATGTTTGTCTCTCAAGTTCATTGCCCCCGTCAGTAATGGAGCAGTGATTGGCCACTTAATCGGAGGTCAACAAGGGCACCTCCAGACATTCCCTTTCCTGGTCTCTTCTTTAATGCTCTTTTTCCCTTTTTTCCGTCTCTTGTCTCCTCGTTTTTCTGCTCCTCTTCTCTCCCCTCTTCTCTTTGGCTCGTCTTACATATTCTGCTTATGGAAAAGGTCTGCTATATGCAGTATCTAACTTCATCCCACAAACATATGACACATGCAAGCGTGCACACTAGGGGCAATAATCCCTGTTTCTGGTCAGACACTCTCGGATCAAACCATAGTAAAGCGAAGAGCGTAGGAATGAGATCTGCACCCATCCACTCTTTAATTCCTCCACTTGCTTCAGCTCCAGGACTTAATTCTCACTTCTCCTCCAGAAGCTTTGACTGGGAGCCTCCAAACACACAGTAAAGATGCTGTTCTCGGATGCAGGTCTTAATCAAGGGCTGACAGGCGCCTCTTGGCTCGGGTTTGCGTGTTTGCCGTGAGCGTGTGTGTGTGTGTGTGTGTGTGTGTGTGTATGCACGCGAGTGCTGATGGGAAGCCAGCCGTATTACTTAGGTATTACTCCCTTTTTTGCATGGGTCACAGTAGGGTCACACTCCCAATCTCAATCAGCACACAGCTTGCGCACACACCCATCTCCCTCTCGCTCTGGCAGGTGCTCTGATTGCACAGGAGGAAACCTGCTTCATCCCCCTGGTTCAGTCACTGAGCCAGGTGTGCGTGAAGTACGCTACAAAATGCCACCAGGCGCCGGTCCCTGTCGAGTTAGGAACCGTTTTGAATGGGCGCCATGTGTAAAGTAGCGGGCGAGGCCTGCTCTAATGTGGCAGATGTACCTGCATGTAATTACGGTTGGATTAAGTGTATGGGTTCACACACGCATCAAGTGTGTCAGCGGGTGTGTGTCTGAAGCTTCTTACCTGCTGCTGACCAGATGGGCTCGACCGCAGACCTCACGCTCACCTCTTCCCGCCACTCCGCTTAGATTAGTTGGTGTGCTGAGCTAAGGCCCAGAGGCATTATTATGGACACATCAGCCCCCCCTCCCCCGCCCCCACCTTCCTCCCCATGCAGCACCCAATCCTCCACAATCACACAAATACATCACATATGTGGCAAGTAAGATATTTAGGATGACGATATGCTGCTTGTGTGTGTGTGTGTGTGTGTGTGTGTGTGTGTTTATGGGGATTATCAAAGCAGATGGACAGCCATGCTGACTATTGAGGGTTCATTAACTCTGGGTGTCTTTGCTCTAACTCGGCTCTTGCCCAGCTTCACTTGCCTCCAATCCTTTCAGCACATGCTGGTGTGTGTGTGTTTATATGCGTGTGTGAGTGTGTGTGTGTGCGCGTGTGTGTGTGTGTGTGTGTGTGTGCGTGTGTGTGTGTGTGTGTGTGTATGTATGTGTGTGTGTGTGCCGGTACAGCAGGTGGAGAAAGCCGCTCGCACGAGCAAAGGAAAGCCATACGAATGTGAATCGATTGGGAGATGTTCTTTATGTGGAGCTTCAAGTGTCTGCCTCATTAGTTCACATGGAAGCGGTGCAGCGCAGGACACTTTTAGTAAAAACAAATCTTAAACTACTCCTGTGTTAATTTGTGTCCAAGGAAGCTCTATTTATACACCAAAAGCAGCATCAGAAACATGCTTCCTGTCATACTAGTGCTAACGGAGGAGTTGTGATTTAGGATGATGCAAAATCTTCAGCCGAGGACCATTTCCATGGCATTTGGCTGTTCTCTCGGGGGAGATGGATAGGTATAGTTATAGAGGGTCATTAAACTCTGAGTGGTGTCTCTCCCTGTCAGAAACTTCAACCTTCACGCCGCAGCCAGCTCCAGCTCCAGCTCCAGCCCCCCTCTTGCACAGCTTAATAAAAGAAACATGTATCACGCAGGGACAGATAGACGTACCTGTGGAGAGCCGGGCAGACAGACTGGCAGATTCCGAGGCAGAAGGGTTGTTTGAAACCCTCAGAGACTCCGGCACAGACAGACAGTTGGACAGACAGAGTAGTGAGTCACCTGGTGGCACGACACGTTTGCAGAGATGTGGCCAGGAGTAAGAAATGTCTTCAGAATCAGACAACTACAATAGCTAATGGTGATGTTCATTATTCATTCATATCTTGATTATTTTTTCATTATAATTAGTCTGTTAAATGCCAGGAAGATAGTGAAAAAGGCTCATTACAATTTCCCAGAGACTGAGGTGTTTTTAAATTGATTGTTTTGCCCAACCAACAGTCCAAAACCCAGGATATTCAATATGCAATTATATAAAACAAATAGCACATTGTCTCAATTTTAAGAAACTGGAACAATTAAATGTTAAAGCAAAAGTTATCGAACAGTAACACCCCTGGTATGGTATGGTATGTGCATTCTGTGTTATTGTTATGTCTCTGGTTTAATTTCCGCCGTATGCATTTATTCGCATGTCATCCCTTTTTCTCACATTACTCTCAACTGTATGATAAGCACTTTGCTGCTTCCAAACACCAGCTGTTGCTAAACTATTAAAAAACGACACAAAGCACTTTTAGTTTAGCACCTAAAGCTAACAACAAAGGCACAGGGAGATCATTTACAGGTACCTTCCAGGTGCTTTTACTGCCTATAATGGGAAGAAATGTTTTATTGTCGAACATTTTTACATTACATTACATGTCATTTAGCAGACGCTTTTATCCAAAGCGACTTACAATAAGTGCATTTCAACCTAGAGTACAAACTAAGAACAACAAGAATACAGAAAGTAACATTTCCTCATCATAGTCAATTTCTAGTAGTACAGTAGTACATAGTACATTTCTTCAGAGTGTACCTTCTCTGCTGCTCTCGAGCCCTTTGTGACGAGGTGAAGGAGTATTTGTTGTTAAGGCAAGGAGACGACGAATGGCAGAACATAATAGAACATTTACGTGTGCGCGTCATCCGCCGCCACCAGAGTGTGTGTACATGCGTGCATTTGCGCGCACGTTCTGGTGAGCGTGTGTGTGCTGAGATGCTGCCACTTATGAAGGCGTCGCTCTTTATGCTCCGGTGAGCCTGAGTTTGTGAGTGTCAGATATACAGTGGCCCAGCAGCCTTACATTAGAAACACTTTACACATCAGTCCTGAGGCGAAGAACGGTACAGTCTGAGAATAATGAAAGTCTCAATCAAAAATGGTGCGTGTGCGTGTGCGTGTGCGTGTGTGTGTGTGTGTGTGTGTGTGTGAGTGTGTGTGTGTGTGTGTGTGTGTGAGTGAGAGAACGGTAGGGGACACCCCGTAAACAAGCGGCTGAAGAGCTTTATTAAAACCCTACCACCACTCAGCATCCTTTTGTCCTTCTCTTCCCGGTGTCCCTCACCTCCCTCCCCACCTCTTTCAGCCAGAGGAGCGATTACATGCCTCTGTCTCTCTTGTCTTTCATCTCTCTCTGTGAAGAGGAGAGGAATGAAGGTCTTCTGTGGCGTGTAATTACACAGAGGGATCGTGGATGAGGGCGTCTGTCTCCACAAAAAATAAATAAAAAGCAACTCCCTCTCCCCCTAAATACCTCTTGATAGGGGGAGATCTAAAAAGAGACATTTAACTACCTTTGATCCACCGCAGGGCCCTTGTCTTTACCCGCCACTTATGGAGACCTAATAAGTACTATCACAAGTCTATTTATTTCATTAGAAGCACTGACACTAACATATGCGTGGCTCAGCTCCAGCCCCGTGGGAATGCAATACACAACTCCTCCATTCATTTTAAGCACAGAGTCATTATCATGACACATTTACAGGCCGGTGTTCCAAACTTACCCATGAGTCATATTGCTGAATGATTATGGAAGGGCGGATTTTTATGGTGTTACATTGATATTGGTTCAACCTCTAATTGGCCCAAAGCACATTTGCATTCTGGGAAGGTAATAATGGGGCTCTTTGGAGGCACTTTAAACGAGAAAGTCATTGCACTCTGACTTAATTCTCCTCACAGAAGTGCTGATGCCTCCAGATGGCTTTTTTACTGTGCGAGTGTGATATGGCCCATTTTGTGTGCATGATCATACAGTTACCACATACTTGCATAATAGCTAACTTGCTAGCAATGCTCTCTTGGTAACCATTTTCACGTGATAATGTTTTTATTGCTTCTTAATTGTTTTACTCGCGACAGAAGATAAATGAAAATAACGCTTACTCTATGACACGCTTGCAGAAATCCGAAATAGATATTGCCACTAATAGGTTGTTTGTCCTGAACATAGTGGACAAATAAGACGGATGTTTCTCTCGTCCGTTAGCGTCTCTGTATCTAAATGTATGTGTGAGTGTTGTGTTGACGTAAGCGAACAACGGGCATACAGTGCGGTTGAAATTCTGCAAAGGTCACTGAGGTCAAGCAGCTCTCCGTTTGAGCGATGGAGTCGGCCTGACTGTGTTTAACGTGTCTTTTTACTTGTGTAAATCCGCCCCCATTCAAGGGGACTTAACTGTTTCTCTGAACTCACTGGGAGATGAAGTGAGTGTTCTGGTGCAGCTCAAACAGACTTGGCGTCAGACAATAGACTCGGGTCTTCTATTGCACTTAGCCGAAGCTGCTGAATAGACTATGAACAGACCCGGAGTGGTGCGGCCATGCAGCTGCTGGACAATAGCCTGCTCAGCAGAAAGGCAGCCGGTGACCTCGAGGTCTGCTCCGGGCCCGTCCACTCTGATCCCTCATCCCTCGGCACACGGACTCGGCCACAGAAAAGATCCTGCAGTAATTCAAGCAATTCAACCCCAAATCTCAGTGTGTTACACAGGTGACTGAATACAATGAATAGTGACACGTTCTGGGAAATGCATGGATTCTCTTTCTTGTCCAGAATCAGATGAGAAGATCCCTCTCATAGCTTTACGCTGAATTTGAAGCAAGAGCCTGCAGAGTCCGAAGTTTAAAAGATCCACCTGCCAACAAATGTGACCTAATGACACAAGACATCTCGAGTTCAATAAACAGAAATCCAATCATATGAAGTTGTGGGTTTCTAAGGGGTTATGTTTCTTGGCTGAATGTTTGGACTTCATTACTTTTTCATCATAGAAAGGACAATGGGATTTAATGGGTCTTTTTTCTAGCTGGGTGGTGATGTGTTTAAATAAACCTGGATCCCAATCTGAAATGAATGCACTCATCTTGTTGACTGAAATGTTCAGGAATCCATCACACGGAGGGAATGTCTCTTTGTTTGAGCAGACAATAGAACACATTTTATTCTACTTTAATAATAGCAACTCTCTGAGCCTCATTTCCCAAAATAAACATCTTCATCACTCATACAACCACAATGAAACATAACTCTACACAAACCATCAGGAATAAAAACATCCACACAGCCACTGCTGCTCCCCTCCCTACCTCCCCTCCTCCCCATTTGTGTTTATTCTGGGGATTATTCTGACCTAATCTCTTCCGAGCATAATTCAGATTATATTTTGTGTTATTATTATTGCTATGTCCATTCCCTATGAGCCTGCTGGGATTTCCCAACTGTCGTAGTGCTCCTGGGTTTGGAAAATTGATTAAAACTGCTGACCACTGACCTAGATAGCGCAAGATCTGGAAAGTGGATGAAAAAATAAAAGCAAACACAAATGATACAGCTCTGCATATTTTTAAAACATGTATTCTCTAAAGGATCTGTGGGAGTACAGGCTCAGCATGGTGTCAGCCACTGTGAAAAATCCCCCTTTCATGCATTTTACGCTGCATTGATTCTAAATTAGAACATCAAAGGTATAAAGTCATAAATGTTAAACAATACACTGAAACACAAGATTTGCCTTGGCCAACCAGTTAGTTTGCTTTTAACTCCCAACACTCATAAAGAGACCCAATAAAAACCCAGCTAATTACCTGAAGTCTGTATGCGCGCAGTTAAATCTGGGGGCTCCATCTGTGTTGGAGCTTCCATATTGTCCTGAAAGTTGCTCAACAATTTGATATTTAGATGTAATGTTCAGTCTTATGTTTCAAGATTGTGTTTAAATAGCATCTGCCTTTTAGCCCTGTCTCCAAGCCCGGGAATAAATTGTACTATGTCCATTAAAATTACAGTGCGTGCAGAAAAATAAAATATATTCCGTCATTTATTATGCTTGAAGCATGAAGAATACTCTTCAGTGTTTTCCTCTACATTTCCCCGAAATATCACTTCATGAAAATGGTGCTACGAGTAAAATATTGCATATTGAATATCTTTCAACAACATATCTCAAATACTAAATTGTTGTGGCAATTGAGCCAAATGACAGTGAAGCATCACATAATGTATTTTCCTATGTATGTAGTTCTTTCTTGGAAATAGTCTTAACATAATTTGTTTTCAACCTGTCTTTTTAAGTAGACGTGCACCTACGTTCACCTTTCACACACACAACACACACACCAGGTCCCTCGTTTCCTGACATACTGTACACAACCTGCACTTTACGTCCTTCCAGTGCTCCCCTTTGCTTGCTTGTTTTTCTCAATTAAGATGAATTATAGAATTGCATTGGGGACCAGGGCCAAGCAGCAGTTATTGTGATGTTACCCCGAGGCACTCAGTCAATGAGTTGGAGAGAGAAACAGAGTGCTGTGGATATTTTGGTCTCCGTGCCTCACACCCCTCAGATTCCTAATGGGCCACGCGATATGCAACGATGGCAGAACGTACGAGAGCCTGCGCTTGTGCGTAAGAACGGGAGGAGGAGGGACGAGGAAGTGAAGCTCGGGGTTATTGCTCAGATGTGGAGGTGGAAGGAGATAAAGCAAGGGAGACAGGGGAGTTGCGGGGGCTGTGTTTGTGCTAGCTGTTGGGGACTGGAGAACAGGCCAGGCGGCAGTGTACATTTCATTACTCGGTTCTCCTCCAGAGGCCCAGGTGTGTGTCACAGCTCCCTCATTGGGCAGCAGAGCCAGATGATTAGATGAGTTGCACCTCAGTAAATGGATGGTATTGATCTCCACACCTTGCTTTATGGACCACCTTAGAACATGATGTGTCTAAGACAAGACGGCGTGAATTTCACACCGTCTAAAATTGCCTCTTCTGCTCAGCTGACTTTCTATCTTTTCCGTCGTTACACTCCTTAAGTCGCACCTTCAATTCATCCTGTCCCATTGGCTTCGCTGTGTTGTTCGGTTCCCTTTTCCTTTCCTTTTTTATTTTCTTCTCGGACCGCTTTCGGCATCTCCAGTCATTAAAATGATTGGAGGCTGCGTAATGTATATTAATGTGCTTGTACTTTTAGAGTAGTTTTGCTGTGCATGCTATAATATTTCAAAGGGAGGAAAGAAAACACAGTAGCGCGCCTCTGTGTCGGGTAATTAAATTGAGATTGTAATCGGCTGTTTTTCGAGAGGCATGTGCAGAATAGCTCTCTCGCAGGAGGTGTGAGACCAAAGTAAGGTGAGGGCATGGCAAAGGTAGCAATTAATGTAGCATGTGTATACATTTAAATGTTACATGTTGATGTTATGAGGGCACTAGTGTGAGCTATTGTTGCAGAAACCACAACTTCAATACTTCATGTTATTAACTATCTTATGCTGTAGGTTTGATAAAACCTTGAATACATTAAGAATGTCTGCAGAGAAGCTGGACACTCATTTCACATCAATCATTTGCTTTTTGGTCTGCTCCTGGCATGTTAACTATTCAAAGAACACCACCGTTATCGTAGCACATATGATGTAGTTAACCGAATAGTGTCGTCTATCTCACTCTTTTTTCCGTAATCTGGTCAGCCACCCAAACACACCTCACCTGCATGCTCCTCTACACTCACACACACCCTACAAGCTGGTTCTTTGTTGTTGTGGAAAATGGAAGTTGTGAAGTCAGTCATGCTGAATAGATTGTAAATTGTCAGGACGATTATAAAGACCTTTATGTTTGCAGTCTGTCGTTGCGCCATATGGGAGTCAAGCAGTTCTATTCTCATGGTTTCCAGCACAGTGCGGCCAATCGAGGCTCGCATTTACTCTACGGGCCGTCAGTATTACCAAGAATATCTCAGGAAAAATATTAAAAGGTTATGGATTTTTACTGTTACATTCTTTGAGCTCTTAAACGATTGGGAATATCTTACAATTTAGACTTGCTATAATCACATCTTCATATCAACAATGGACCAAATGACCAGGTGTAAGGGGTCTTAGACTGGTCATTATCAGCCACTGAGAAATAAACAGAAGCAAAAATAAAACAGCTGGTACAAAATAAAAAAAACATGCAGGCTACAGCTGGAAAAGGGTAAGCTACGGTAACATTATATTTATTATTAAGTGATGTGTGAATGTATTCTCACATTATTTTCAGTCCGCTATATCTTTTAAATTGCTATCGCAAATAATGTTCTGTACAGGATTACCGCTGATATAGTCAACCGTGTACATAAATAGCATTGATATCCACTAGTCCCTCTTGGCCGGACAACGGACAATTAGTAAAGCATGCTTCTAAATGAGCCTCATTGAAGAGCACAGGTAGACGTTTTTCAACATGGATAGAAGTGCTGGAACTCAAAGGCTCTTTAAAGAACAGTATCTACCTCACGTCGTGAATAAAACATGAATGTGGAGCTGAGGAGAACGTTCTGTCTGGCAGGAGTTTATGTGCTACCTGTGATTCGCTTTAGTGTACTATGAGTCTTCGATGGAGCGTCTTTGGATGGCGTCAGTGCTTTAAACTCAGAATTCTCAAAGCGATTATGCAAAGTTAATCTAGGAGAAGCAGAATAATCCAGAATGCAAAATGGGGAGATGGGCCTCTGTGTCGTCTGTATGCATGTGTATGGGGTTTCCAAACACAATAAGTCATCTCCACGCAATTCCATAGGTTGCCCTGTACATCCCACACAGAATAAAATCTAATCAGATCCTGCAGCGTCCCGTATGTTGTTTGTGTGTGTGGATTCCAGTCCCTACACTCAAAGAAATGGCTCATTGGATGAACTCAATTAAAGTGTTGGCAGGTTTTCCATCCAATACTTATACGCAACTCCAACTCAAATTTAGCACATCAGTGCAATACAATGTAATTGAGTTAGTCCAACTCATTTTTATCAAACACATCTAAAATAAAATAACAATATTCATTCAATTTTTGTGAGTGAAACCTAAATAAATCTAATAAATGAAAGTATTCCTACATTTTGTGTTACACCCATGAAATATAAATAACTTTGTTTTGTAATTGATTTATTTCAATGTTTTAAATAATATTTAATTGAGTCACCTCTAAGAAGGGCTTGAATCGTTTTTTTGAGTGTACCTGTCACACTTGTTTTTGTCCGTCAGCATGTATCATCTTGTCAGATTCAAGGCAAAGCAGTCAGTTCTGGGTGCGTACGTTTTGTTTATCCTTTTCAACCAGATCTTTGCTTGTGAGTTCATTTATCTAGTCTTGAAGCAAAGCTCTTTCTTTGTTTTTCATCGGCAATAATCAATACTGGTACTATGAATCCAGGTCATCTTGGCTCCATTTTTCTCTCGCTCTCTTTCTTTATCAATCTCTGTCTCTCTCCCTCCCTCTTTTCCTCTCTCGCTTGTAATTTCTCTCCGTCGCTGTCTTCTCCCTCTCTATTCTCGTCTTATTTTCCTCTTCTGTCCTCACGTTCTGTCCTCTTCCTCCCGCTCTCCTCCTCTTGAAAAATGACTTTGCCCATGTGGACAGAGTCCTGCACGGCTGTTACAGTATCAATTAGTCATCTTCGTGTGGCACTGATTAAAAATAGAGCAAAATTAGTCAAGACTTTTCTTCCTCTCCAGCCTCCCTTGTCTCCACTCCTCATACACTGAACACTTTTGTCTAAGATTAAAAATGGATGTAAGATTGATGATGAAAAGTTAGCATCAAAATGGCCCAATCTTCCCTTTTGTTCTCTGCTCAGAGTGTGTGTGTGTGTGTGTGTGTGTGTGTGTGTGTGTGTGTGTGTGTGTGTGTGTGTGAGTGTGTGTGTGTGAGCAGTGAGTGTTATCAGTGAGCATGTGTACCGCCCGCGGACCTCTTCTCTGGGTGCTGTCTCATGTCGAGCGGTGTGTTTGAGAGGCTTGTCGAGGTAAAGCTCCTGTCAGCGCTTGGCCGGAGGGAGCCTACTGATGAAAGGCCTCTTCATCATCCTAATGGGATACACAAACCTCTTAACCAGCACTGCTGCCATGGCTTCAGCTGGGTGAGGCAAAAAGAGAGATCTGAGTGACTCGCCGGGCCACACACAAAAAGGACTATACTGAAACCTGTGTGTGCACCGGTCAGACATTTTTTTGTATAGTGTACACAACACAATGCTTTTGGCTAAGGAGGAGTTGTGACTCTGGGTTGGCGTGGCTGTGTGAGAGGTCCAGTGGACCCGGGCCATCAGGATCTGGGACAGAGTTAATGCCCTGCTGTCCACGGCCTTGTGCCCCCTCCCTCCACTGGCATAGAGATGGAGTAAGGACCAGAAATACCAACACAGAGGCAACACAACAGAACCTTTATCGCTATATCCATTTTATTGAATCACATCTACACACATTCATACCGGGAAGATGCCCAATAAACCCACAATACGATCGTCTGTCTCCGGAGTAGCTCCATTGAACCAGTTGAGTAAAGACACAGGTGTAGGTTTGCTACTTCACATTTCACACGCAGATTCCGCCTTGAGTCTAGTCCAGGTACTAAAGCCAACCTAAAAAACCTTTAGGCCATCATTGTCCCGAACCTTTTCAAGGGATCGCTGTCAGTCTGTTTGTTTCTCGGTGCTACACTACGAGCATACTAGCCAAGGAAGGGGAACCTGGTGAACACCTGGCCTGCTGAGCGTCGGCGTGTTAGCATTGTCAAGCTGACGTTAGCATTTAGCTAAAAGCACTGCGACGCCTAAGTATCGCTTCACAGATTCGCTAGCATGGTTGGAGACTTTTAGTCTCGATGAATAAATGATCATTTGCTGGAGCCTGCTTACCAGCACGCTGCAGGGGGGTGACAGAAAGAGGAGAGTGGGAGAGGAGGAGGAGGAGGAGAAACCAGAGAGATTGCGAAAGAGTCTCATCGTTATTGTCACAGTGTCCCACACTCTGACCACTCAATGTGGCCATCAGTCTGCGTTGGCCCCAGGCGTCTGGCGGGTGACACTCTGACTCTTGCAGCTTACACACAGGCACATTTTCTCTCTCATTCACAGCCGTCTACTTTGTTTGTCTATGCCGAGGGGATTTGCTCTCTTCATCACTGCGCTCCATCACCGCCAGTCCTGCCAGTCCAGACCTACTGGTCCCGGCCCGCGGCTGTGGGATGTCTGCTTTTCCATTTCAGTTGAGTCACCATGCTGGGTCCCCCGGTCAAGGAAATGATTCCAGACGCCGCAGTAAAGAGCAGTGAAACACTTTGACATCAGACAGGAAGCAAAGCCTCATGAATGATTGCTGACTCATTACACAGGAGGAATAAAGCAACATGTTGACCTAAAGCGTAACAAGATTTACATCCGTATAATCGTGAGGGACGCCTACGGGCCTTCCAGGTGGCAGATAACGTTGCAGCGATGCTGTCTGTCCCTTTTGTGCGATGCAGAGTTATCCGTTCTTACGGTTTCACAATCTTTTAGCAGCAGGTATTGAATCGTTGTCCTGACCCAAAGTGATAGTCTGTGAGATGCTGATGCTTTAGTTATTACTTTTATGTCTTGGTGGTGCACGACGCTGAGATTACCTGTTACCTGTCAGTGTGTTGTGATGTCTCCATCTTGAGCTGCACATTTCCTCTTGATGTTTTACTTCCTCTCGCTTTCGGCTTTTTTGTCACTTGCTTGCTGTTAAATTGGAAAAACTAAAAGTACCACGATAGCTATTAAAAAATTGCAAACTCCAGTTAAAAAGAAATGTTGGGAATTAAAATAGTATACCAGACAGGCTGGGTCGATCCAAATTTGCTTCACGGAACCAAGAGGTTTGGATGGATATCAATGATTTTCTCTTTCCTCTTTTGGCTGGATTTGAGTAAGTACTGGACGTCCAAGTTGCGGAAGGGAGGGACATTTATTTGAGAGAATGATGAAGCGAGGTCTACAGGGAATGTGGGGAAAAGATCAAAGGGATAAAACAGCCATTAGCTTCTGCAGAGGACTACCAACCGTCTGCATGGTGAGAAGATTGAATCTCATCTCTATCTTCTACCTCTCCATTTGTCCTTCTCCGCTATCGCCACATCACCTCTCGTCATCCATCCGCTCAAACGTAGACTTTCAGCCTATTAGTGCCCTAATCTTTTCTATTCCTAGTCTACCTCTGTCTCTCCTCGCTATCTGTATCTTTCTATATTTATCATTCTCACTTTTGTGCAATAATATCTTCTTAAAATCTGTCTTACAATGTTATCCAAACCTAGTTTATTACCTGAACCAACAGTTTTATATTATTCACAATATTGAATCCGTATCCATAAAAATAGTAAAGCGCTTGCACCACCTCAAACATACATTGAGCTCACAACCCACCTCCGTCTCCGTCTCTCCTGCACACACACACACACACACACACACACACACACACACACACACACAAACACACACACACACACACACACACAGAGGCTAGCCTTCAGCATGTTGCTTGTTGTGTCTGGGATATCTAGGGATTTCTCTGATGCAAGGGGACGCAATGTAGGAACAGAGTGACGCCAACCCCTCTGTGTCTGTGTGGGGCGTGTCCGTGCCTCGGTGCATGGCACGTGTTGTTGTATTTATTTCCTTCTCACTTTGTTTGTCTGTTTGTTGTCACATCTGTGACACTGACTTGTTAACTAGTTGTTTGTGAGCGGGGATGTCTGCATTAGCGTGTCATGTGCTGTACACTTTCACGACAGGGAGGTCTGCTCGTGTCTTGGGAGATACCATCTAACCGTCGGTTTCTGCGTGTGAGTTGCGTGAGAAGTCGTGTGCGTGTCCCGTCGATCCGCTGTCAATGCGGCTCATCTCCTCGTCTGGTCATTAGCATGACAGAGGAGCTCTCCTGCCAAAGCAGTTAGTCACAAGAATCAGCCTCTGTCACAACACATTACAGCAGCAGGCATCTCTAATAGCACTGGCAGTCGTGGCAACCATAGCCAATGCCCACAGTGCACACACACACACACACACACACACAAACACACTCACACACACTTGGACCAATCGAGAGTTGCACTTGAGCTGCACCCAGGGGTTGTTTCTGTGTCTCTCTCCATCTCTTTTTTACCTTGCTTCTTCCATCCACATTTCATCCCTCCTTACAGTCTTGTCATTAATCTCTCTCTTTTCCTCCCTCCTCCCCCTCTCCCTCCAGCATCACCTTACATTAGCGGGGTTACCTGTAAGTTCTCACCCCGATTAGCCCTACTTCTGTCCCCGATCCTCCTGATCTGTGTCTTCATAATGCTGGAAGAGATCAAGACTTCTCATTCCTTATCCATCCACCCCCCCTGTGTCTCTTGTGCTCTTCAATCCGACCCCCAACACTCTCCTCTCTCTTCATTATCACCAACTCAGGGTGTCTGATGTGGTTTGTTTAGGAGGTTTGATCCAGCCGTCTTCCTGTCACCGGCAGCAGAGTTGTCATATCAAATAATAAAACATGAATATGTTGTGACGCCTTTTACCAATTCTTCTCACATCACAGTTCATGCCAGGCGGCACATATTGCCACATGAACAGTACCAACTCAAGATCTGCAACCATAACGACGGAGCGTCTTGACATCCTAAGAGCTTCAGTGATGAACTTTAAATGAGTTCCACGCTGACTATGTGCTTCAGCACAAATCAAAGGGGACGAGGGACTCAGAATGTGGGTTGGCGTAACAATTGTTTAGTGTTTGGGGCACGGACATGTAATTAGACTGTCTGTGTGTCTCCAGTTTTACCCGAATCCCTGACTAACTGGGGTGGACCTACCGGTTTTGTTGAGGTTCGTGCATGTGTGAGGTTATGTGGCAACCCCACCCTTTCTTTGTTTGTGTCTTTCTGTGGAAGACAAAAAATAGGGTGAGAGTGAGTAGGAATTTCCTGTAAGGCAGAAGCTGTCAAGTCTTGTCTCAAGGAGTGGCCATCGGGATTGAATGGCATTTGACAACCCCCCCCCCCCCCACCACCGCCACCACCACCACCACCCTCTCTGTCTCTCTCTCTTCATATATATATATAGATATCCTGTATGTGCATATTGCAGAATCTTGTCCCTTTTTTTAAAGAAAAAAAATCCTGATACAATTCATCTTCTCTCAGAGATGTGCTGGCAATATTGAATAAGGCACAATCTGCAAGACGCCACACTGCTATTTGTCCACTGAGTGGTCTCTAAGCGTGAGTCTGTCTGTGTGTGTGTGACTAGCAATCAGTTGGAGAAGCAATGAGAGAGGACAGAAGAGTGACCTGGTGAGGGGACGGGGAGGTGGAGTGTTCCGGAAGTTGGGAGAGAGGTGGATCAGAGGACAACAAGGGGGGGGTGAACTCGCCTGTAGCCCCGCCGTGGCAGAGCCGTTGTAAGTACAGTGAGTTGTAGGGTGAGGAGGGGGGGGCAGGGTAGAGTGGGTAATTACAGGGGCCCAGAGAGGAGAGGCCTGTAATCAGGCTGCCCTCAGGAAGGAATGCAGCTCATCTTCTCATGTAATTACTGCCATTTAAACAGCCCCAGCTTCAAAACACTCATCCCACTGTACTGCTCACCTATTCACGACGCGTACCGGCTCCCACACACACACGGTCACTGTGAGACAATCAATGGCAGAGATGGACATATTTTCGACACCACTTCCAAATGGAGGAAATAAGGTGGCAAAAGAGGGAGCGATGCTGAGACAGACTACTGGCAGTGTGTGTGTGTATGTGGGTGCAGTGTGTGCACCATAGTTAATGGCTGTGTGTAGACTACGGGCCTCTAGAGGAGCCGGCTCCATGTGAATACCCACCATGGCAACCGGCCACTGGGTAGATCTGCGCAACTCTCATCAAGCAGCTGAGCAGTGATGGAGCAGACAAGCAGTGGCGCCTTCCACTCAACACATACACTTATGTCTACATGCACACACACACACACACACACACACACACACACACACACACACACACACACACACACAGAGTCTCATTCTACCATATGAGTTTGACCTCCAAGTAATAGTTGTGACATTGGTCTGTAATTTCGAAAGGATAATAGGAAAACAACAGTGTCTCACCCACTCTGTCTCCTCTCCCTCCCACCCTTCTTCTTTCTCCCTGTCTCCTCTCTCCCCCCCCCCCCCCCCCTGATAGTGATTGATAGTGCCGCTTGTGTACGTCTGTGTTCCCATGCAGTAGGTGGTCACCAGGGCACAACCACACAGCACAGGGCCACTTTTTGATGGGCTGTGATTAATGAGCTCTATGGGGGGTGGCGCCCCCTAGTTGTGATAGAGCACACGTTCAGCCACAACACAGCCGCCCACCGTGTGGCTTCAAAAGCACCAGTAGCAGCTTTGAGATCACAGCAACAACACAAGCGCAAATCCTCTTAGCGTTCCCACTCTGCAGTCACACTCTCCCACACATTCAAAAATACAGTCACAGAATCTCACTTAGAGGGGGCTCTCCCTTGCATACACAGTGGGGTATATTTAATCCACCGTCTGTTACAAACACGTCCGCTCTACCTCTCTCACACACACACACACTTTGAATGTGGTGTCGGTCCATGTGAAACAGCCAGTCATCAGTAAAAACACTGCTGACATTGGGCATAGTTTGCTTTTTATTGACCACATAGCTAGATAACATATTTGCGTGTGTGTGTGTGTGTCGGTTTCCCCCCTGGCCTACCCTCCAACCGGGCTGATTAAGTGTCATTATAACCAACCAACAAGCGCTTCTAAGAAAGAAAGAAGGTGAGTCCTTTAAAAAACAGGAGGTCACACTTCATTTACAATATCTGGGTCGTAGGTCAACACGCCTTGCAGCTAAGAGTGTGTGATACCACTCTGTTTACAAGCCGATCTGTAATTAAGGTCTTGCAAACCATTTGCTATGCGATATATGAGTGTAGACATGCGTTATCATGTCCTCATGCTTGCTCTCTCTCCTTCTGCCACCTGGACATGCTGGATGGACAAGCGAAGCATTTCTGTCACTCTGCATCTCCATCACCTGCTCGGTCATTTCCCTCTGCCAATCTGATTTACACCCTCTCTCTCTCTCTCTCTCTCTCTCTCTCTGTCTCTCTTACACTCTCTCTCTCTCTCTTACACACCCTCTCTCTCTCTCTCTCAATCTCTCTCTTTCTCTCTCGCTGTGTCTCTCTTACACAATCACACTCTCTCTCCATTTCTCTCTTTCTCTGACTGTCTCTCTCTCTCTCTCTTTGTGTCTCTCTCTGTTTCTCTCTTTTACACTCACACACCCACACCTTTTCTATTCCTCTTTATTTCTCTGGCACATACATCTTCCATCTTTCTTACTTACCTGCATTTGCTCGCACTTGTGTCGTGATCAATCAATTACATGCTCACTCTCGTATCTCGATGAAACAGACAAGGTTTTACACTTCACATAAATAGTCACTCTGCAGACACCCTAGATCTCATGCTGGAACTAAAGTCATGACATTTCTTCTTCTATGATGAACGTCCAACAGGTTGCAGCTCACACACTCTTGTAACCAACATGTTGCATAGTATGTGATTATAAGTTGACAAAATCTGGGTATATATGTATAATATATATATATATATATATATATATATATATATATATATATATATATATATATATATATATATATATATATATATATATATACAATATATAGCTTATTTCTTTATGAAAAAGGACAGAATGGAAAAGGGACATTTATGACAGTTTGTGTGCTTTTGTGTACAAAGTTAGTCAACATTTCCCCCTGTATGTCCAACATGTGGTTTAGGGCCTGTTAGCCTCCCATAGCACATAGAAAGCTGATCGTGAAGTTAAAACAAGACCGCAAAAAGCTGTTTCATGTTCCATGTAATATTTTTAAATACTATTAGAATGTGACTTCATGACCTATAAGGATCTATGTACATTGGGTTGTGTATTGACAAAGTATTAATTTGCAAGCTTATCATCATTTTAATTCACAACATTGATAAAACAATTCCAATATGTGAGAAAATGTAGCTGTGGTTCTTCAAGAAAAGGCTTCAGATGTCGGCTACATTACGCAACATATAATGTGTACGTTCTTAGTCAGTCTAATGGTGGAGGTAGCCGAGCTGCTGTCTCTTGTTTCCAGTGTTTGTTTGAAGATAGGCAAACACATCTTTGACCTGTTGCTGAGAAAGACACAAGATGAAACACTGTTATTTTCATCTGATTCTTGAAAAATAATGTATTTCTCAAATATCAGCCCTTTCGTTTGATCTTCTCAAAAAATAAGAAAGCACAAAGCACTACAGACAAAGAAGGTATGAATCAAGAGGACAGGAAGAGGAATGTGTGTGCCTGACTGCGTGAGACATGAAATATGTTCGTTATAAAGTCACCATGGTGAGTCTACAAAGAAACCGTCTGCAGAGCCACATGGAGCCGCCACAGGTGCACATCTAGGTCTCAAAATATCCAAACAAGAACTTTCAAAGGCAACGTGTGGAGAGCAGTTATGAGCGAGTCGGATCTGTGTCACAGTTAGCTCAAGGTATATTTCCACTTCCTGTCTCCTGTTGCCTCAGAGCAACCATAATGAAATGAAAATAATGGTGTTTTTTTTGTCAATCGTAAATGAACGACATTCATTTCAATTCAATTCAGTTTATTTTGTATAGCCCGATATCACAAATTACAAATTTGCCTCAGAGGGCTTTACAATCATCCCTGTCCCAGGACCGCACATCGGATCAGGAAAAACTCCCAAGAAATAGAAAAAAAATGTTCACAGGGAAAAAAAGGAAGAAACCTTCAGGGGAGCAACAATGAGGATCTCTCTCCAGGATGGACTATCTCGCCAAACTAAGCGGGATTCTTCCAGATTAGTCGAAAGCCATATGCGTTCAAGCTCTCGTGACGTTTGCTTTAGTTAGCGGGTCTGAGGGTTATACCAGGGAGCAAACCTCCTCTTCCTCACTGTCTTCTTCTTCAGAGGGGCTATCGAGTCCAGTGTCATTCTCAGTGAGCCTGTGGCACGATCAACAAGATGATCCATCTGGGACGGACTAAAGTTAGACCAAGAGTCCTCTGTTATATGAAGACCTGGACTAAAATTAGACCAGGAGTCCTCTATTGAGACGAGGTATTGATTTAAATGCAGAAGGAATCACTTCTTTAAATTTAGCTACAGCACTGCCAGTTAGACATCTGGTGTAGAAACTTTTGACTAACGGTGTACACTCCAGCAGTGTAAACTCAAAAGTCGTGAGGTAATGGTCTGACAGGAGAGGGTTCTGTGGGAAGACCTTCAAACGCTCAATGTCAACGCATCATGCAAGAACAAGGTCGAGGGTGAGGCCAAAGCTTTTCCCAAAGATGACCGTCCCCCCCAGTCTTGCTCAAAAGGGATGCTTATAAATCCTAAGTTTTTGTACAAGTGTGTGTGTGTGTGTGTGTGCGCGCTCAGTCAGATGGGTTAACTGCATGAGGTCTCACACCTTGTCTGCCTTTGTTGATGTGGGAAGTGATGCTGTGTCGCTGCTGCACTTGTGTTGCCTCATGCAACGCCTGACGCCAACACATACACACTCGCACTAAGACGGTCCCACTCACACATCCAGCGATGTTTCCACCCTCGTCCAAATCTAGACACTTGCTTTGCTCCAGTCTCCACGTCTCCTCACTTCATCATTTCCCTCCCTGATGGTATTTTTTCTCTATCCTCCTGTAGAGAGTAGTTTTCAGGCTGATGGGGATGAGGTCAGTGTGAATATCAATCACTCAATGTAATTGTCCTTTAAGGAAGGCAAGGAGAGACTGTCTACCCCCATCCGTCTCTGTCTCTTTCGACCTGCCTCTGCGTGCCATGTGTGACTCCACCTAAGGGCTTGCTTGCAAGAATGATGATAATGAGGTTGATTGGGTGAGGATGATGGATATGCCCAGTCCATCAATGCTACATAATGTCGGCTGATTACTCGATTTATTGGCCTTGTTTCCTCCGTCACCAGCAGTGTAGTCATATTTAACTCGGTCCTCACAGCTGTTTGTCCTTAAGGAACTCAGCGAGCCGGTTGAGCCTGATGGCTGTGGGCTATGGTCTTTCTGTCTGTGCGTGTGTTTGTGTTAAAGACTGTAGGATGTCATCCGAAGTCTAGTGGAGCTGCACAATGGGTTTTTTTGTTGTTTGACCTCGTAGGACACCTAAAAAAAGATTCCTGATCTTTCCAAGCACAACCTGACCCAATAGTAGAGTGTTGTTCTGTTGTTAGTCCGCTTCAAAGAATTCTTCTTCCAATGCTGTATTCTCTCTTGATCTCTTCCCCCCACTGAGTACAGTGTTGGGACAGCAACGGCTTGGGAGGGGACAGTAATTACTGACTCTCTAAAGGTAATGATAAAGTACTAACACTTTAGATTGCACTTTGGCGAGACGCGTTGGGGCTAAGAAAATTACAGTTGTCCATGTGTGTGGGTGTGCGTGTGTGTGTGTGTGTGTGTGTGTTTGAACGAGAGAGAATAAGAGGCAAGAGAAAAGAGAGGGTGGAGAAAGACAGAGGGCAGAAAGAACAACCGTTTCCACGTCAGGCGGAGACAAACAGACATTGCTATGATTCATTTTCCTTCCCAGTTATTATGACAGTCCAGTAGTGTGTGTATGTGTATGTATGTGTGTGTGTGTGTCTGTTGTCTCCATCGTCTCTCCTTGTCTCTTAGTGTCTCACAACCTGTCTTTGGCCGGCCTTCCTGTCTCCCCATCTCATCACCTCTACCCAGATCCCTTCTTTCTCTCTCCTACGCACTCCTGCCCTCTCAGTGTGGCCTCTCATCACCACTGTCCCTCCGACTCTCGGTTACCTTGAACTGATGCTCTGCCCTCCGCCACACAGTCACCCCAGGAGGGGTCTCCTTCAGCCACTCTATTTAAGTTTAGCGTACATGAATAAGAGTGGGTGAGAATGCGCTGTACGAGCAGAGGTTGTTGCCTGGTGTCTGGGTCTACGTGCGTGTGTTCCTGCGATCTTGTGCTCTGTAAAATAATACCCAGAAGCCTGTGTTTGCTTTCTAGCTGTCTGCTGTCTGCCGTCTGTCATTAGAGTAATAAAAGACTTGCTGTGATGCACGGCGAGCAGTTCTTGTCTTCCTCCATTCTGCACAAATTGCCGGCTGCTGAGCTCTGATGGATGTTTGTATGCTGGCCCAAAAACACAGGTTCCACGTTAAACCCCCAGATCCATTATCCCAGAGAGAGACAGGGGGAGAGAGAGGCTATCTGTCTGTCTGTCTCCTACCTTTGTCATCCAAAAGTGTTCTAATTAAACTGTGCCTTACTGCGGGCCCCAGAAGACACACACGCACACACACACACACACACACACACACACACACACACATTGCATAGTGTGCAGGGCTCTCCTACCATTCTGCCTCCATCTGAACCACTTTCTTTCCATGTTTGTCTGTCTCTGCTGCCATTATTCCTCTGCCTTCCTTCCTCCCTCCCTCTCTCTCTCTCCATCTCTCTCTCTCTCTCTCTCCCTCCCTGTGCCCCCTCTCATCGGGCCTGAAGACTGACAGGCTGTGTTTTTCAGCTGATGTTTGAACACCAACGATCAATGCCGGACAAAGGGAAGAGCGGGGGTGAGGGGGGGGGGTGGGTGAGGGCAGGGGGGACAACACAATTGGTTATTGACTGTGAATTCAAAGTCGGAAATACTGGAGGCGACAGCTTCGTAAGAGGAGAGCAAGGAGATGTAAGGGGAGACTCAAAAAGTAGAGGATTGTTAAGTATCACTTTGAGACGGGATCATTTTCATTTCCCACATTTCTTTGTCTTTACCTGCTTGTAGTATTGTACAAGCGTAATTGCATATGTGGACCCCAGGTGTGTGTGTGTGTGTGTGTGTGTGTGTGTGTGTGTGTTTCCTTATGCGTGTGATTCTCTGATATTAAGCATTTGTACATTTGAATTAGGGCTGAACTTATTTTGTTAATTTCTTTCTATCAATGCATTTTCATGCTGAATGACTGATTTCCAAGAAGCAATGACTACATCTCTGGAAAAGGCAATATTTAAATATTTTGCATGATTCTTTGTGGAGTAACTCATTTACAGATCTGTTGATTAAATCTATTAGTCAACCAAATCATTGTCCAGAACAAACATAACCTGTAAATGTAAAACATTCATTGTGAACCTTGCTCTGCTGAGATAAAAAAAAAATCTAACATCATTTAAAACTAATTTACAAGTAAAGAATAAACAGATTTGGTCGATGAAAAAACTCATAATATTTCATCCGTTATTTTGATTTGTTATATTATATTATAACCTAATAATATTACTACATGTACCAGTAATCATGTTTTTTTTTATATTTGTGATCCAACCCATTCCCAGAATAGGCATTTCCTCTTTTAGTGCACAGCACTGGGGTCAGAGTGGAGTAAAACCAGCAGTGGTGATGGTTCAGTTTGAGGTCACCGGTGAGGGAACACATGTAGTTGGTGGAAGGTCCTTCTAGAAGAAGTTACTGGAGAAAAACAAGCATGTGTTTGCGGTGTGACAGGATGGACGGCGACAGATTAAGGATGGCGGGTCCATCCTGGCCGTTGGGCCTGGAGCAGCTGTTGGCCTTTCTGCCGGTCCTGTGGCCGGGGGAAAGGCCAGGCAAGGAGCTGTGCAGCTCCAGCTTCTTTTGTTCAGAACCGGACCTTTTTTGATGGAGAAGATTTGAGTCAAAAGATGGTCCCGGCCCTATATCTGAAGATGGTACCGCTTCTCGAATCCCATCACTCTCTGTTGGCCTTGGTTTGAATCATGCCACAACCTTCTTACCCACTTCCTCCATGCTCAGCGGTCCTTTCTGCTTTTCCCCAATGTCTCAGAGTCTGTCAAGGGTAAACAGTGGGATGGAGCTGGGGAAGCATTCTCTTTCTTAAAATAGGAGATGGTATCTCTCTAAGTAGTTTCTCTTGTTCCCTGGTTGTAGAATAACTGATCAGGTTGGGCTTGATACATTTTGAAAACTGAACACAGCAGATCTGTCTGCCCTGAGTCTCATCGTGGAAAGGTAGCCGCATTTGCCCTCACATTACACTTCTTTCTGTATTCTCTGAATGTAAAGAATGAGATTTTAAAACTGTAGTAATGCCCTCACTTGTGTGTGTGTGTGTGTGTGTGTGTGTGTGTGTGGGTGTGTGTGTGTGTGTGTGTCAAGAAAAGGAAGTTCACCGTGCTGTATATCCTCATACCCTCAGGGCATCTACTGACTGGAGCCGACCTTGTCAATCTTCTGCACTCTGCTCCTTTTTTTATTAAATGCTTATTGAATTCAGGTCTTTATTGTAAGTAGAGCAAAGTTTTGTATTGTAAAGTTGGATCCAAGAACCTGTATAACCAGAAAGTCAGAAAGTGATGATGAGAATGTAATAGTAGATGACGTTTAGACATTGCATTAAACAAAAAGAATGTTTCTGGCACCTACTTTTAAAATATTAATTTGTGAAGTACATGGTGTATGTGTGTTGTATGAGTTATATTACATTACATTACATTACATGTCATTTAGCAGACGCTTTTATCCAAAGCGACTTACAATAAGTGCATTTCAACCTAGAGTACAAACTAAGAACAACAAGAATACAGAAAGTAACATTTCCTCAACATAGTCAAACTACAAAAGTACCATGCACAAAATGCTATACATGCCAGGTCCAGGCAGAACATTATAGCTATACGGTGGTCAGTTTATTCTTCTTGCCAAAGGCTACTGCAGTCCTGTCACATGACACGGTCTTTGTCAGTCTGCCAGTGCGTCAGTGTTTTTGCTTAAGCACACAACGATACAATTTAGTGGATGGAAAAATGGAGTTATGGCATGAATAAGCTTGCATCATAGTCTGCCATCCTGCAGCCCAAGAACAAGATCAACAGCTGGTGATGTAATTTGTTTGACAAGTCCTGTCAAAAACAAACTAGTACATAGCAATGTTATCAGTTAATATAGTTAAATCCATCTACTGCTGTGCAAACTAGTATTGTAACCAACTACATTGCAGCATTGGTATACTGGCTGGGATCAACCCATGATTATTCAAGTAACACGTCAGAGGGAAGAGGTCGGAAATATTGTGTCCTTCCTGCCGGGAGAAGCTCTTGGCAGCATTGCCAGGAGAAATTTGTCACATCGAGAATGTCAGGGGATAATGTGCGATCAACAGGACCTGTCTGTGGAAGGTCAGCGAGTCTCCTCCCCAGCTGAGAGGCATGCAAAAGAAAGACCAGAGCAGGAGGCCTACATTGACCACATGACTTGTAATACAAAATGTCACCATGCCCTTCCATTTACAGTGAACTGTCAACACCTTAAATGTCTTCTTGAAATACACAAACGTTGTTGCCTTATTGTATACCAAGAAGCACTGCTGACGGCTGAGCTGCTGAGAGCTGGACCGAGACAAGGCGTTATACACACATCAACTCCCTTCAGGTGTTTGCTAGCTTATTGATCCCAGAGGGGTATATTTGTCATTTTGTTTCTTTCTTACCTCCTCAACTGTTAGGTCAAGGCGTAGGGTCAGCTACAGAGCAGCCATCAAAATACTGATGGGGTGTGGCTGCACTGCACAGACACGATAAGTCTTTCCATTGCAGGGCGTCTAAATCACTTCTGTGTTCTGCGTTTTCAGAGAGCACCGACTACAGCGAGGCCGAGGTTCTCCCCGACTCCTTCCCATCAGCACCAGCAGAACCTCTGCCAGAATTCCTGCTGGAACCGGAGGACGCTTTTATCATTAAGAACCGTCCAGTCCAGCTGCGGTGCCGGGCGTCGCCCGCCACCCAGATCTACTTCAAATGTAACGGAGAATGGGTCAATCAAAACGATCACATCACCAGAGAGAGCCTGGACCAGATCACAGGTAATCCCCCCCCTCCCCCCCTCACACACACACACACACACACACACACATAAAGAGATGTGTCCTGTACACACAACTACACAAACACACATACTAATGTCACCTTGTATTTCATAGACATAAACATCATACTCAATACAAACATAATGTTTAACTACATAATCTATTAGTTCCCATTGGACTTTATGTGCATGTTAACTGTATTTGGCCTGCAGCCAATGCATTATTTACATGCACGGTAAAAAATATGCCCCACTAATATCTCTCTCTGATTCTCTCTCTCTTTCTCTGTCTCTCTCTGTCTCTCTCTCAGGTCTGGTGGTGAGGGAGGTGGACATCTCGGTGGCCAGGACTCAGGTGGAGGAGCTGTTTGGTCTGGAGGACTACTGGTGCCAGTGTGTGGCCTGGAGCTCGGCTGGAACCACCAAGAGCAACCGTGCCTACGTTCGCATTGCATGTCAGTACAAATGCTGTGTCTGTGTATATTTATGTATATGTGTGTATATGTGTGTATATGTGTGTATATGTGTGTGAAAGGGAGCTTCCTAGTAGAAGTGTTTCAGACTTTTTGCTTGTCAAATGTGTCAGCTTTAAGCGTACATTGAATTAAGTTTGCTCTAGCTACCCATCTTAGTCCCTCGTGGAAATGGGTGACAGTGTGATTGGCACTGTGCATGTTTATGAGGGTATGAAGGGAAAAACAAGATGCAGTGACAGAGACGTGTGTGTGTGTGTGTGTGTGTGTGTGTGTGTGTGTGTGTGTGTCACAGCCAATGTCACAGGGCTTCACTGCTGTCACAGGGCAGCCTTCACTAACCGCTGACTCCCTCTGTGTCGCCCCCTGTAGACCTGAAGAAAAACTTTGAGCAGGAGCCACTGGGGAGGGAGGTGCGACTCGAACAGGAGGTGCTGCTTCAGTGTCGGCCCCCGGAAGGCATGCCCGCCGTCGAGGTAGAGCTCTACCTCCTCATCCTTACTCTCATTGCATTGCTATGACTTCAGTTGTTACATTTGTGTTTATGATACTAAGGTTAATAGTGCAAGATCTTTTGTATTTTGAATCGCTCTTTATCTCAATGGAGACAACAAAGCAACTCAAGTTATAGAGCAACATAAACATGATACAAAAGGCAGTATAGTAAAGGGCATTTGAATTTGAGAGATTTAAGTCTATCCAGCTATTTGGCAAGAAAGAAAATCTGTAAAACGTAAAACGATCAGTAATAATCTGCTATTTATGCAACGATGGCTGTGTTTAAATTCACGTGGTGTGAAGTTTTAATACTAAGCTGCTTTAACTGCAGGCCGCTATATCAACCTGTTTTATTATCTCATAAAACACTAATACATCAATATATAAAAAAAGTAAACAAAGAATTTATCAATTTTAGATTTTTAGTGTTCAAGTAAACCTTTATGTTGTGCCAGGCTGTGTTGTTCATTACAGTGGCTAAATAACATGTTATTGTGTGACGTAAATATTACTGTAGCATGTGATTCATGATAAGCCTTTTGCTTGTGGTTATTCGCGAGGATATTATGTCCATTCGTAAAGAGGAAGTCTTAAAAAATAAAGAAGCAACAAAATATATTTTATAAGAACAAAGAAGAAATAATCAAATATTGACGGTGTTAATAGCATTAAAGAGTGCAGTGAAGGCTACATACTCTGTATGTTTTCTAAGTGGTTATGTGTGAGGTGTGCTGACTCTTTATGAGTACACACAATAATTTATGTGAAGAGTTATCTGCCAAAACAATTAAAAGAATCAATCATTAAAAATTGCTTTAGTAGACGAATGTCGTTTTTCTCTTTTTACTAAAATGTTGGCTGTGGTTACTTTTTCTATTGTCATTGATTTCATAACTGAATAGCCAATAACTATAGTATTTGTGTGCATGCTTGCCTCTCTGCAGGTGGACTGGTTGAAGAACGAGGATGTCATAGATCCATCGCAGGACACCAACTTCCTGATCACCATTGATCATGATCTGATCATCAAACAGGCCCGACTCTCTGACACAGCCAACTACACCTGTGTGGCTCACAACATGGTGGCCAGGAGACGCAGCAGCACGGCTACTCTTATTGTTTATGGTAACACAAGCATGTTTTTCCTTCTCTTACATTGCGTTATGAATCATGACATAACATTGTTACCAAAATCATCCATGTGTGGCTGGTCAGATTGGTTATTACATGATAATAGGTGACTTACAAAGTTAGATAATTTAGCAGGACAAAATGTTAACATTAAATTACTGAATAAACTTTATGAATCCTTCACTTTTGCATAAGCCAAGATAAGAAAATGTAAAATTAAATATGATTTGGAAACCGCCATACTCTTTTTAACTATTAATAAAGACTCATTTCTGTATATAATAAGCCTATAAAAGTGGTTGCCTGTTGGAGAATGGATTGATCTGGTCAATACATCATTGTAAAAATCATTGTAAATAATAACTAAAGGTTCATATTGTAAATTCACCTGATTACTTCCCATATATCTGGTAGTAATGCAAATTCTTGTTTTGGGTGTTTATATCCTGATTATTGTTAAAGAAGACCAAGATATTAACTGTCTGTCTCTCTGTCAGTGAGCGGAGGTTGGTCTTCTTGGACTGAATGGGCAGACTGTAATGCTCGGTGTGGGCGGGGCTGGCAGCGCCGAACACGCAGCTGCACCAATCCTGCCCCTCTGAATGGAGGAGCCTTTTGTGAAGGCCCACCCTTCCAGAGAGTGACCTGCACCACACTTTGCCCAGGTGAAGATGACGTACTCATCAGTATTATTCATAACATCTTCAGACAAGAGCATAAAATGATAGAAAAACTAGGCTGTTAACCCCGAAATGTTTTCAACATAAAAATCAATTTGTTCCAACAAGACAGAGTAGCATTTGGTCATGTAGCTGCTTTGATTTCACCATGAATAGTAAATCAGGAACATCTGATTTGTGCGATCTGATTTACTGCCACACACCATTCTCATTGCTTCAATTTAAAAACATACCACTGAATGCATTTAGCAAATTACAAAATTATGCATTTCAACCCATTACATATGCATCGTGCCACATTATAAAGTCAAGCATGATTCCCCTCTACCTGCAGTGATGGAAGTATTTAGCCCTTGGTGTGCTGTAGAATGACTCACGTCTCTGCTGTCTCGTTCCAGTGGATGGAGGCTGGACAGACTGGGCAAAGTGGTCCGCCTGTGGGACGGAGTGCACCCACTGGCGCAGTCGTGAGTGCCAAGCCCCCCCACCTAAAAACGGAGGAAAGCACTGCGTTGGCAGTTTGATGGAGAGCAAGAACTGCACTGAGGGGTTGTGTGCACGAGGTAAGACACCTGAGCAATGCGTTGGACCTCGTATATATTTATTTGTAATGTAGTTAATGCAGATCAGCCACTGATTAACTAAGAACTACTTAGTTAATTAGTGCACATAGTTCCACTATCTAACGATGCTACTAAAGGAAACAGCTGTTTCCAAGGTATCTATAAGGGTCAACTTTGTCAAATGTATTGATTTAGGTGGTTGTTTTTTTGATAATCGCGACTTTATCTTTTCTCCTAGTTCACAGTTTCCAAGGTGTATTTTCTTACAAAACTATTTTGGGTAGAACTGTAATCCCAAAGAGATTTGGCACTGAAGCGTGGTGAAAGCGAAAAATGATGTACGGAGAGAGCGAGAGAGACAGAGAGAGAGAGAGAGAGAGAGAGAGAGAAAAAAAAGAGAATAACAAAATCTAGACGGATGTTTCATGAGGCAACATTTTGGTTCCCAAAGAGAAGTCAAGAGATCCACATCCAAAGAGCACAGATGGAGAGAGAGAGTGAGAGAGAGAGAGAGACAGACAGAGAAAAAGAGGAGAAGCAAGTGCAGGCTCACGGAGCGCATGCAGTGGGATGCAAGCATGAAACAACCCAGTGGAAAGATTAGCACAGGGAACAGCATATGAGAGAGAGTTCGACTCACACTGACACACGATGTGCAGCCCATGACGAGTTGGGAGGAATCCAGCTGACAGTGCATTAGAGTCTCTGAGACGCACATCCGCAGAGGCAGTGCGATATATTCAAGTACACACTTAAAAACATTTACATGCACAAACCAACACGCGCCCAAGCAGGCAGACAGCCCTTGTCGAAGCATGCGCAGTGAGAAAGGGGGTTTGGAGAGGGATCATATGCACACAGTGCTTCGACTCTATCAGACATGCATGCAAGCCCCGACATAAACAGGCTTTTGCGGAGCAGCCAGAGACACTCTCTGATTTGTCAGAGCGGAGCGTTCTCAAGAGGCCGTCAGGAAAATACGCGCTCAAGTGGCTCTGGAAGAGAAGCACTGTGCGGTCGGACATCTTGGCTCACGAGAGGTTACTGACTTATTTATTTTCCCAGCACAGTAATATGATTACTCTGTTGTCACGAATTGTCCTGATTGCATTATGACTCTTTGCCTTCCGAGCATACTTTGGTCAATTAAACAAAGGCTGGCTCTAATGACTCACTCTTATTCAATCCCTTTGAGGACCAGTGAAATAATTCAGTCATAAATTTAAAAAGGCTCTGAAACGCCACAAACCATCATCTCTGCTGCGTCCTCGTAGGTTTTAATTGCTACTGAATGAATGGAGAAGTTGGAAGGAACCATTTGGTGTTTCGATTATCCTTTAGCGAGAAGGTTACTTGCTTTGAGATTTAGTAAGTGGCGAAAGGCGGTTTAAAAATTCCTCAACCCACTTAGGGATTATTTAAATTGGTGGTTATTTCAGAGAGGATTGTTCCTGTCAGAATAGAGTTGATTTCTGTTGTCATGTGATGAAGATGATAGAATAACCCCGTGGGGTGTATAAAGAGATGGGTTTTAATCGGCATGTTTTCCCTCTTCTACCATACAACACCATACACACTGTGTTCATTGTTAAGCCTTTCTTTGCTACCCGTCCAAATTATCCTCATCTCTTTCACAGTCATTTCCAATTGGCATTTATTCTCTTTTTGTATTTGTTTGTTATTATATAAACAATTATGCTGAACTACATTTCATAATGCCGCATATTCGCAGGCATTTCAAGAAGAAGTTATTGTTTTCTTTAATATAAAGTAGTTTTCTTTCGTACGCTTTTTATATTTACATTTATATTTTCATATTGATGAGCTATTTCCATTTCTGCTTTGTATTATGTTATTGTATCTTTCATTTGCATAATAACTAGTCCATCCATTTTTATGTTGCTGTTTTTTCTTTTCTTCTTCTCTTTTATTTCTCCTGTTCAAACAGATAAAAAGATTTCTATTGAACATGCAAGCCATCGTAAGTTCACCTTCCCATGACTTCACTGTTTTCATACCATACTTGTGTGATTGCTCAGTGTGATTCACTTTGTTGTCGTCTCAGATTGAGTTCAGTGAAGACGCCTCACCTTCTTGTCAAGCCTTCTTATGAGTGGTGTATCCCCGTCTCGTCTGAGCACCATAACATTTATTTGCTTTAACATACTCATATTTGTTTGTCTTTTGACTATATCTAATTGTACATTTTCATACATATAAAATGTTTCAATTATGTCTTATATTATTGCACTTATTGTTATGCACCATATGCCAAATTCCTTGTATGTGTAACGTACTTGGCAATAAACAGTAATCTGATTCTGATTCTGAGTCTGATTCTGATTCTGATGATGGTTCACTGAAACTGAATGGAGTAAAAAAACATAGAATTACAGAAAAAAGATTAATAGCTGTTGGTGTAATTAAACAAATTGCCACGAAACACTTAATCTGGCTCTAGCCCCATGTGTTAAAAACAAATCTCCCCGCTCTGTTATGAAGGGAGCGCAATGATGTGCTGTGAACTGAGAGCCATTAATCCACAGGCTATGAGGCGGAAGCGTAGCACTTCATTGAAGAAAACAGTGGATTTATGTCTGACTATCCATTAATCTGTGATATAGTTTACGTTGGGACTGATGCTTATTCTTCTCGCTCAATGTGACGTGGGCTCAGAGAACAGCGGCCGCGGTAATGCACCTAATTCGCTATTGTTCCGTTTCTGGTAATAAGTGCGGATGGCTGTCGGATTTGGTTCCATCGAGCCACGTGAGAGCGGGAGCTCTCTGCCTGCCCGTCTGCCTCCGGCTTTCCTCTCCTCCACCCTTTTCCTACTCTCACTGCTGCTCTGTACTGACTCTGGTTTCCTCCAACTTCTTCCTCACTCTCTCCTGCTTTTCTAACATCTGCCTTTTTTACGAAAGCACCGCTATCCTTATCTCCCCTCTCCTCATCACCACACTTATAATCCATCTGTCCTCTCAACAAATCAAAACCTTATCTAACTCCTTCCTATCCCTTTTGCCAAATTGCCTTTCCTCTGGCTCTCTCGCCCTCTGTTTGTTCTGCCTCTTCTTCTCGTGAACTCTTCTTTGTCACCCGACAACCTTGCTCATCTTCTGCTCCTCTTCTCTGATGGGTGTGAGTGGCTCATGTAATTGAGTTGGCTTTGAGTTTGCTCGTGTTGGGCAGTCGGGGCTAAGCAGGCTGTGGTGGGTAGGCCTGCTGACCAGTCACAGCCAATCACTCAGCAGGACAAAAGATAGGAAGCCCAACAGGTAGCAGGTGAAGTTATGGCAAACCACCCATCCCCCACCAGTTCGGTCCATGCAGACTTTTGTTGTTGGATGCACTGAAGGCCAGGAGGAGCTGTTTACTACCGTTCCTTTCCTCGATGATCCCTTTGAACAACAAACAAGTTGCTTTAGCTAGAATAGAAAAAAAAGCAATGCTCTTTTTCTTCCAACTTTAGAATGTATATACCATCTGCATTGGCTTTATTTGCATAGGCCAGCATTGGCTGGTACAAACGGAGCATTTTATAATGACGTCAAACTGACTTGGTTACATCGTGGCCTGATGATACCTGATCCACCTGAATAGGATTCCTATTGTTTTCTACAGTTTTTAGAGCTTAATTTTCTCTATTTTATTTCCCGGACAGTGTTTCCTTGCTGAGCCGTGAAGGTTTGAAAGTAACACAGAAAAGGAATTAAGCACTAAAAATAGTGTAACTTTAGATATACACATTGATTTTACTTGAGACTGCTGAAGCGTCACATTAGCTTCATCTTATGCATTTTTAAACGGGACAAGGACGCTGGATGTTGTCCTCCCTTCACTTACATTGGAATCCCACTGAGGAGGAGGCATCTCTTTAAGCCCAGTGTGGACCGGAGGAGCGATCACCGCGGCCCAAAACTACTCCGATGCACATATGTGGAAATGTCAGTATTTTTTAAAGATAGACTCTTTGGATTTTCATTTCTACTAAGACCCCCCATGTAAAAAAAAAAGGGCTGCAACCATGGATTATTTTAATCAGCGATTAACCTATTACTTAGATTTGAAGTACTCATGTAACAATAGAAATAGTCAGTATTGGTATATTCAGAAGTGCCATCACAGTTTACCAAAGCCCAACTCAAAATTCCAATCTTTAACTACAATAACTTATTTACACTTCTTTCTGTTCCTACTGATATATACATTAGATTATATATTTTGTGTACGTGTTTCTTCCCCTCTTGTGTTTGCCTTTCCTTTGCATCTGTTTCCACGTGTCCCTGTATGGTGTCCTGACCGTCTGCCTCTCTTTCCCTCTTCCAGCGCCGGCCCCAGGTATGGGTGTCGCGGTCTATGCAGGTCTGGTGGGGGCCCTGCTGCTCTGTGTGATTCTGGTGTTGTGCGTGGGAGTGCTCGCATATCGCCGCAGATGCCGCCATCTCCATGGAGACATCACCGATTCTTCGTCTGCTCTCACTGCCGCCTTCCACCCTGGCAACTACAAGCCCCCCAGACAAGGTAGATTCACACACACATACACACACAGACACACACTCACTCAGTCACTCACTCACACATCAAGTACACACTCACAAATAATTTCCTTTCAATCATTGTGTTTATTTCCCCAACTTTGCTTGTTTTTATGCATCTTCATTGAAGCACTTGTTCACAATTCAATTCATTGACACGCCGCTATTTACATCATCCCATAAATGAATTCTCTTTATACCATTATCTCCTCTCGCTTCGTCAATTCTCCGTTCTTCTACTGCATTACATTTATTTTACATTTCAAGCATTTGTCATGGTGTCCCTTCCCTTGTTCTTGACATTATATATTAATTAGAAACATGAATCCATTTCACTCGCGTCACTTTTTAGCACTTCCAGCCCGGCCACTTCTGTGATAAGAGAACAGCTCCTCTCTCCTCCTGTGTCCACAGATAACCCTCACCCTCTGCATCCCTCAGCTCCTCCGGATCTGACAGCCACAGCGGGAGCTTTCCGTGGGCCGCTTTACTCCTTGCAGCATGGGGTCAATGACAGCCCCCACAAAATCCCCATGACCACGTCTCCCTTGCTGGACCCATTGCCAACACTCAAAATCAAGGTGTACAACGCCTCCACTCTGTCCTCGCTGGAGCTCCCCGTGGATATGTGTTTAGGGGATGGAGAGATCCTCAGCCTGAAGTCAGTGGGTACTATGGGGAGAGAGCGAGATTATCACAGCCACACCCTCTCCAGAGAGCCTGGGCTGAGCACCAGCGCCACCCTGGGTAATCTGGGAGGACGCCTTACCATCCCCAACACAGGTACTATACATCTCCTGCAGCATAACTCACATGCCTCCAGTGTAAACCAATGACATGTTCAGTTAATCCCCCATAGGATAAGATAAGTCATGACCTCTTCTCCCATAGGTGTGAGTCTGCTGGTACCTCCTGGCACAATACCCCAGGGGAAGTTCTATGAGATGTACCTTATCATCAACAAGTGGGACAAAACAACGTGAGTGAGAAATCCTCTATTTCATTCATCTCCTTCACAACCACGAGGCAGAACAGACCTCACGCTCACATCGATCAGAATGTTCTTCCCACGCACGGCTCACCTGCTGCGAACCACTTGAAGTTTGTTTGAAAGTTGAAAGGATTTTTTTTGTGAGGATAAAAAATGTATGAACGTGTCTCAACTTCTACACTGAAATTGGAATGGATTCATTTTTTGCCAATTTTTCTCTGACAGTTTGGCATTCAGTTTGCCTCGTATACCAGTCAATATCAGTATGTTACAAACCGTGTTGTGGCCATGAAACACTAATGAAAGAGACAAGCGCTCGTTCTGATTCTGATTATGTATGTCTGTGTGTGTGTGTGTGTGTGTGTGTGTGTGTGTGTGTGTGTGTGTGTGTGTTTGTCTGACATTTACAGGCTACCCTCTGAGGGAAGTCAGACTGTACTGAGTCCTGTGGTGAGCTGTGGCCCATCCGGGATGTTGCTGAACCGTCCCGTGGTCCTTACTTTGCCACACTGTGCTCAGCTAGACACACCCACACCTGACTGGACCCTCACACTCAAGACACAGACTCACCAGGGGGCGTGGGAGGTGAGACATCCTCTGACGAGTACAATATAATGGGTAGCTCATACAACAATGTTGCATCGTGAACCCCTTCTCCCATCTTGCAGGAGGTGCTGACGGTGGGAGAGGAGACTTTGTCGTCTCCTTGCTACTTGCAGCTGGAGGAGGAGTGTTGTCATGTTCTCATGGAGCAGCTGGGAACATACGGCCTCGTGGGCCAGTCCTGCCCCCCGCAGCCGGCCTGCAAACGGCTGCAGTTGGCGTTGTTCGCCCCTCGAGCGCCCTGCCTCTCCCTGGACTACAGCCTTCGCATCTACTGCATCCACGACACCCCGCATGCACTCAAGGTGCCGCTTGTGTGTTTGTCACTCTGTCTTCAAATGGCTTCACTCATCCGTTTGCCTCTCTTCCTTATTGTTCATGTCACTTTACATTTTTTGTTACGTATTGAGTATCAATAAGTCCTATGCTGGTAATTTATTTTAAGCTGCAAACAAATTAAGATATTTCCAAAATTAAAATGCATCCATCATGTCAGCTTTAGTTGGAATGTACAGCTGAAATAGAGCTTTGTTTGTTGTAAACAACATTTAACACACTTTTCCAAATATTCACAAAATTACAATTAAAACAAAAGGACCACCCTATTCATCCAAATTAAATGATGGTATTACATTGCATCTCTAACCCTTGTATATTTAGTATTAGTATTTAATTTTTTTGTTTTTTAGTATCTAGTTTTGTGTTTTAGAATTATTTTTATTAATGCTCTGAAGTGCACCACTGCTGTGATTTTTTAAATTACTGCACTGTGGGACGAATAAAGGTATATATCATATAATATCATCTCCCTTACCCTCTAGAAACCACAGCTATAAGTAGTAGAGCACAATAAACAACTCTAGTAAAGAGCAAGTGATCGCTTCATCTGGAGAAATGTTGACACGTTGATGTTAGATATTTTCCCTCTCTCAGTCCCTTATGCATAAAGTGTTCACACACCAGCCGTGGTAGTAAACATGAGCGTGCTGTGTGCATTTCTTTGGCATCACGTTCCATGATATCTGGCTGCTACGGTTCAAACAGCTTCCAGACTGTTAACTCACACATTTCCAATTGGAGGCCCCAAATTAGAAAACACACACGGCATTTTTCATCAAGCACTTTTAAAAGCACGGTTTGAATTGTGCGAGACTGATGGAGCCATCGTGAATTTGATGACGTCAATATGTTCCGACGCTCTTCTTCTCTCTGCCTCTCTGCAGGAGGTGCTGGACTTGGAGAGGAGTCTAGGAGGAGTGTTGCTGGAGGATCCCAAGCCTCTGTTTTTCAAAGACAGTTATCACAACCTGCGCCTGTCCATCCACGACATCCCTCACACTCACTGGAGAAGCAAACTTCTGGCAAAGTATCAGGTCAGACACTCGTATAGCAGCCGGCACTCGCTCACAGCCTCTTGATATGCAGTTCATGCCTACAGAGCACAAAACAGCCGCAGCTTGAATCATGTAGATCCATAACGCTATTGATGATCTGACTTGTAGGTGAAAGTGCTTCCTCAGAAGCACAGCTAGTCGACTAGTCACTTCTGCTGTAAACAAGCTCTCTGCTGCATTCTGGAAATAATAAAAAAATGGAGAAATCTGATAGTGGTCCTTCTTTATGGACACTTCGCTTTGGAAATAAATTGTCTGTTTGCAACTAGACCCAGTTGGTGGAAACAACATAAAGCATACTGCGCTTTCCTCAAATGGAAACTGTCTTCTAGATCGTTCCTGATTCTGCTGCTCAGGACAAAACAACTTGTAATAATAATAATATATTTTTTCAGCTTTCCTTTTTTTAACATTTGCCAACGTTAACAGGAGATCCCGTTCTATCACATCTGGAGCGGCAGTCAGAGACCCCTGCACTGCACCTTCAGCCTGGAGAGAGGAGGCCTGGCGGTGTCACAGCTCACCTGTAAGATCTGTGTGCGGCAGGTGGAAGGCGAGGGACAGATATTCCAGCTTCATACCGATATTCAGGAGGTAATGCTCATGACTGACAGAATGCAAACGTAATTACAAAGTGCATAATAGCCACAGAGTTTTCCCACGAACAAAATGTCGAGGTTGGTCTCAATGCTTCCCACCTTCTCCTCCAATCCAGACTTTACCTCCGCACTCACCCCTCCCGTCAGGAGGCACCTACCTGCCTTCCTCTCAAGTGGGACCCTTTGCCTTTCGCTTGCCTGACTCCATCCGCCAGAAGATCTGTGCCAGTTTGGATGCACCCAGTGCTCGAGGATGTGACTGGAGGCTGCTGGCACGCAGTCTGGGCTTTGACAGGTCAGATGGGGCTCACATGTATGTGTGGAAGGCAGCGTGGTCATGCTCGAGTCCGGTGTTGATGCTCGGGTTCCTCGTCCCTACTGTCAAGCGATAACTCAGATTTGTGTATAAGAAGGCATGAAGCTATTCTCTGTCTGTGAGGAGATACTTCTTTCTTTCTTTGTTGTACATAGAAAGGCAACTGGGTAAACATTGGGTCATATCCTTGTCGTACTGATCAGAATTTGAAAAACAAGACTTGAATATTAATGTCGGGCCATGCATGCTTTACGTTGCTTGATAAAAAATACGTAAGAAGATATTTCACATGGCTAATGAGCTAATCCTGATTTGTAAATTATGGCGTTACATTGATTTCAGACTGCCAAATTAAAGTGGTTACAGCTATATCTGTCACATACAATATTAATGACCAAGAAATGTCTATAATCCATAATGGAGAGCTTCTTTTTCTCTTCTTACATCTTGTATTTCTTTCCCTCAGGTACTTGAATTACTTTGCAACAAAGCCCAGCCCCACAGGTGTTCTACTGGACTTATGGGAAGCGTGTCACCAAGCTGACGCAGACCTGGTCTCTCTGGCGACTGCGCTGGAAGAAATGGGCAAAAGTGAAGTGCTAGTTGTCATGACAACAGATGGGGATTGTTGATTGGTCAAGGACCAAGAGAGCGAGCTAGACTTTTTTTCTTTTCTCCACCGTGATGAAAATAAGAATACCTGCTGATGAATATGCACAAACCATAAGCCCACAGAGCATTTTGGTTCCTTCACATGCACTGTATTACCTCTGCCTCATCTTCATTTTCACTGACCCCGGATCAGCTACTGTAGCTACATGCCCACCGTCAACCCATTCCTATGATAACTGATGATCTGATTCTGCCTCAATCCTCCAAAGCAATGTTGCATCTACAAGATGCGAAAACAATTTGAGGGTACGAAAGTATAACATGGGTGCAAGGTCATGTGGTGTTGACTGTCTTTTTCAAAGATTGAAAATGATGCTATTTTTGTATATAGATAACAGAAGTTTTGAGACAAACAAATACAATTCATGTATTCAATACGAAAAGCACGCACAATAACGCAAACAGACAAACGCTAACACGGGATTAGCCATGTTTTGGAGCACGAAAGAGCATGATCACCATCTCACCTCATGGCAGGGGCTTTTGTTTTCTCCATTGTCATTCTGTGTGTGCAGTGATCGACAGGCCGCACCAACCTGTCTAAAACCTCCTCAGGCTATAGACACCCTCCATCCTACACACTCGCACACAGAGTAACCCCGGAATCAGGCTCGACTTTCTCGTCCAACTGCTTGGACTGTGGATAAATTACATGAGGTCCGTTTGAGAGAGTGGTAGGGGTTTGAATTGTGAAGTGTATTGAAGAATTTGCATATATCTAAACCGACAGACTCTTTATATTGTACCAACAAATGCCTCAAAGCCTTGGCATATCATTCCAACTCACAGGGGTGTTTCCCTTTCCTCCCTCGCTCTGCCACACTCCTCCGATCTGTTGAGAACAAACTGCAGAAGAGCTTTCTGGTCATTCCTTAAAAGTTTCCTCTGGGGAACGCTCTTTAAGTTATTATCCATAATTGTGGATTTTTTTTATTTCATTGTCATTTCTGTTACGATCATGCAGAACCTGTTGGATCATCTGTGCTTGTTTAGGCTGCTGAGCCGCTGTGTTGTTTTTATTTTTTACTCGAGTAGAGCAGGCCAAATGGGAGTTATGTGCATAAGTTGTGAATAACAAAAAAACATGTGTATTTGTTATTTTTAATACGAAATGTAAACTGTAAAACATGATTGGAAGCGGTCAAATGTCCAGGTGAATATGATGTATTTTTCGGCATTTTGCTTCGCTGTAACTGAGGGCAGTTTCCCTTGTTCAACGATAAATATTACAGAGTACATTAGCCTTTCCTTAAATCAACTTGGCAGAGAGGGACCATAAAATTGACCTCAACACTAATACATTATGTTTCAATCTATTCTCTGTCCACCACTTATCTATGTTTCCATCCATCTATCCATCAGCCTGTAACTCATTATGTCTCCCTTCTCTCAATCTTATAACGTATTGTTAATCGTTATACTAATCGTTATACTAAGCCGCCTGCTTTGTGGTCAGGGTCCTCAAGCTTTTTCAATTGTCAATATTGTTCTGTTAGTTATTGTGAGATGGACATTTTAATATTTTCATCCTTCACCTCCATGTGTTTTTGAGGTTTTTGTTCTTTTCTCAAAGCAAAATAAGTGTTCATATCATCGAAACCCCAAAAACCAAAACACAAGCAGTATCTCTCTCCCCCCCCCCTTCTCCAACAGCAGTGAGTCATGTCACTGTTTTGTGTGAATGAACTGAAGACACGAGTGCGTTTGTGTGCGTGAGTGTGAGTGTATGAGTGGGCAGGTGGGCGTGCACGTACTGTGTGTGCATACGCTTAAGCGCTGTCATTTCTCTTTGTAAGTGCTATGCAAGTACAAAAGAATAGCGAAGCAATTTTGACTTCTTTTGTTTCCGGGAAGAGTAATTCTATTTTTTCAGATTAGGGCATTGACAGGGTTTTGATTTTGTATTCTAAAGTGGTTCAACATTTTTGGTTACAGTGGTATGTGTAAGAATTCTTCATCTGCATCGGAAGAATTGGATCATGGACTGAGAAAGTTTCCGTTAAAAAAGCCCATGTGGCACAACAAAATAAAGTGCGGTACAATGGCTCCAAAACAAGTTGTGACTAATACCATGAACTCGTGCCCTGCAGGTCTTGAATACAACCAGTTCAGAACTTCGGATCCCTGGACATTGCGGGACTATTTTTCTTTCCTTAGATCGTGTTCCAGAGACTGGCTAGCTGTAGACTACAGTGTTCAATCGTCTGGAATTCTCGAGTATCTGTTGGATCTTTGGCTTTACCACTGGATAATTTATGCTGGAGCTGGACTGGAGTCTACCTTGCTCCAATAAAAGAGAAATATTTAGCCTTTGTTGAAGAAGTCAGACATTTTTATGAGAAAAGAAAAACAAAATGGATTCAGTGACTTTATTTTATCTCTGTCAAGTATCAATTGTAAATAAACGTCTAGCCTTCTTACCTTGTCACTAAATATAATTTGTATGCAATAAATTATATTTCTTAGTTTAACAATAGTCTGTGTGTTCTCATTTAATTAAAACGAGCAAAAACCAAACTCAATACGAACAGCTTTCAGAAAATCTATTGAGCTAATTGCAGACGTCTTTAGCTTTTCTGTTCAGGAAAGAAAATGCAGTGTGTTTTTTATCAATTACCCCGCACTTTCACAGCACATAGAGCTCTATTCAACCTGTCCCTCTTTTCCTCACACCTCATTGGACAATTCCCATTAGGTCCATTTGGCTTTGAAAGCTTTTAACTGGGAAGCTGTTTCGCCTATAATTTAACAATAGTGATGTCCTTTAAGGCCACTTGGACTGAGCATTCTAACCGTATGTTTTTCTTGTTGAGGGGGGGGGGGGGTACTACTACTGCAGGATAGGGATTTGTCAGTTTAGACTCTTATATTATGAGCAAATATCAAGTGAGTCATCTCCAGTGAGAGTGGGACATGTCTGGCTGGCAACACTGCAGCTGTTTCATTAATGCACTGCTAATATGACGCCCTTCAGTGCTTGGCTTAATTGAACCTTTTGTAATGCTACAATAAGATGCTACAACTGCAGCTTCAACCCACCCCCTAACATATAAACGGGATGTTTTTGCTACTTTTTTGGAAATAAATTGTCAGTATGAAAATTAATCTGAAGGCATGTAAAAACTATTTTGAGAACATGTAATGGCTGTTAATTCACACACTTATGTGACGTGCAGCATTTACAACAGATATTATGTTGCATTATGAAATGATAATAGTATTTTTTGTGTCTACCTAAACATAAATGAAAATAAATATGGAGCTATATGATTTTAGAATAGTATAAAGGTTTACGTTTGAATGCGGTGGAAGTTTATCCAGAAAACATGCATGTCTGAACAAGGTATAGTTCTAACCTCCAGAATAAGAACATGGAGGATGTATATGATTGCAAGCTTATCATGAAAAGACAAACCAAAACTATTTAAAGTGTATTATTTGTGCGGGTGGTCCCTGCACAATTCTATATGCTGTTGCCAGGGGGAAAACAGCAGATTAACAGCTGTGAGTTGGAGAATCCTTTACATTCAGACTGTGATTCATTTGATAATTATTAGTTAAGTACAGTCTTGTCCACTCTTGTGTCACTGACACCCAGGAGTCTGCAGGTTTTTACTAGTCAATGACACAAAACCATCTTGGGGGGGGATTGTAATCGTTTTCATATTCCAGAGGCACTATAACACGCTACTGGATATGCTGTCCAATAGTGCCCCCACCTGGTAAATGTCATGGGTAACTCACACTTCTTAATGAAAGCCAATACACATGTATTCATTTTAACAGAATTCTTCTTCTCATTATTATAAAAAATGTTCACTGATGTAGATGGAATGATTTAGATGTGATATCTGAAGGTTAGGCTTGCTGTGTTAAGCAATTCAAAGCTTCATTAAGGAAATGCTACAAATAAGAATGTATTGCAATTACAAGTAGTATGATATTTCTTACACTAAGTGTAAGTGTATCATCATTATCATCATTGATTGATTTAGGAAATGATGCATCTTGTATCTTCAAAAACATAAGGTTCATGCTATTTATTTGAAACTAAAGGGATAAACTAGCAGTGCTTATTGTGTCAAAACGAAATATAGGGGCTAACTCAAACTCACTGGTTCTCAAACTGTGGGGCGCGCCCTTTAAGTGGGGCGCCGAGGTATTCCAGGTGGGGCGCGGTGCGGAGAACTTCACATATTACAAAAGTACATGTAAATGTTTACGGTACGGTTACAGCGGTAACAGGTTACGCTTGCGTGATCGCGACGTCCAAGCTCCTTTGTGACTCACCTGAAGCTGCAGTGAGCACAATGGAGACATTCGGCTGGAGGGGAAATTAAATTAAATCAACAACAGGAGGTGCTGATGAGGAGAGGCCAGTGTGTGTTTTATGTCTGACCACTGTGGCAGCGGACAGTGAGACAGGACGAGTGCAACCACTGGCAGTGGCGAGTCATGGCGAGCGTCAGCCCGGCGTCAGCCAGGCGTCAGCCCGGCGTCAGTACAGCGACGACTCAGGGGTGAGTCAGCGACGTGTTTGCGACGAGTCGCCGGCATCACCACTCAAGTGCCATGAGGACAGCGGCAACGAACGACACTCGGCGAGAAGCTGTGGGTGGAACAGCCATTGTTGTTACGACAGATCAGCTGCGATCATAGAATGAAGGAGCTGCAGGTTTTGTTCTTTTATCTTTGCCTAAGTGTACAAATAGATAGATAATGAGTGTCTTTTTCTAGACTTACGATATGCAATATGAATACGATATTGCTGTACAAGACTGATATGCTATATTGAATATTGTTTTGCTACTACTACGTTTCACTTCATAATATATTACACTTATATAACATAATATGTATAATGTACCATCCAGGCCACTGTTAGTCTAAAGTTTAACACTGGAATCTTTTTTACACCAGGCACTTATATATGTTGTAGGATCAGGTAGGATTTTTTCAGAGTTTTTTTCAGAGTTTATCTAGAGGTCATTCAGCCTGGTCAGTAGATGAAATGTTTTGTGAACATGTCGGCTCTTTAGCTGTTGGTCTTTAAACTTGAAAGAAATTCCAGTCAGAGTGATTCATGTTCTATACAGACTTTAACAGTTTTGTAGGCATGTTAGCCAATTCACTACTGGATGGCACCACAGAACAAATATATATATATTCTAATTAACTGGAGGATTACATTTCCCAAATGTAAGGAAATGTAACTCAGCAACAGTGCAAACAAAGTTGGACGTGTCCAGAAAAACTCCAGACTTTGTATTCTTTCAAGTGTAAATGTGCCCTGAGGACACTTTGGCTACAAAACTCAACCTGAAACTTTACATTTGTTGCACCCCTGCTCTGTCATTAGAGAGATGTATATGTTTTGTATTTATCGAAGATTAATGCTCTCAATGTAATTTATCCACGTAAAAGGAAATATGTCATCATTCTAGAGAGGCATTATAAGAGTAACTATAAGCTTCTTGGGAAAACAATGAATTAAAAAAGCCCTTCAAACATGCAGATAGGAATGCTGGATCAGAGTCAGATTCGTCTCAATCCAGTTTCACAATGTTTAGCGTAACGCTTTCAAATGCAAGGCCTCTGGATAATTTATCGATTATGCTTAATAACAACATATATAAGACATTGCTATTGCTGGCTACAGGCCATCAAATATCAAATATGTTATGTCACCAGTAGAGGTCAGACAATGCAACAATCCTGGCACCTGACTGATGAAGTCTTTACAGCCAAAAGAGAAAGATTATAATCCAACAACAATAGAGCTCTAGCCATCCCTTACAGCAAGGGAAATATAAGTGTTTGTAGAAATGGCAATAAATAAACAATATGTATTTATACATTGTCATATTTCACGATTAACTATAATTTTGAATTGATCAAATTTACATGACCATTTGTATTTTTTTCTATTTATTTCAGGATTTCTTTTTTTTTATAGAAATTAATTAAAGTAATTTCTGTCCCACAAACTTGGACAAAAAGAGATGAAGACAACATCGATCACATATACAACGCAATGTGGAGACACAAGTACACTCAATGTGTATTATGATCATTGTATCTCCCAGTGGCGAGCCGTGCATTTTCTACCTAGGCCTTGAATGCCGTCTTACTATAGCTGAACAACCTAATGTAAGATAAGTTCACCGTGTATTTATGTATTTACATGTGTATATATCAGACACATATATATATACATACATATATACATATATATACACACACATATACATATATATATATACATATACATACACATATATATACATACATATATATATATATACATATATACATACACACACATATATATATACACATATACACATATATATGTATATATACACACACACATTTACATATATATAGATAGTTTAGTTTAGTTTAGTATATATATATATATTGTTTTAAAAAAAGGCCATGAATAAAGAAAAGAGATATCCAAAGTCTGTTCACCTCCCAGAGGGTCGTTGTTAGCTAACTAGTAGCAGGCTAACTACCCACACAGGGGTGGTGAGGGGTGGTGAAGGGTGGTGAAGGGTGGAGAGAGGTGGTGAGGGGTGGTGAAGGGTGGAGAGGGGTGGTGAAGGGTGGAGAGGGGTGGTGAAGGGTGGAGAGGGGTGGTGAGGGGTGGTGAAGGGTGGTGAAGGGTGGTGAAGGGTGGAGAGGGGTGGTGAGGGGTGGTGAAGGGTGGAGAGCGGTGGTGAGGGGTGGTGAAGGGTGGTGAAGGGTGGAGAGGGGCGGTGAGGGGTGGAGAGGGGTGGTGAAGGGTGGAGAGGGGTGGTGAGGGGTGGTGAAGGGTGGTGAAGGGTGGAGAGGGGTGGTGAGGGGTGGTGAAGGGTGGTGAAGGGTGGTGAAGGGTGGAGAGGGGTGGTGAGGGGTGGTGAAGGGTGGAGAGGGGTGGTGAGGGGTGGTGAAGGGTGGTGAAGGGTGGAGAGGGGCGGTGAGGGGTGGAGAGGAGGGGTGAGCTGCAGCTCTCAAAACGCTAGAGAGGCTGAGGTTTAAGTACCACTGGAAACGGTGAAATAATCTGGCAGCTGGAATGCCGTTTTACTACATCCGAACAACCTAATGTAAGATAACTTCACCATGTATTTATGTATTTACATGTGTATGTATCAGAGAGCCCCCCCCCCCCACCCACCCCTTCTGTGCGAGTCACTAATCCCCCACCAGTCGTATTTCTACGATTACCTAGGGTACACATCCTGGGTACCAGATTATGGTCCCCAGGACTCTCCTAGATCCTCAAGTAGACTTTAGACCGGTGCTTAAACCTGCTCTATCCCCCCTCCCCCCAGTCTACGATTACCTAGGGTACACATCCTGGGTACCACATTCTGGTCCGTTCAGCAGGGGCTCGTCGTCGGTTCCCGGTCGTCGGAGGTCCTCGTTCAGGGTCTCGCACATCTTCAGCAATTTTCAAGACAGTCTGCATCTCAAATATTATTTAGAAACACACAGACACTCACATACCTACACACACACACACACACACACACACACACACACACAGGCAGAGACACTCACATACCCCCCCCCCCCACAGACACACACACAGGCAGAGACACACACATACACACACACTCTTACACATGCACACACACACACTGACAGAAACACAGACACTCACATACGTACACACACACACAGGCAGAGACACACACACTCTTATACGCACACACTCTTACACATGCACACACAGACAGACACACTCACACACAGACACACAAAATGCCGGACACACACACTCACACCCACACACACACACACACAAATACAGATGCACACACACGCATACTCTGCAGACTGACCCTTGACCTCCCAATTGTCCCTCAGATATAACCCTACTGCTTTATATTAAATATATTATATATACCTAAACATAATACTTTGAGGTCACGGGGGGAATCCCCTCCAAAACCTTCACAAGAGGAAAGAGCGCGCGCTCGTGCGCTCCCATCAGTTAACGCTACTTAACAGATCCCGTCACAGTAATGGTCCAAAGCACAGCCTGTCCGTTCAGCAGGGGCTCGTTCTCGGTTCCCGGTCGTCGGATGTCCTCGTTCAGGGTCTCGGGGTCTCTCGATGTCCTGATCTCCTGTTGTTTAGTCTGCAGAGTATGTGTACATCAGTGGCGGGCCGTGCATTTTCTACCTAGGCCTTCAATGCTGTCTTAAACAACCTAATGTAAGATAAGTTCACCATGTATTTATGTATTTACATGTGTATATATCAGAGAACCCTCCCCCCCACCCCTTCTGTGTGATTCACAAATCCCCCACCAGTCGTATTCCTACGAGTATCTAGGGTACACATCCTGGTTACATCATTCTTGTATAGGCCTACCTAGGACTCTCCCAGATCCTCAAGTAGACTTGAGACCACTGCTTCAGCCTGCTCTATCCCCCCTCCCCCCAGTCTATGATTACTTGGGAATTGTTAATAAAACATGATTTACCATTCAACTTCCACTCATGTCCATGCAAACTAATACATCGTTACACACACACACAGGCAGAGACACACACATAGACACACACTATCATACGCACACTTACACATGCACACACACACACACTCACGCACACACGCACTGACAGAAACACAGACACTCACAAACACACAGGCAGAGACACACACACTCTCATACGCACACACTCTTACACATGCACACACACAGACAGACACACTCACACACACACACACACACACACACACACACACACACACACACACACAGAATGACGGACACACACACACTCACTGACAGAAATACATAGACACTCACACTTGATTCTGCAGGCCTGAGGTTAGATTTTAGACCCCGGGCAACACATGATGGCTGAATATAATTGGATAAAAGATCTAACATTAAGACTAGCCCTCCAAATCTCAACCTGGGGTTGGCAGCAGTGCAACCAAGATGAAAGCTATGACATTAAGAGAATAACTCTTACTCTGTGGAATAATTGAATACATATTTGTAAGAATATATATATATTTTTAAATTAGATTCTGATGATGTTTAGGCTAGCAGAGAAGGCCTTGCTGGCCCTGACAGCCCACCACTGGTGTGCACGTGTCTTTATGTGTGCGTGTGTGTGTGTGTGTGTGTGTGTGTGTGTGTGTGTGTGTGTGTGTGGGTGTGCATGTGTGTGTGCGTTTGTAAGAGTGTGTGCGTATGAGAGTGTGTGAGAGAGCGCGCTCCCATCAGTTAACGCTACTTAACAGATCGCTCTCGTGTCCCCCGAAAGCAAACAACAACGAGCACAGAGCATTTCCATGTTAAATGTCAAATAAATCACTTTACTATGCTAAAGTAAAGGAGCAGATGTGTGCACAGTAAGTCCCGTTTCAACGGGCACAACAGAGCAACTCAGGGTCACGCGCATGCAGGTCACGTGACCGCTGCCGCCCCAGCTCCATCGAACAAAATAAATGGACTTTGAAAATTATTTTTTCTACAAACGTTCTAAGCGCCATCTTTTTTACTGTAATTTCCAAGTTAAACGTCGACGTGTTCATGCCTTAAAACCAACATTTCAGGTGCCCTACACTAACTGTCAACACCCCCCGCACATCTTCAGCAATTTTCAAGACAGTCTGCATCTCAAATATTGTTTTACACGACGAAACATCGACTGAGGGTCACTTTTCACAAAACATTTTTTTTCCCACATTGACAGACAACATTATAAACCTTACAACTCAAAGAGTTTCACTAATTTCTAAACTGAAAACACTTTTATGGATTTAAGGGGATACATTAATAATATAAATGCTAAATTAAATGTAAAATGGGTCTTACCGTCAATTATGGTCCATAGCACAGCCCGTTCCGTCGGTTCCCGGTAGTCGGAGGTCCTCGTTCAGGATCTCGGGGTCTCTCGATGTCCTGATCTCGTGTCGTTCGGTTCGCTAATAAGTTTTGTATCCAGCAAAAACACTTAAGAAGTGTAAAAGTCTCAGAGTATCCTTCACAGGTTTGGGTTCACAGGAGCGTCCGGGGGGTTTAGTTCGTGTCAAAGTCCAAAGTGCAATGGGGAGAAAGAACGTCCGCGGCTTTTTATACCCTGGTCCGGTTTCCATGGCAATGACGTTAGTGCACGTGCGTGCGTGCGTGCGATTGAGCAATACAGAGAGAGAGAGATATTAATTATTTCCCCCATATTTTTGTAATATAGATGTTATTCATACGAGAGTTATTATTATTATTATTATTATTATTATTATTAATATTGATATTAATATTATTATAATATTTCTCAGTGATCTGTTGCTATTCAGTGTAGCTGTAAAGCAGGATGCTAATTATATTATTATCTTATTATTTAAAAGGGACCATGAGTTAAAACATAAATGTCACCATTTGATGCACTGTACAAGATTAGCTGCAGATCATTTGCATATGTAGTCCCTTGACAGACCATAACAAACATAAAACAATAACAAACAGTACATTTACAGGATATGTGAACAACTTGACCTGCTGTTGGCATCAGAAGGAAAAGTCAGGGGATCAGTAAAAGATAATCCTCTGCGGATCATGAATATCAAACAAAATATATCATATAATATTTGAGAAATACGTTTCATCCATCCATCCATCCATTTTCCACCGCTTTATCCGGGGTCGGGTCGCGGGGGCAGCAGACCCAGCAGGTTGACCCAGACTTCCCTCTCGCCCGCAACATTTTCCAGCTCATTCTGGGGGATCCCGAGGCATTCCCAGGCCAGCCGGGAGATGTAATCCCTCCAGCGTATCCTGGGTCTTCCCCGGGGTCTCCTCCCAGTTGGACGTGCCTGGAAAACCTTCAATGGGAGGCGACCAGGAGGCTTCCGAACTAGATGCCCGAACCACCTCAGCTGACTCCTCTCGATGCGAAGGAGTAGCGGCTCGACTCCGAGCTCCCTCCTGATGTCCGAGCTCCAGGCTGAGCCCGGCCACCCTATGGAGGAAACTCATTTCGGCCGCTTGTATTCGCGACCTCGTTCTTTCGGTCACTACCCCAAGTTCGTGACCATAGGTGAGGATTGGAACGTAGACCGACCAGTAAGTTGAGAGCTTCGCCTTTCGACTCAGCTCTCTCTTCACCAAGACGGACCGGTACAGCGCCTGTTTTACTGCTGCAGCTGCACCGATCCGCCTGTCGATCTCCCGCTCAATCTTACCCTCACTCGTGAACAAGACCCCGAGATACTTGAACTCCTTCGCTTGGGGCAGGCGCTCTGTCCCCACCTGGAGGGAGCAATCCACCGGTTTCCGGCAGAGCACCATGGCCTCAGATTTGGCTGTGCTGACCCTCATCCCTGCTGCTTCACACTCGGCAGCAAAACGCCCCAGCGAGTTTCAGTCAAACGTAACTGTAAACTGTAAAAAATGATTGCACTACCTGCTACTCCCATTGTCTGTAGTTTAGTTTATTATATGTTACTATATGTGTATTATATGTTATATGTATATAGGTTAGTATTATATGTATAGGTTTGGTATATGTCTTAGCATGTTGTATTGTATATTTATCTTGCATAGTTAGTAAGGTTATTATATGTGTCAGAGTATTTGTACAGAGTCTATGTCATGTTATGTTGTATTATGTTGCTGTGTTATGCTATGTAGGTTGTTGTGGTGCCTTGTCCTAAGAATTTCAGTGCCCAGTCTGACCCTGTGTCATTCTGTGCATCTGACAATAAAAGACTTGAAACTTGAAACTTGAAAAATTGCATTTCAGGTCCGGGGGAACGTAATTTTGCGTGAACCTTCTCACCTGCCTCTGATCACCTCGTGAGTCTCTCATTCCCTTCACCTGGTCCTCACGCCCTTCTCACTTGCATCCCATCCCCTCTTCTTCCAATCATATGCCTTCCTGTTTCCCCTACATCCCAACAATGCTGCCATTCCTTAATGTTTCTTTTGATAATTGTTTTAACTTCTGCTTTTCTGTATGAAATGTCCATCTTGTGCTGCCTTTCTAATGCTCGTTTTGCTAGTGTGTCTGCTCTTTCATTTCCTTGTACCCCTCTGTGTGCTGGTACCCACATAAATGCTCCGACAATGCCCATATTTTTTAATCGGAACAGTGTTTCATATATTTCATTAATTAAATGCTACCTGCTATGTGAAGTGAATGATTGTAATGAGGATAGTGTTGAACTGGAATCTGAACTATGACCTTTCCGACCCGAACCTCCTCTACCCACTGCAGTGCTGTTCAAATGGCCAACGTCTCAACTGTATAGACAGACAGATGGTCTGAGGTCCTCTTTTTTACTTCATATCTTAAGGACGGTATGGTGACTGCAAAACCAGTTCTCCCTGTATCAGGATCTTTTGATCCATCTGTAAATGCTGGAATACATGATAAGTATGTCGTCTCCAGTCTATCCTCCACCATTCCTGCCATGTTATTATTGTCCTTAAATGCTTGGGTTTTGTCCAAAATATACTGATCCACTGACACTGAGGGAAATAGCCATGGTGGTGTAATTGATAGTGGTATTGCAGGGGTGATTGTTATCTGATCCAATGACAATATCTTTGGCCAATTTCTCACTGCTTCATGTGAAACACGGAAGTACTTTTTTGGTTGGATGATTGTCTCCAGAATGCCCTTGCAGGTTGGCCCAGTCATTTATAGTTAAAAGCTTGCGTCTCAAATGCAGTGGCATTTCACCCATCTCCACCTGCAGAGCAGCCACAGGGCTTGTCTTAAAAGCACCACAACACAGTCTCAGAGCTTGGGATTCCAACACTTCCAGCTTCTTTAGTGAAGTAATGCCGCAACGTGCATACAAGCACGTGGGGGCCACACAGGATATTGAGAAGCATTTTGAGTTGCAGAAATTTAATTTTGGCCAAATGGACTAGCCTGGCACATCATTTTTTCACTTAGATTTTCGGGGTGTCTATAAAATTGAGCCCTCTGTAGGCTGAACACCTTTACTTCCATCAAAGATGTGGCATCCTTTTGTTCCTAAGATATTAAACTGTCCATATAAGTATAGATATCCAACATAATTTGTTTTCACATTGAGATCTGATATGTTTTCAAAGTGTTCCTTTAATTTTTTTGAGCAGTGTATGTGATTTAAGGAAAAATGTAACTTATAGGAAGATGCAGTTGAAGCACACCATTCACTTGGAAGCAGATGGCAGAAAAATGCGTTGACGCTGTCTATAGTGCATTATTAACATACTCGGTATGTGTTTTAATCTGCGTACATGCATTATGAAGTATATGATATGATATTCCTTTATTTGTCCCACAGTGGAGACATTTAAAAAAATCACAGCAGCGGTGCACATCAGAGCATCAATGAAAATAAATATAAAACAAAAGACTAAATACTAATACTAAATATACAGGGGCCAGCGATCTCCTGCAGTGTGTTGTGCAGCCTGACAGCAGCAGGGAGGAAGGACTTGTGGTTCCTCTCCCTCAGACACCTGGAGGAATCAGCCGGTGACTGAAGGAGCTGCAGAGCTGCGAGAGTGTCCTGCATGGGGTGGGGGGTGTGGTTCATCAGGGGCGAGAGCTTTGCCATCATCCTCCCGTCCCCCACCACCTCCACAGTATCCAGAGGACACCCCAGCATGCTGCTGGCCTTCTTTAGCAGCTTGTTCAGCCTACAGCTGTGTTTAGTGGCTCCCTGAGATCAGAAGGACAGTCACATCTCATGCCATTTGTGTTTAAGTCATTTCGCCTGAAGAGAAAATGACTGGTACATAAAGATCGGTGCACAAATATTAATATATATTTGATCCCAAAATTGAATTAATTGGTCCCCGGATAATAACCAATCATCCCACCAAATTTCATGCGGTTCATGAAGATGTTGACATTTTTCATGACCTTGACCCAATCGATCCTAAAATCTAATCAAATGGTCCCCTGATAATAACCAATAATCCAACCAAATTTAATGCGATTCGGTTTAATACTTTTTTACTTATGCGAATAACACACACACATACAAATACACGGCGATCAAAACATTATCTTCCGCATTTTCAATGCGAAGGTAATAATATCTGAAATATATTGAGGGAAATCGTATCGCTGGTCATCATGGTCTCTGACTACTGGTGGCATGTCTGAATAATCATTGCAAGTCTCTGACTACTGGTGGCAAGCAGTGGCGGGCCGTGCATTTTCTACCTAGGCCTTGAATGCCGTCTTACTACAGCTGAACAACCTAATGTAAGATTAGTTCACCATGTATTCATGTATGTACACGTGTATATATCAGAGCCTAGCCTACCTAGGACTTTCCCAGATCTCCTAGTAGGCTTGAGACCAGTGCTTGAGCCTGCTCTATCCACCCCCCAGTCTACGAGTACCGAGGGTACACATCCTGGGTACCAGATTCTGGTCCCCGGGACTCACTTGCAAATAACAGGCATGAAGGCCTGAGGGCAGATTTTAGACCCCTTGCAACACATGATGGCTGAATATGATTGGATAAAAGATCTAAGATAAAGACCAGCCCTCCAAATCTAAACCTGGGGCTGGCAGCAGTGCAAACATGACGAAGGCTATGCAATTAAGAGAATAACTCTTACTCTGTGGAATAATTGAATACATATTTGTGGGGAAATATATAAATATAATATATATATATATATATATATATATATATATATATATATATATATATATATATATATATTTAAAATAGATTCTGATGATGTTTAGGCCAGCAGAGAAGGCCTTGCTGACCCTGACAGCCCACCACTGGTGGCAAGTCACTGACAAGTCGTGGCAAGTCTCTGACTACTGGTGGCACACCCTCCTCATCACTCACACACACGTGCCTACAGACTCTCATCACGGTAGGGAAAACAAGGACCAAATAAAATGCTACTTTTTTTCAATGTGTTTTGACAATTTATTACTTTTTCAACATCATTATTGAAATTTATAATTACATACTAGACACATTTATTGAAAAAGTATCGAACATATGGGTTGTAGAATAAAGCATCCAAGTCGGTATAGGAACATAGGAATAAGGCTAATTTATAAAGGCCTTTATTTTACAACCGGAACAGAACGGAGCTTCCGGTATGTAGGTTGGCTTTCCGAATAATAGTGTGGATTATTTTTAAGATTTGTGTTTATTGTTTTTAAATAAAGCTCGTGTCTGGGCTATAATGAGTATTACTTAAATGCAAGTCGCGCGTTTATGTGGTGGAACATATGTGTTTTTAATCATTCTGGTTTCGACCTTTTAAGATTTTAGTTTGAAGGATTCTTACCGGAAGTGGTATTGGTGGTCGCTGCTGTCAGCTGACCAGAAAGGAAGCTTGCTCTGACATGGATTGTTATGTCAGTCTCACACTTTGGAGAAAATACAGAATCACCAGTCGGGGAGGTCCAGCTGTGAGGTATGTGCATCTTGTGTTCAATGAGCCCGACATCCGGCCCGGGCAGAGTTTGTTAGCCGACTGCTCCGTTTGGAGCTGAAGTGCACGCGCCTGCGATTCAGAATTAGTGTTTGATTGTTTACAGCCGCGTCCGCGCACAAACACAACGTGGCCTGGTGTCCACTCGCCCGAAGAGCTCAACACCTGAGACCTCGGCAGAATGGTCCGAATACTATCGCAAATAATAGTGATAACATGTTGGTAAAAACAGCTTTCCGCAGCTTTTCGGTTTTACCTTTCAAATAAGTTTGAGTCCGCGAAATTAGTTAACGTCACGCGATTTTTAGTTCCTTATTAGTGGCACATGTGATCCTTTAGGGTGCAAGGTCAGCTTACTTATGTCAGCCTTCCTTAAACCTCCTCAAATAGTTTTAGTCACAACATCCTCTTGTGCAAGCGTGTGGTGCTAGCAGAACAAGTGGCAACAGGACATTGTGTTCATGTCAAATTCCACATTATCTGAATCACCATGAGTCATTTTTAAATTGTGAGCTTGAGGCAGCATTTTATCATGTACGTAACAGGGTTTGTGTCAAAAATGAACTGAGTATGGCTTCTCTATTTTGGATCTTGTATGTGTATATATAAAGAAATACATTTGAGAAAATACCTCTATGCCCACCCACTGATGAATGATGATCCTCTGGTTTAAGAGTGATTTATTTCCATTGCAGCATCTCAGGATCTGAACAGTTGGAATGGTCTCTCCCAACACAGAGATCTCTCCAAACTATGGCTTCCCAACTAATACTGTGTCTTTTCCTTTATGGACAAGCACATGTAGATGTAAGCATCATACAGCCCACTTATTACAATATAATTATTTCACAGTGAATTCTCTTTTTTAACTTGTATTTTATTTTCCTCCACAGCTTTCTGTTTAATCCTTCCTGTCTTCGTGCTCTTATACTGCCGCAGTGTTCCCCATCTCTCTGATCTTCGCTTTGAGAGTATCCCTAATTCCGTCTGTGAACATGGACGACGTGGAGCCTTTGGTGCCCAGTCTCAACTCCACCTATGTTCCCACTGCTCTTGACGACCACCGTGAGTCTGAGGATGAGGAGAGCGAGGACCGGAGTCCCTCTGTATCCCCCATGCCCAAACAATCCTCCGTCCCTCTGGCCATGCGCTACAGCCCAGATGACTCCTACTGTTTGGTGTACATCATCTTCTTTCTGATGGGCATCGGCTCCCTGCTGCCCTGGAACTTCTTCATCACAGCCAAAAGCTACTGGCTCTACAAACTGAGTAACAACACGCAAGGTGGGACTGAGGGGCAACGGTCAGACCTCGGGGTGAGTAAGAGGGACGGCGAACACAACTACAGCCACTATGCTCGTCGTGCATGCGTGGACACGGGTAGATGCACGTTAAGCACAATTCTGCATGCTATTTTATAGAGCTGTCACGGTCTTGTGGCAGATATAAGGCCCGAGTGTCCTGTCGCATGTCTGAGAGAAATCCATTGCAACACAATTCTACAATTGGAGACGCCACGATGCTTGCCGAGGGAAACTTGGATAAATAGGTAGAGCGCTACGGTCAGGGTGGTGAGGATGATCTGCTTCCTCAGGATGGAATCCTATACAGTTCTGCTATTGTGAGATTAACACTTGATTTTCTTATTTCATCGTGAAAATAAGAAAGAAAATATGCTTTGTTACATCTTGCGTGCGTCACTGAGTGTGTGTTCTTCAAATGTTTTGTCTCCACTATTTACAGGACTACTTTGAAAGCTATCTGGCCATTGCCTCCACGGTGCCCTCTGTGCTATGTCTGATCCTCAACTATCTCCTAGTTAACAGGTCAATTATCTCACACACACACACACACACGCACACACGAGCAGCGCATTCCCTTCAAATGCTTTTCTTTATCTCTGAATGTCAACCGTGTCGAAACACATTCACCTTATCAAGGGCCTTACAGATTGCCGTTGTGAACATCACCTCTGCAGCAGAATACACGTGGGGATAATTAATGACTTGCTGTCCTGCATTTGTCCAACAGCCCAGCACCAAACGCGTGCTGCCTTTTGCATTTTTTTCAGTCGGTCAGCCGACTGTTGATGCACTAACGCCTCATCCCCGTACATCTCTGTCGGTAGGCTATCCTCCAACGTGCGGATCCTGTCGTCCCTTGTCGTGATCCTGCTGGTGTTTGTGCTGACCACGGTGCTGGTGAAGGTGGACGTGTCGGACTGCAGGACGGAGTTCTTCATCTGCACGCTGGCTAGTGTGGCCGTCGTCAGCGGCGCGTCCAACCTCTTCTCCGGCAGCGTGTTCGGGATCAGTGGTCATTTCCCCATGAAGATCTCTCAGGCTCTTATAGCAGGTGCAGCTCCTTTTTGGGTCATGTTGCCTTTTGTAGTATTTACACATTACCGTAAACATGCACTATTTAGCCGCTCCATCAATGCACGTCTCTTTTGAACTGACTGCACAGTACATTAACGGAGGTCCTCTCTTGTCTCAGGCCAGGGCATGGGGGGCACGTTGAGTGCAGTGGCGTCGGTCGTGGACCTGGCGGTGGCGAAGGACGTGACCGACAGCGCTCTGGTCTATTTCCTGACGGCCGACGTCTTCGTCTTGCTCTGCATCATCACATATCTGCTCCTGCCGAAGCTGGCGTATTCAAGGTCAGTAGCATCCAAAGATGTCAGCCTGCATTCTGGTTTGACAAGTGTAGGTTACTCAACCTTCCCTTGTCCTGTCAAATGACCATTCACCGGAATCCTATAGGCCAGTGAAGGTGTGTGCTCTTGTGCCATTTCTCCCAACACCACTAGATGGTGCCAACATTAAAAGTGTTTAAATCTTACACAAAGTGGGTCAAATTACTTAAGAATAATTGTAATAAATAATCATACCTATTCCAGTGATTGGTTTTGTGCATTTTGAATTGGCAGATACTGTTGTATTAAGGTCACTAGCAATAGACATGATAAACACATCTTTGTCTTTTATGTAATGCAGCATTTAACACAGTTGGACTGACAGTCATTTTAAACATTAAAAGGTTTATGTCTCATGCATTTGTCTCCGTGACTAATGGTCCAGTAGTGAGGGGGGTAACGTCGTAGTTGTCAACCTCAAATAACAAGCTGCGAGGGCAAATGTGTCAATGTAATATTTCATTCACTGAAAGTGCTTTTTGACTCTTTTATAATACGTTTGACTATTATGGAAAAGGACCTTGCAAAGAAATATTACTTTTTCCTCATAACTTTTAAGGCAACAAAAGATCTCACTCTTTACGTCACCTTGTATGTTGTCTCTCTCTCCGCTCGAGGACTCGGAGCGCCTCATCTCTAAACACTGGTGTGTGTGGATGTCAAATTCAAAGACATCCACATTATTGAAATCCTCTAAATATGCAGCCATGACATTGAATATCTCCAAACAGTGAGCTCCAATCTCTGTACTCCAAACCGCCTGGAACACCCCATTCCACCGTTTTATATTTATTGTTTTGGCAACACAAGATTTCTGGTTCAATTCAGTTTATTTTCTACAGTCCAAAATCACATATTACAAATTTTCCTCAGAAGGCTTTACAATCTACACATCGACATCCCTGTCCCAGGACCTCATATCGGTTTAGGAAGAACTCCCAAGAAATAGAAACAACCCTTTCACAGGGGGAAAAAGGGAAGAAATATTCAGGAGAGCGACAGAGGAGGATCCCTCTCCAGGATGGACAGGTGCAATACAGGTGTACAGATGGACAGCTACAACACATGAATATGACAGACATTCTTAATAGTGAGTAAGTAATGGACCACGATCCGGATAACCACAATCCATGTAAACAAGAAGGTAGAGAGGAGGGGCATCAGCAGGGCCACGGCAGGAGGCGTGCTGAAGAAGGAAGGGTCAATGATGGGGCAGGACGAAGATGAGACCACTGGGGAGAGGCGAGAAGGCACAAAGACTCCGGTGAAGAAGTATAATAGTAATGTGCATTAAAGGGACGTGAATCTGTCTCCTTAGTGTTGTCGGAATCCGAGCCTGTCAGTGGACGTTCATTCATTGTGCCAAATTGCCCTAAGATGATCACACTGCAGCCCGTGGGGCGTATGCAGCGCTCTCGATCAATACTTGACCGATTTCAGAAACGGCCATTAGTCAAACACATGAGAAAGTAGGATAGAACAATACCAATGTATTTAGGTTCAGGGGACATGTCCAATCCATCTTTTGAAGTTTAAGTCTTGAGTTTTGATGTGCGAGTCACTTTCTGCGTCTGTTCTCTCCAGACACTACATGCAGGCGGCAGCGGACATCAGCTCAGGAGCGACGAGCGTGGGCGGCGCCGCGGACACGGGGAGCGGCGTCTTCATCCCGCCGCTGAAGCCCATCCTCAGGAAGACGTGGATGCTCGGTCTGAGCGTCTTCTACGTCTTCTTCATCTCCATCATGGTGTTCCCGGCCGTATCGTCTGGGATCCAGTCGGTCAACAAAGACGGTGGCGGCCCCTGGACAACCACTTATTTTGTGCCGCTCACCAGTTTCCTCCTGTACAATGCCGCCGACTTCTGCGGCAGGCAGGCCACCGCCTGGCTGCAGGTCCCGGGGCCCACCAGCCGAGTGCTGCCCGTCCTGGTGCTGTGTCGCTCCGTCATGGTGCCACTTCTGATGTTGTGCAACTACCAGCCGAGGGACCACCTCCGCACTGTGTTGTTCGCCCACGACGTGTACCCCGTGGTCTTTAACTGCCTGCTAGGCCTCACCAATGGCTACCTAGGCACTCTGCCCATGATCTACGGCCCCAAGGTCGTACCTCGAGAGCTGACGGAGGCCACGGGAGTGGTCATGGCTTTCTTCCTCACTCTGGGACTGGCTATGGGGTCGGCTTTCTCAGTGCTGATTGTGCACTACATCTGACCCGGCTGTCGAGCATCAACAGGGATTTATTGAGTTATACGGCAGATAGTTGCTGGACAGCAGAGCCTCGAAGCGCGGATGCAAAGTGCACCAGTAGAGCCAGTGGTCTGCCATCAAGGGAACGGACCGATACGCCTCTCAACCTTAAAGCCTCACAGTAACATGCATCTCCACTGATGTGGCTGATGCTGGGCACCTCGGGCTGCCATGACTTAATTACACAATCAAGTTCAAGTAGGTGCTTCTCCATGTTTACATTGCAAGACTAAGGGATAGATGTGTGGGGCATCAGTTAATCCAATTTTAGTTCCACTAATAAAATATTCGGATGCCAAAGCAGCAGCAGTGAGGATTACAGCGGCCGCACGATGCACTGGGTTTGTACGCCTTGTTCAGTCTTTAAACGTTACAGTGAAGTTTCATGTTTAAACGATTGCAACTAATGAAATCTAATATTTCAGGGTCTCTCAAACACTTGTTCTGCATTTGCTGTTTTTAATCTGAAACTGAGCTCCACACATTTTTGTATTTATGAACTACTGTTACCATGAGCTAGACTTTCAAAATAAAATCTGAATTTGGCAGTTTGTCATTTAATAGAAATAGGCCCAAACACCCTCTTAAGAGCCAGTAAGTTTTGATGACAAGCTTGATAGGATGCAGTTAGGCTCATTTTGCAAATGTGGAAAAGAAAAAGATTCAAGTGGATTGGGATCACTTTAATTGTTAAACATGTACAGACCGACTGACAGTTGGCTTACATTTGAGCATTAGAAAGTGATTTACGAACGGTGCAAACAATGAGGTACACTCGGTAATAGAGAAACATTTACCTTCTACAAAATTAATTTAGACTCAGACGTACTGCCGTCATCCTGAACACCGAGCAGTTTCTTCCATTTGCGTTCACTTGCTCCAGGGAGAAGGATTCATATAGGGAAAGGGTAAATCAGGACTGCTGCTTTTCAGACTTTAAATGATTTTTTACAATCCATGTTCTTACAGAACACACCCAGCAAGCAACATTGTTAAGTACAACCTAAATGATGCAGAGCCTGGCGGTGGCGCTTGGGGACTTTTGCCAAGTGAAGCAGCAACAAGCGGAGCTGCAGAGCACATCTCTCCTCCCAGAAAACAAAAGTCCAGTCCCTTTCCGCCATGACATTAAAAATATCAAAAGTTTATTAAACAAACTGCAGTCATTAAAAACAATAGGACCAAAATTAAGGGGGACGCCGCACGAGAGCAATTCCCTTCCAGGTCAGGTTGCGCTTCCTCTACGCCCACACGTGGCGTTTGCAGTGAGCCACCGCCTAAAACAAACAAGTGGTTAGACAAGCTGTGAAGCAAATGCTGAGAACGGGACATAGCCTGGTTTAAAGAATACGCAGTGGTAGGCAACAGTTAGAGAGATCAATAATGACTGAACCACTCACATTGCAGCGAGACGCCGTCTCCATGTTCTTGCACCAGAAGGCAGGGCCCCAGCTGCACTGCTCCGTTCCCAGCAGCTTGCGCACGGCTTCAGGACAGGCTCCCACTTTCTGGTTTACACACCAAGAAACCAATCACACACTAGCCTGGTCCACATGGAAGCTAAATATCCCTTTTGCTACCAAACAAACATGGAGACTGTTCTCATTTAGTAGTTATTTAGTCATGGATGAATCTAGTTTACTCTTTACCATGCACACAAAGTCGGGGTCGAGCATCTGGAGCAGCAGCTGGATGAGCATCGGTTCGTACTGTTGAACCATCTGGTCACACTGTCGACAGAGACACACACAGGGGTTTACATGGAGGATAGGGCAAAGGTACAAACTAAGGAGCTCAAACTACTACAACTAATTACCTCGGTCTGGAAGGAGTCGGGCAGGAAGCTGCATACTTTCCTCACAGCCTCTTCAATCTGGGCCTCCGTTGCATTCTTCTCCAGAATGCCGTCAATGTAATTAACGGCCATCTTGCATACGTCGCAATAGCCACCGGTCTTATAGAGAGTCTTGTCGAGTGCAGCTGGAGAGAATTTAGAACCAGAGTCACCGTTATTATCCATATGTGGAAGTAAATATTTGGCCATTAGATGTAAATGAAAACATTTTTTAAAAGAGACACGAAAATAAGACGTGTCACCTAACGGAACATTTTGATTTTAGACATCACACGTGCATAACTTTGACATTTTATAAACACCAGCAAACAATGACTTTAAAATAGCTGGTTAAAGTCAATGGTGTTATGTTAAAATAGGACGATAATGGATAATATTAGTTCAGTGTGCTTCTGGCGGGTGAGAACTTACGGACAAAAGCACGGCTGCCGTCGTTGCAGAGGGCCAACAGGGTGCAGATGGTCTTGGGGTCCGCCTGCTGCACCAGAAGCTCAATGATGGCCTGGCCGTAGGCCTCGATCAGGTCCTTACACTGGGCACTCAGAGAGGAGGGCAGGTATGTGCACACCTTCTCCACAGCATGAACCACCTCCTCCTGAAATAGACAAAGGGATCAGATTGACACTGGAGCAGAGTCACACGTACTGCTCCACATCTACAGCAGACTTGTGTTATGGCCCTATTGGATACATCTAGGAGCATAAACCCCACCTCTGTTTTTTGATCATCCAAGATCGACTCCAAGCGTTGCATCACAAACTCACAGATGGCACACTTTGGGGACTCGCGGACTCGCACCATGGGCTGGAACAGAAAGAAGCACCGTCTCATGCGCATGTACAATACTGCTCCATCGCATAGCGTTACTACACACGGGTAGGAGTCAGCAGTGAGGCGCCCAACACGACTTACCTTAGCAGACGCAACCTTGGTGGCCGGGAAAAGCTTGAGTGCAGGCACAGCCTTGGCGGGCAGCAGCGTCATCATGGGAACGGACTTCTTGGTAGCAGCACAGAAGCCGGCGTGGGCACAGAGGTCCTTGGGTTCCTGAGGACACAGAGAGACGGTTACTTCAGACCACACTGAGATCAAATAAAGGTCATGTGTCGGTTATCTGCATACCATGCCACTACATTACCACCCATGCAGCAGTTTCCGGGTTACAAAAACAATAGCTTATTTATTTGATCTAGTACCAAACACAAAGCAACACACCCATACTGGCTAAAACCTATGCAGCCCTCAGGCATCAAACAAGACCAGCCAGTGTTGAGCCGTACAACAAAAAAGGAAAGTGTGTTTAGTTTTTTTTTTTAAATGGGGAGCTACTTCAATGTTAGTAAAGACTTAGTCACAACATCTTAGCATACTGTAAACCACGACAGCGCTGTATGTCCATGCCATGTGAATGAACTGGCCAGTCCAGTGAAGGACCACCTCATTCAAAGTCTCCCATCGGCCACTCATGGGTCAAGACTTTAGCCACACAAGCACAGTTGACGTAAAGCAGTCTCACGCGTCACAAGATCATCTCCATGCACCTCTACCGGGGGGGGGGGGTGCTACGAGTGGACAGCACAAGCAGCGAGAGCTACGGGTTAAGAGGCCAGAGGCAGAACACAGAGAGACCTACCTGTTCCTGGGGAGCAGCACACACACCCAGAGCAGGAGAAAACAGAGCAGGACAACATTAATGGAGAGTAGAAAAGTATAAAGGGAGGAACAAGAAAAAAATGAATAAAAAGAATGGCAGAAAGTGATTTGAAGATGTGGATAAATTGAGGTCAGCAAGCCAGGTGGTGCTCCAAGACTGAATCAGGACTTAGCACTGGCAAAACAATACATTATCAAACCCATTAGATTTGACTATTAAGCTCATCATTAAATATTAGAATATAATGACTAGTTATGTTAAACTGTGCCTCAACTATAAAAAGATGTTTTAAAGTTCAGTGCATTAGGAGGACACTCACCATGGACATGAGCTGGTTAATAACCAGGCTACCATACTGGGAGACATACTGCTTGCACTGAAATGAGAAAAAAAAACAATCGTGTTATGGAATATTTTGTTCTTTGACAAAGAAAAACATTCATTTGTCAAAACTCCTTCACTCATAAAAGGCTCACCATGTCCGCCAAGCTTGGTCCAAGGAAGTCACACTGGTTCTCAAAATTCTCAATGAGAGAGTTGATAAATGAGGCGTTGGCCTTGGCTTCAGCTTGAGCATCAGTCAGGAACTTGACACAGTCCTGGCACACTTCATCATTTCCCTACGGGGAAGGCAAGAATCAGGGCCAGATCAAGACACGATTCATCAACCGGTGGCGAGAGAGGGCAGTTAAACTGCGTACCTGCTTTGGACCCTCTTGTTTGGGAGACTTTTGCTTTATGCCCTCCTGAGGATAGAGGAGCCCGGGCACATTGAGGAGGAAGGGGGACACCTTCTGGGAGAGGTCCACCAACGGCATTTCATTGGAGACCAGCTGCTCCTGGGCATGAGCCTTAGCCAGGGCGGCCTGCTGTGAGTTACACAGCCCGATGGCTCCACACGCCACACTGGGATCCTCCTAAAAAACACAAAACGTCAATAACTGGAACATTTTGATAGTCACTTTATCATTAAGCAATTTAAAATTGAACCCTCACTTAAACTCATGAGAAAAGAAAAAAATCAGTTCAACAGAAATCCAATTTGTCTAGAAATGTTTGATCGTCTTTGAGTCATTTGCCAAGTTGTGAAATTGATTGAAAATTTATCAACGTGCCAAAAACTGTACAATACAGAACCTGTTACAAGCTTAATGTATACTAGGTTTTGTAAAGCACTATCTTTATTCCCAACATTGCAGCAGGTGAGGGTTGAAACAAAGGAAGTAACACCAAATTCCCCCAGTCACGAGGTCGATTACACAACAAGGGCTCTGTTCCCATTTAGACTTTGACTCACTTCCCCATCAATGGCTCTTATTCAGCTCACTGGCCTTTGCTAGCAGACACTTCTCTTTACCATTTTGACACAGAGGAGCAGACGGATCATTTACTTCGATTGGTAAATGAGGCCAAATGAGGAACTGAACTCTAAAAGAGCTTTAACAAGATGTTTGGCAACGCATGTTTCATTTCGAACATGTGATGTTATTCCAACTTATTTTAATATTCACAACCACAGACCTTCACCCACAGGTTTACCATCAATATTCAAACTGACCACCAAGACGTGGACAAACCGGTTGACTGTGCTCACCAGTTCTCCTTTAATGATTCCAATGAGGATGGGGTAGTAGTCATCCACCATCTCCTTGCACTCGGCAGTCAACTCTTTATCAGGGATGAGCTGGCACGCCTTCTCCAGGTACCCAAGAATCTCAGCCTGCAACAACATTAATCCTCAGTCTTTCATAGGAGTGAAAGCCTCAGTAAAATTGCATTTTCTTATCAATTCAGTTTATTTTGCAACGCCCAATATCACAAATTTGCCTCAGAGGGCTTTATAATCCGTACACACGTCTGTCCCAAGACCTCACATCGGAGGTCAATAGAGGTCATGTGTACAGAAGGAATCATTACAACACATTGAATGACCAAATGTTCTAAAGACCCTGATTTGTTTTTTTTATCTTACCTCAGTACCATTGTCCTTCAGTATCTCATCCACGACAACCAACACCTCTTTACACAAGTCACATGGCACCGTTTTCTGAAAGCACACAATCGGGTGTGTCGAGTGTCAATAACATCTCCAACATGAATACCACGGAAGACTTGCACGGATGGGACATCCGTTCATGACACATTTCAATATAATCTTTTAGAACGAAGATAAATGGCATGGTCGACTAAATTGGGGGGGAAGGAGAACGGCTCACCATCTGGGGCTTGTTCCAGACATTCTGCTGGCAGTGAGTCACAGCGCCGCACAGAGAAGCCGTCTTTACGTTCTGACACCAGTAGGTGGGGCCGCGGGCACACTGCTCGGTGCCCAGCAGAGGGGTCGCTGCAACTGGAAAAGAAGAAACAAGTCAACCATCATAAGGTTTTAGGTTTGCTGCTCCTGCGGCTTGGAATTTGCTGCAGACTGACCTGGGTCTCCGGGAACCGGTTTCTTTAGGCGTTTTTAAAAAAAAAAAATAGAAAAAAGAATTGGAGGGAAATTCATCTAGTTGTAAATGTTTTCTATGACGGAGGTATGTGCTCCTGTGTAAGCTGGTCGTGTTGACTTGAGTCTTAGTTTTTGGTTTTATTTCATGCTGTGATTTTGTTCTTTATTATGTCTGTCACTGTTTTATGTTATCTTGTCTGAAACTTTGTGTGACGTGCTACTGCTACCGTCTTGGCCAGGACACTCTTGTAAAGGAGATTTTTAATCTCAATGAGGAATTTGCTGGTTAAATAAATTTAAAATAAAAACTTTCAGCAGACAAAACCACATTATTGGATGTACGTCAATACTGCGTAAAGGAGGTAAACAAGGCACACGCCGAAATGGTTAAATCTCCAGACTTAAAAGTCAGTTTGTTCATGTCATGAAGAGCCACTGCCTACACCTATTGATTTGAGGTTTTCATTTTATAAAAAAAATAAAGTAAGTCAAGGAAGACTTCCTTGTAACATAAAAAAGAGGAATTTATCTCAAACTGCTCAGCAGGTTTGAGGTTAAAACAAACCTGTAGAAAAAGAGAACCAAACTCTTGGCTGACACATTTTAAAACAAGCAGGTCTTAGTTTAAAAAAAAAAAAAGGAGAAAAAAAAAGGCTATTTATTTTAACAAAATTAATTTAGATCCCATGATGTGAGCAGTCTCAAAGCTACTGAGTCTGATGATCATGAACCATTGCATTGAATAATTTAAATGCATGAAACTGGCTCACTGGTTAAATAGGATTGTATTTTCCCCCAGAACAGTCATTGAGAAGAAAGATCAGTGGGCTTTCTCTGAAGATGGAACTACTTCAAACACTGAGGATGATGGGGAATCACTCAAAACTGCTTGACATCAGCTGTGCTAAAGTTAATTAAAATACCATCTATTGGATCAATGAAAAAAGACAAAAAGGTTAACGCCGAGTTCTCCATTTTACTTCAGTGGGAAGTTGGATGGGAAAGAACCTAAAAGTTGGCAGTACAGTTTCCGTTTTTCGCAGCCACTGTTAAACCCTGCATGAAACGAGTTAGATGCAGATAATCTGCTTTCATAAATCTGAAAACAAAACTCAGAATAGTAACTAGAATAGTGTTAAAAACTTAAAAATGAACATGTTAGAGAAGCAGGAAGTAAACGTTGCCCGAGTCGAGGGACGGGCCAGCCTTATGGTGATAACGACCACTAACTGCCAATGGAGGTCAAACAAACCTGCAAATAACCAACTCAGTTACACCACTGAGGGCCCTTCTGCTATAGTTCAGGCAGACCGCCCCCCCCCACCCCCACACACACACTTGTCACATGAGCATAGAGGGAACATAACATACTGTTCCCAAGCAGACAGACTACAAGGAAGACGCAGCTGCCCAATAATATTGCACAACCGTAAACTGTTAACGAGGCAATACACAACTAGAGAAATGAGTATTGGAAACCTGTTGTCTTTATGTCTCAATACCGAGCAGAAAAACACGTTTCAGAAAGAAGCACGGTCAGTAAAATAACCGGCCCATGTTTGACTCACTTCGTCAATACGATGATCTTTTTGTTTAATGCTCAGTGAGTAATTACCACTGGTCGCACTGAAGACTTTGAGTGGATTCAACATGGTTCAACATCTGTTGGCTGTGAAAGCGTTTGTGTGCCCGGCCACACCAGTAAGAGGAAGTCAAACACGATACTTGCCGAGCAGCATAACTGAAGCCAAACCGAAAAACACGCACAAAGAAAACACAGCGTGTGCGCCGATAAGAAAAGTGTCATTCATGCAGCATTTCAAATCAGGACTTCAACACAACGGAGGGACAAGTAAACATCATGTAATCTTATTAAAAGCCCAGATGAGCGAGTCATGCATAACTTCATGGTAGCCATAGGTTGAATGTAGACTCTGTAACCCTGGCGAGTGAAATCTAAAGTGGGCCGACTGTACTGTACAGTTTACTGGCCAGAGTTTTGCCTGATCATAAAGAAGCGAAGTCTCCACTGACCCAAATCACGAGGAATAAAAACGAGGTCGACTGAAAAGCTGAAATGAAAGAGTCCGTTTAAAAAGAAAGAAAGACCCCATCGGAACTTGCTGGTCAAACCAAGGGTCGACAAGGAAGCACGTAGGTCATTATCTGCTCAAACCAAATGTGTGATGTCTCATTTATACACTAGTTTATTTACACACGATCTCCCATATGCTACCAAGTTAACATTAGCTGCCATACTTATATAAAAAAACACAATGTAACTTAGACCTATACAAAGATCAGAATATATCCTCGCGTGAGAATCAACGTGTACATGGCTAGCTATTAACTAACGTCATGTAGCTAGTTACCTAACCTAATGTTAACGGGTCGGCTAACAATTAACATATTAAAACCTCAACAACAGACCACGTGTGTATGTTTTGTTATAACTTGATGTTTTCGTTGGCCGAGGACAAACCACAGACTTCTACATCTCAAACACGCACCGGAGGGTTTCTGTAGGACAACAACGTTGTCCGACTCGTTTGTGTTTACAAAAGCCGCCTGAGAGTCTTCCGCGTTGAGGCGCCGCGAGCAGCAGCTAACATCACCGAGCGCTAGTTACACAAACAGACGCCAGAGAAACAACGTGTAATTTATTTACCTGAGGACACAAAAAGGAGAGTTAGGAGCAGCATGACTCCGGTGTTTGTCTGTCTCGTCTCGTCTCGTCTCTGCGCGGTGACTGAAGTTTACTGTGGAGCGGCGAACCCTGCAATGCAGAGCGGAGGCCGTGGATCCGCCTTTATCTGGTCTCAGTCAGCTGACTACTCAGCAGACATGTGACCGCCTGGCCTGACGCGATCATACAGGTTAAAGAGCAACACGTATTTCAAGACATTTAAATTAAAATGTACACACACACACATACACACACACACACACACACACACACACAAATATACACTCTCACACTCACAAATATATTTAATTATATATCTATAATTATTATAATTATAATTATTATTTTTATCGGGCTATATATATGTGTGTGTGTATATATCTTATACAATTATAATAATTACAAGTGGTTATAATTAATTAATTAATTAATTAATGAAATATACTTTATTAATCCCCAAGGGGAAATTTGGTGACAACAGAAGCAGCCCGATAAAACTAAACACAATAAAATATAAGTATAAGAAAGAAAGAAAGAAAGTGACAGTGCATAAAGTAAAGTGTGCAAAGTGAAATATAAAATACAAAATAACATAAAATAATATATATGTATATATACACAGCATATACACAACATATATGTAAATGTAAATATAAATAATTGTAAAATAAAATAAAATATAATATATATATATAAATAAATACAATTAAATAAATAAATAAAATTTGAAAAGTGCTATAGAAATGTAATGCATTATTATTAATATTATTAGACAGCTTGTATTTCTACACTTATCTTTTTCTTCTTTTTTTCTGGTTGTATAGTTGATCCCATTTTTATATATTTTTCTCAGTATCTAAATAGAAAAGTTGTCTACCTCCTGAATTAAAACCGTTAATATTCATTCTTCCCATTCTAGGTGGGGTTAGGCACTGCCAAGCAAAGGAGGATTTACACAAATGCCATTCTGGCTTACTAAGTAATAAGAAACAAGCCCCAGAAAGTCTCTGGAAAAAACAAACGTAATCTCTTGTTGTTGTATTCGATGAGGAGAACACACCCATGTGTTAAAGCACAGTAACAGCGTAATACTTGTTTATTACTTACAGTGTTCTCCGAGGACAATGGTCGAGCCGGGAATGCTACCTACCCACACTAATTCAAAACTGCATTAATCATTTCTAGCTGAATGATTAAAAAAAGAGACTCAAACTGTCATCAGCATCATATGATGCACAATCATGTTTTAACAAAAAGTCAAGAAACCTTCCAAATGAGATAGAAAATGTATTTTATTATGACATAACTTGAAAATGAAAATATCAAAGTGGGAAGCATCTCACTGTACGTCTGGATATGAGCTGTGGAAACCTGCAAAAAAAGATAACTATCGTTAGGGTGAAGTTACCGCAGAGTCAACACAGCATGATCTCCATAAACAGAAGGTAAAGAACATTGACACAAAGGCAGGTACGTAGCTTTCATGTCCTAATAGTCTAAGCTTACATTTACATACAAGTCAGAACACATGAGTGTTGGACATCACTTATTGCTTATAGCATTGTTAACCAACAGCTTGATGTCAATACTTGGACAACACTTTTTTTAAAGAAAGTTTTTTGATAAATTCCAATGACTTATTGGTCAATAAAAATAGTATGGCTATTTATATATTTATATATATAAATAAATACAATTTTATTTTATGAGGGCAGCTTTGTTACCATATATCATGCATAATAGAGCCGTAAAGCTTACGAAAAGGCATGGTTTGGGGCCCTTTCTATATGCTATTCCTTGTTAATCAGGTTGTACTGAAAGTAAATTAATTGGCTACTTCTACATAAACAGAACATTTATGAATTTGTTTCTGGCAACAAATACCAACTAGGGCTGTCTTTGGCAATACACTCACGGTACAAGCAGTATCATGATTTAATGTAGCGATACTGTAATTCCCAGTTCACAATACACACACAAAAAGGCCCAGATCAGAGGTGAGTCTGCATTGGCTTGGTGTCGCAAATACACTCTCAAGTGCTATGTTTAAACTGTTCGAAAATGCAAGCGACTAACAAAATATAGTTTGGAGATCATCTGGGATTCACAGGAAATATCTTATAGTGCGTGACCCTGAAACTGCAGCTTTTTACTCCAGGAATCACATTGAGCTCCATCTTAACCTGTAATAGGCATGTATTATTGTGTTTGACATTTTACAGAATGAATTATGTTCTCATTGATTAAGCAGGTGAATGAATGATGGACATATTTAGCTGCAGCATTAAAACCATACATGACAGTTATCCTACATGTGTGGACGCGAGAATGAATGACGTCACAATTTGAGCCAGCTCCTCCTGATCAGCTGTGGGTTTCATTTGAAACAGATACATGGCTAGCACCCATGCACTTGGCTTTACCCACATAAACCATTCCTTACATGCAATCAGAGTTGGGGGCCACAGCAGTTAGTGCTGGACACCTGGTCGTCCTTCTTCAGCACAGTGGGCCTCACCACGTCCACATCACGGTGCAGATGATCCAGTAAGCCTGTGAGGATGCTGGGGGCTCCGTAGAAATCTACCAGAAAGTAAGCTCCTCGGCTGTGCTTCTGGTTGTGTTTGGTTATCCTGTAGGGCAGCAGTCTCTCCCCCAGGTTTTCCAGGTCCCGGACCACCGCGCCCCGCTCCATCAAAGTCTCAACTGTCCGCCGGAGAGCAGCCGATATCTCCGGCCGCTGCATGGCCTTCAGGATCAGGGCCAGTTCGTAGCGAGGCATGGCTTCCGCGAAGAAAATACTCGATTCACACTTTTAATTCAGCTGGAAGTGAGTCGGTGTCATTGCCAGATTCAGCTCAGCTCAAGGCAACCATGTTATGACACGAGGGACAGTAGAGGTCTTTGGTGATGACGTGTAAAGTCTGCGTCTATGTTGATAACAAAATATAAAGTATAACATTTAAAAAATACGATATTAAAAACGTGGTGCTACTAATAAACTGCCGCTAAACTAATATATATTTATTTTAAAAATACAAAAAATAAAATAAGGGGACTTGGAGGAAATTGAGCTTGCTAAGGAGGTGTGACGAGACTTCCGGGTGACACCGGAACAACATGTGTTTAAATGCCGGAGCTGCAACTTGAATACATGCGTCACATTGGTTTACAAATTAAATAGTCAGGGAACTGTAGATGAAATTAAAGTATTCAGTCCAAACGTAGGTAAAAATGCCTCAAACTTAACCATAAAAACTAAAAAATCGTGTTAGCGGGTTGAAGCGAATGATACGTCATCACCAGGCGCCTGCGCACATGCTCACAAGCGCCGCTCACTTCCCTTACTTCCAGGAGCGTGGTGAAGATGGCGGAGGAAAACTCGAAGCCGAGTGATCTTTACAAATCCGTATATTCGTTTCTGCTGGAGAACAAGTTTACGAAGGCGGCTCAGCAGTTTATGAAACAGACTAAAGTGGTAAGCGTTGTGGTTGTCCGTCCGTAGCGTTGACGTTGCACGAGGTGTTAAAGTATAACGATAGCCATGTAACGTGTAGTGACCGCACAGCCGCGGGTTACGTTGGCACGTGTACAAGCTTGAAACACAAGTTGGGTTTCATCTACCACTTTGTTTAGTTGCAAATAATGAACGTGCACGTGTGTTAAACTGTACATGGGAACTATAAAGGTGGTGGATTGCATTGTGTGGACATGCGACTGATTAGTACATTATGTACAAGGTAACATTCCTGGAATTGTGCGGCTAAGTCGGTGCTTCACGTGTTTCTCTCCAGACTCAACAAGATCAAAATGAGGAGAGCCTGGTCAACATCTACAACTTCTGGGTGAAGTGAGTTGCTTTGTTTATTTTGTTCCTCATTCAACGCTAAAGGTCTATTTAGTTTATACACGTATCAATTTAGTTAAAAAAATATGGCCTAGCAGCTTTGTGATCGTTGTCTCCTTTCAGAATTTCCCCAAAGTACACATCTACCGTAAAGCATACAACATAAAGCAAACGTAGGCACAGGTTCCCATGCAGATTAGTGCTTAAATCTGGTGATATTATCAGGCTACACTTAATTGATCTGCAAATCCGTGACTTTATAATTGACTCTTTACTATTGTTGAGTAGAAAGCAGCTCCAGGATTTGCCCCCACTCTGGTCCTCTTCTGTTGTTGAAGGGAAACCTTTGCCAAAATAAACTGTACGATTTTAATACATCAACGTGTCTTCCCAGATCGCCTGAAGCCAAGAAACGAAAGGCAACTCCTAACAAGGGTGAAGCTACCAATGGCCCCTCAGCAAAGAAAGCAAAAAGCAGTGCGGTGAGCTCCAGCAGCGAAGAGTCAAGCAGCGAGGATGAAAAGGCCGTCGCCAAAACAACCAAGAAAGCCCCTGCCGGTAATTACTATGTCAATTGTTTGACAAACTGATTGGTCCAGTTGGATTAGGTCAGTTATGTGCCATTTTAAAATCTTCTGCCAGATTACAGTTGTCTTTTTGTTTTTAGTAGTCACAGCTGTGCCTGCTAAAGCTCCTGTGAAGCCGCCTGCAGCAGTAAGGAAGAAAGACAGCAGCTCTAGCAGTGAAGAATCTGATTCTGAGGATGATTCACCTGCCAAAGCCCCAACACCAAGTGAGTATGGAGCCAGACCTCAGTAATATATTGTAGGGATGCACCGATCTGATCGGCGCCGATCCATATCGGCCGATATTGCCATTATCGGTTTTGATCGGTGTTCTCACAACGGCCGATCAAACCGATCAATCAAACCGATCGATCAGTTGACGTCACATCTGTGAGAAATACTATCAGAGACGTTTCAATCGTCGCGCGCCGCAACGGAGTAAACGCGCCGGCGAGTGCTGCAGAGTGAGAGGGGCGAGGGGATCCTCCCGCACCGAGCGGCGTCCCGTCCCCCGAGTTGAATCTCTGGGTCAACTCACCGACACTCGCATGTCTGAGCCCCTATAGACTGATGTTCACGGCACACGCATTCCATCAGGAGCGCGCAAGGGTTTTCATAAAGTTAGCCGCTAACTTTATGAAAACCCTTGCGCGCTCCAGATGGAATGCTAACTGTTAGCGGAAAGATTTACATGACACCACATCCGGTTTTGCAAAGATAGCGGAAAGAGCCACAGGAAAACAACATCCGTTTTTCAAAATAAGATGTCGACAAATCATACATCAACATATACAAGTAAACAATGAACTGATTTTGTATCTTTATAGATCGTTTCTGAGATTTAGCTTAAATTAAGCTAACATTAAAACATGTTTACTGTACCAAGGAAGAGTTTATAAAAATAAGTCAGACTTTTGTATGTTAAAAAAAGGCCTGTATATAGATTTCCCCAAGAGTTCCAGGAAATGAATAACGCAGATGTGTTCCATACATATCTAAAATCAATCCCCTACAATAGCAATCAATCAATTTTAATGTATCAATTATGACAGTTTTCAAAGTAAAAGTCCTAAATGTTTAAAGAAATCTGTAATTTCTTTAATGTTTGAGGTGCTTTGGATGTGTATTTCCTCATAGTCCTAGGCAATAATGCTACACAATAAATAGAATGCTTCAATCAACGCCGTGATCGGTATTATGGGATCGGCAGATGCTATTTCAGCGATCGGTGATCGGTATTATCGGTGATCGGCTGACACTGATTTCAGTGATCGGTGATCGGCCCAAAAAACCTGATCAGTGCATCTCTAATATGTCATGCAACCACCTTGAATTGTGAACTCAAATTGCGGCGATGCTAAATTGTGTTTTATCTAATCTACTCGATTTGCCTCTTGTTTATTAGAACCCAAGGCTGGTGGCGTCGCAGCATCCAAACCAACTGTTCCTGCTAAAGTTGCACCTCAAAAAAAGCAGGCGAGCAGCAGTGAGGATAGTTCCTCAGATTCTGAAGATGAAAAACCAGCCAAGGTATTTGTATATATGTAAAAAAAGATTCTGGCCTTGTCTTAATACCATTACATGTTAATAGTTTGGATTCCAGAGGTTAGAGAAATGTAGAGCAACATTAATCCATCGGTGATTGTACGATATATATGTATATATAAAAATAAATAAACGATATTCCTACGCCTGACAGGCTCCAGCCAAACCTGCCCCGGTAAAGGCTGCTGCTGCTGCTAAATCGAGCAGTGAAGACTCTTCATCCGAAGACGAGGCTCCGCCAAGCAAAAAAACTAAACCAGGTATGGTCACACTTTTTCAGCATGCGAGCTACTTATAATGTGACCAAGTCAAGACGATCGACCGACGGGGGGGGGGGGGGGGGGGTCATGCGGTTTTTATGTCATGCGATCTATCAACACTACGCCGGGATCGACTGGCAGGTCGCCGCGACCGGTCGATCGCGATCGACGTATTGAGCACCCCTGCCTTAAAGGCTCACACAATGTGTAGGGGCTGGTCGGCATCTATGAGATTGGAGTGAGACACAGAGAAAATGTGATGTGGTGCTCTTTGCAATAAAACAAACATGAGCTGGCCGCGCTGCGCTCCCCTGGAGTGCTGCTGTGAGGTGCCACTTATCAGCCAATCAAAAAGCCGCGCTGCTGCTGATGGATATGTCACGCTTGCCTGTCTTCAAAACTTGAGAGCCCTGTAGCCTTATATAACCAATGCTAATTTGGCTCCATGTAGTTTTCATTAATATCTTGCTGTAGCCTAATATGAATGCCATTTGTGAAGTGTTCAAAAAGCTGGGCAGGAACACGCTGGTAAAGAGAACCATACCGATGTTTAAATCATTACGATTAAATTACAAGTATCGCATTCTGGTATTGTGGTATCAGGTATGATGTTTTTGGCAGTTATTGTATAAATGTTATAATTCTGGTATCGTGACAGTCCTACCAGGCGATAGAGGCAAACTATTACTAGGCCCCGACTACTAATGTAGTCAGAGCGGAGGAACTATTGTTCTTAAAATGTTTTTGTTTTACCTTCAACTTTCAACAAACCCTGTGGTGTCACTTTTTCACCCCTTTTTTAGTTTGCAGGTATGAATATAAAAGCTCAACAGTGTTGAGTTATAAAGGATGAGCGGTGCTGGGAATATCAATGAACATCAGAGGATGTTTATTGCACTTTACATTTGTTCACATGTTACTGCTACATGGAAACGGTTCATTTTTATAGTAGACGTTGCTTTTTGTTGTATCCATAGAAAATTTTAAAAAGGCCAGCACCTTTTTTGGGAGTTCAGAATTATGAAGTTGGACTGCCCACCATGTTTGTCCTATTTGAAGACCAGACGGTGTCAAAAGTGCCTAACGTATTGCACAGAGGGCCTGAGGTCTGTGTGGTGACGGTCTCCTTTTGTCTTGGTAGGAGCATACAGTGCAGTCCCACCTCCCGCTTCAGCCCAGAAGGCACCAGCCAAAGTCACCCCCGCTAAAGCTGCCCCAGTCAAACCCGCCGCTGCTAAAGAGTCCTCCTCCGAAGACTCTAGTTCAGAGGAGGAGACGGCAAAAAAGCCTGCAGCTAAACCTGCAGCTAAACCTGCACCTACTAAGACGGCTAAGAAAGATGAGTCCTCAAGCTCAGGTAATTGACACCAAATTTTGCACATGTGAGATTGGCATTTCTATAAAAGACTATTTCTAGGAATAACTTTAATATAAGTATCTCTTTGCCTGTTTTACCATTTCGTCAAGACTAGTTTTCATCATTAAAGTCCAGCATGAGCATGATTTCCATTTATACCCCAGCTTTGTTACTACATGCACTCCAATTGCCACATTAATAGCTATACCCAGATAAATCTAATGCAGTCTAATTTCAATAGTCACACAATACAGTCTAACTTCAACTTTTGCTTAACCTTTTTAACATGAAGAATAAGTGTTCCCACTTTGTTTTACGCAGTATTAGATTTATCTGGGTGTACCAATAAAATAGCATTTTAGTGTACATTGTCTTTTTACAAAATAACAAGTATGTATTATGTCTATTAAGAAAGCAGCTCTGAAGATGAGGCTCCAGCCAAACCTGCAGCGAAGGTCAAGCCAGCAGCTACACCTGCAGCAAAGCCTGCTGCTGCAGCAGAGAGCAGCTCCGACTCCGACTCATCTGAGGACGAAGCAGCAGCAACCAAGCCTAAACCTGTAGCTAAGCCTGCTACGCCTAAGTCTGCAGCTAAGCCTGTATCAAAACCTGCTACAGCAGCAGAGAGCAGCTCAGACTCTGACTCATCTGAAGACGAAGCAGCAACAGCAAAGGCGAAGCCTGCAGCTAAACCTGCTACCCCTGCAGCAAAGCCTGTTGCTGCAGCAGAGAGCAGCTCAGACTCCGACTCATCTGAAGATGAAGCCGCAGTCAAGGCTAAACGTGCTGTAGCAAAGCCTGCGATGCCTAAGCCTGCAACAAAGCCTGCAGATAGCAGCTCAGACTCTGATTCTTCTTCTGAAGATGAAGCAGCAGTCAAGGCTAAACCTGCTACTCCTGCAGCTAAGCCTGCTACACCCAAGGCTGCAGCTAAGCCTGCTGCTGCAGCAGAGAGCAGCTCAGACTCTGACTCATCTGAAGATGAAGCAGCAGTTAAAGCTAAGCCTGTAGCAGCTAAGCCTGCTACGCCCAAGCCTGCAGCTAAGCCTGCTACGCCCAAGCCTGCAGCTAAGCCTGCTGCTGCTGCTGCTGCAGCAGAGAGCAGCTCAGAGTCCGACTCATCTGAAGATGAAGCAGCAGTTAAAGCTAAGCCTGTAGCAGCTAAGCCTGTAGCAGCTAAGGCTGCTACGCCCAAGCCTGCAGCTAAGCCTGCTGCTGCTGCTGCTACTGCAGCAGCAGAGAGCAGCTCAGACTCTGACTCATCTGATGATGAAGCAGCAGTTAAAGCTAAGCCTGCTACGCCCAAGCCTGCAGCTAAGCCTGCTACACCCAAGTCTGCAGCTAAGCCTGCTGCTGCAGCAGAGAGCAGCTCAGAGTCCGACTCATCTGACGATGAAGCAGCAGTTAAAGCTAAGCCTGTAGCAGCTAAGGCTGCTACGCCCAAGCCTGCAGCTAAGCCTGCTGCTGCTGCTGCAGCAGAGAGCAGCTCAGAGTCTGACTCATCTGAAGATGAAGCCGCAGTCAAGGCTAAGGTTGTAGCAGCTAAACCTGCTAAGCCTGCTACACCTAAGCCTGCTACACCCAAGTCTGCAGCTAAGCCTGCTGCAGCAGCAGAAAGCAGCTCAGACTCTGACTCCTCATCTGAAGATGAAGCAGCAGTCAAGGCTAAACCTGCTACACCTGCATCAAAGCCTGCTACTCCTGCAGCTAAACCTGCTGCTGCAGCAGAGAGCAGCTCCGACTCCGACTCATCTGAAAATGAAGCAGCAGTCAAGGCTAAACCTGCTGTAGCTAAGCCTGCTACGCCTAAGCCTGCTACGCCTAAGCCTGCTACCCCTAAGCCTGCAGCAAAGCCTGCGGATAGCAGCTCAGACTCTGATTCTTCTTCTGAAGATGAAGCAGCAGTCATGGCTAAACCTGCTGTAGCTAAGCCTGCTATGCCTAAGCCTGCATCAAAGCCTGCTACTCCTGCAGCTAAACCTGCTGCTGCAGCAGAGAGCAGCTCAGACTCTGACTCATCCGAAGATGAAGCAGCAGTCAAGGCTAAACCTGCTGTAGCTAAGCCTGCATTAAAGCCTGCTACTCCTGCAGCAAAGCCTGCAGATAGCAGCTCAGACTCTGATTCTTCTTCTGAAGATGAAGCAGCAGTCAAGGCTAAACCTGTCGCAGCTAAGCCTGCTACACCTGCAGCTAAGCCTGCTACACCCAAGTCTGCAGCAAAGCCTGCTGCTGCAGCAGAGAGCAGCTCAGACTCTGATTCCTCTTCTGAAGACGAAGCAGCAGTCAAGTCTAAGTCTGCGTCAAAGCCTGCTACTCCTGCAGCGAAACCGGCTACGCCTGCATCAAAGCCTGCTGCTGCAGCAGAGAGCAGCTCAGACTCGGAGGACGAGGAAGTATCATCGAAAGCGAAGCCGGCAGCTAAATCTGCTACCCCGGTCAAAAAGCCTGCGGCTAAGCCCGGAGCAGCCAGTAGCAGTTCTGACTCTGACAGCTCGGACTCTGAGGACGAGGCCGCCAAACCTGCAGTCAAGAAAGGAGCAGCAGCGACCCCTGCTGGCACGCCCAAAGCCACAAAGGCAGCTGCAGCTCCAACAAAGAAGGCTGAGGATAGCAGCTCAGACAGCTCTGATTCAGAGACTGAGGCAAAGGCCACCTCCGCTAAGCCTGCAGTCGCCAATGGAAAGGTGGTAACGCCCAAGGCAGCATCACCCAAGACCCCAACAAATCCAGCAGAGTCCTCATCCAGTGACAGCAGCTCCTCAGATGAAGAGGAAGCACCAAAAAAGGCAGCCACGGCACCCTCCACCCCCACAACAAACGGTGAGACCCAAACAAATACTGATGTGGCCACTTCAGCTTTTTAATGTATTTGATTTCCCTGTCAAAGACACTCTGGACCCCTCAAAAAGCCGTTCCAAATGTTCACTGGTCTCTTAAATATTGCACAATTTCATGCATTTTTGGTTTACAGAACACTTTATTGTTGAATGTTTCACTATTGTTCTCTACTTGTATGAGCAGCACAAGTAACTATTTCCTCTGTATCCAGGTAATGGAAAGAGAAAAAGAGATGAAGAATCACCAGAAAGCGAAGAGGAGGAAGTCACGACACCGAAAACCAAGAAGACGACCACCACACCACAAACGTTTCCTAAAGCCAATAAGAAGGTAAAGCCCGCTAGACTGGATCTTAGACTGAGTTTCCTGAAGGGGAGGAGCCATATTTTATAGAAATGACTTTGTCTTTCAGACCTCCAACGTACCATTCCGTAGAATAAGAGAAGAAGATGTAGCAGTGGATCCCCGTCTGCAAGACAACTCTTTTGATGCCAAGGTAAGCTCAATAACCGCTGTTGGCATTATGATCCTAGTGATATATTAATTTACTCTGAAACCATGTGTTAATTATGTCTTTGCTATTCCAGTTTGGATCCAGGGGCGACTGGGGCCAGAAAGCTAACGATGTGCTCAGGTTGACAAAAGGAAAGTCATTCCGCCACGAAAAGACAAAGAAGAAGAGGGGAAGCTACTGCGGCGGCGCCATCTCCACAACAATCAACTCTATTAAGTTTGACAGTGATTAAGGAGCATCTTAATTTGGCCCCTCCCACCTGAACGTTACTGTACCTGTGATCAAGACTACCCATAGTTGTCTGCGTCGTCCATCATCACTATCCAGCAGCAGCACACTCGGGGATGAGAGTCGCTGAGCGGGCACTTCGGTTTGAGTTTGGTTTGCTGCCCGTAGTTCATCATGGAGGCTTCGGTGTGTTTCTCTGACCTGGAGCAACAGTTAGTGAAACTTTGGCTGCAGGAGAAGTGTCCCAACTGATTATAAACTGTACCGCTAAAGGTTGACATGCATGTGACATTACCACTTATAGCCACTAGGTGGCTGCAGGCCACCTGATAATGGAAAAAATAACGTGTCTGTTGGGGACTTTTTTGTAGTTTTTTTTTTTTTTTTTGCTTCCCGTGACTTTGTTAAGCTACTATATTCTCATTCGTCTGTTAATGATGGCATGCATCCCACCGGGTTCTTTGTGATGGTGCGTCAGGGAAAGGCTGGTATTGATTTTTAATGGATAACAGGATTTCTACAAGTTTGTTTGGTTTGTCAACTTTTATTTGGCCACATATGAGTGGAGAGGTCTCTGTGCTGTTTTTTTTTTTCTCCATCTTTAAATTACACAAACATTTGTAGTAGAACTGAATTTTATACTGTGTATTAAGTTGTATTCCATTTAATTGTACCTCAGGAGGTCTTGTTCATCCTATTCTAAAGCTGTTTTACTTTGAAATGATTTTCTTCTGATAAGATATTTCTGTACTTCAGTGGTATCAAATGTATAACTCACCAACCTAACGGAGCAATGTGTCCTTCGATTCAAATTTCCTGGCCTTTTAGTAATTCTTGTAGCTGTAATTAAAACCTAAACGCTTACATGTTGTTGTTTTTTACTCGAATAATACTGCTGCTAATATGTCTTCGGTTTCTAATTTTCCTGAGTTTGACTTCTGTAGAAATAGGCATGGAGTCAATGTCTTCATTTCCTAATGAGCTGCTGTCCTCTAGTTCCAAACATGCTGAAACTTGTAAACTCCTCTGGAGATGGATCGGGTTGTTTCCTTCAACGGAGTGGGAACCAGTGGTTCTCTGGAGGCGAAGAAGAGCCCTCCCACTTCCCTCTCAGCCACCAGATGGCGCTCTGGTCGCTGCTGCATTGTCACTGACTGCTCGTCACTGCCATGACGGGACGGAGGAGGAGGAGGAGGAGGAGGAGGAGGCTGCTGATGTGGGTCACGCTGCACAGGTGGGGCCTCACACTTCTTAACCAATCCCACGACTCTTGTTTTAATTCAGTTTATTTTGTATAGCCCAATATAACAAATTAGCCTCGGAGCTTTACAGTCTGTACACATCGGCCCTGCAAAATATGATTAGGTCGTTAATATAAAATTGTGCCGGTGGTCGAGGCTCTACAGCAGATGAAATGTGTTTTGGAAATCAAAAAGAATTGGACCGAAATATTAAATTCCAATTCTGTATTTAACGGGTTTTTGAGACAAAATTCCTCGGTCATTATCAATCTTAAAGTAAATGAGATCATATTGAATATATATATTGTAAAATGTCAGTCAATAGCAATATTGTATACATGTAGAAATGTACTAAATTATAACGCCTGGCATATTATGTATTTCCCTCTTCCAGTAAACTTCCATATATATCTTGTATGGAGGTCAACCTATAAAACATTTATATATAAAGGTTGTTACAAAGACAAGCAATACCCAACATGAAAAGGGCTGGTTACTATGGTTACTATGAGCATACAAATCCATCGTTTGTCAGATCATGTTATGACATTTAATGATTTGGTATATTATAAAATAACGCAAACAATATACAGAGCTAAAGAAAAGTGACAGCCTGTGTACAAAGGTTGTTTTCAATACATGAGTGTAAATATGATTTGAGAAATGTTTATAAGTTTACTTTACAAAAAGCTAAAAGAAAAAGGGATTCAAAGATTTCTCTATTGTAAGAGTTCAAGTATTGGACAACGCCAACATAAATGTAAGAATGGTAAGAATTTAGTAGAACATATAAGCATTATTATTAATAATAACAATAATAATATGAATTTAGATAGCTCCTTTGTAGACACTCAGACACTTTACATAAGACGTGCATCAGCTTAGCAGTGGACGTCGAGACCATGACGACGGATGATTTGTCCAAGGGGAAGGATGTAAATGACGAAGAGGAGGGGACCAAGCACAGAACCTTGGGGGACACCGTGGGTCCCTGGGGAGGTGGAGGATGTACAGTTGTTTATGGCAATGGTTCTCAACCTTCTGTGAGTTACGTACCCTATATGAAACATTGTTTTCAGCCGAGTATCCCCTGACCAGTGCAAAGCATTTTGTGTTAAAAAACTAATGTAATACGCAGCATTTTGCATAGAATATAGAATATATATACAATTCAGTTTATGAACTTACACGTACCTCCAATTGAGAACCACTGGTTTTAGGCAATGAATTGATGGTCTGAGAGATACGTGAACCCACACAGGGCCTAAGCCACGCTTAGGGGAGATATGTTGGCAAGTTTAACATTTTAAGGATTCAATGTTCTATTATTGGGATGTCTCAACATTTGGACTAGCTTAAAGAAATGCATTTTTCACAAATAGGAAAAGTTAATCTTTTTGGAAATACATGGTTCTTACCAGAAAGTGTTGTAAAGTTGATACAACAGTAAGGATGTTTGGTTTAAAATAATGTTATGATCCGTGTGATTTAAGCTCAGAGGAGCACCACGGAGAGGAGGTCTTCAGCCTCCTCTCCTGCCCAGCAGTCACTTCCTGTGTGGGTATCAGGCCAATGCAGCGTAGGGGCCGAGGCCAAGAGGACAACCTCTTAATTGGCAGCAGAGGACACGGACACACACACACACACACACACACACACACACCAACACACACATACCACACACACCACACACACCTCTTTTCCCTTCAGACTGAGCGCGAACACGAGAAGTTGTCAGGACAACAATCTAACGTACGAGTCAAGCAATAAAACGTAATCAGTTTTACATAGTCATCTTTATTAAAAACATCTTTAATATTGCATTTCTTTTAATATCCGTCTTTTATAAAGTGTTTCAGTGGGCAATAATAAGTAGAAGAATACACACTCTGAACCGTACATCGTAAAGCAAGAAGAGCATCATTGATCTTTTCAGGGGCAAAATGAAGACGGGATGAAGAGGCGCCAACAAGATCACAGACGTCTGCTTTCTGTCCCCCCCGAATAATAACCGCGGGCGTGTTTGCGTGGGGAAGCGACAAACTGCAGCGTTTACTCAGCTGAAGGTCACATAACATTGATTCTTTTGCAGTAAAACGGGTTAACAAACATAAAGGAGCGTTTTCTTAGCGTTTGACGAGGAGTCACAGGAACCCGCTGGCAATGATAATAATGGTTTCCATATATACAAATACCCACGATGACGGGGACGCCTTCAGGGACAGAGTGCTGAGCCAGCATCACCACATCTCCACACTGATACTGTGATCTATAGCGACATGCGTTAATGGAGATGCAGCTCAGAGCCGATGAGTCCGTCGCATTATTTGTCCGTTTGAAGCGCCGAGACCCGTCGGCGGTAAACGAAGGTCTCTGATGCTCGCGCCGCCTCTATTGGGTCTTGGGCGTGGCGAAGTCCCAGGCCGTGTCCTGGGCGCACTTACACATGGCCCGCACCAGCCGAGTGAAGCCCATGTCCTTGGGTTTCTCCAGGCCGCGCATGAGCCGCTGCTTCATGATGGCGATGAACTCCCGATTACTGAGCTCTCCATTCCCTGAGGAAGATAGACAGGAGGAGGAGGAAGAGGAGGGGGGAGCGAAAGGAAGATGGAAAGGCGGCGAGATGACAAAAATAATAGAGGGAGAGGCAGTGAACGAAGGAGACGACGGACATTTATTGAGGATTTTCCACCCGTCACTCGAGGCTTTATTTCAAACGTCGGCCGCACTTACCGTCGCAGTCGAACAGGGCGAACACCACGTCGCACACGTGGTCCGACAGCTCCACTTTGGCCACGGTGCGGGCCACCTGCTTCATGGTGACTGGGGCGAGAGAGGAAACCACAGGGAGAGCGAGAGGGTCACCGTGTGTGGACGACAACGATAGGAGAGCGCGCCACTCGAGCCGGCTCCTAAGCGGCTCGAGTGGCGGACATTGTGTGTGCGAGTCAAACGGCTCGCGATCGATAGCGGGCCGGACTCCCATTCAGACTTTTCTGACAGGGAAAAAGAGAGAAGGGTGGGAGGAGGAGGAGGAGGAATAGACAGAAGGACATCTGGTTGAAATGGAGACTGGCCGAGGGGAATGAAGAAAAAAAGCCATTCCAGAGGGAGAAAAATGATAACACGATGATAAAAACCTTCATAGTCTCAGACTTCAAAAAGGCACAGGAGGGGAGGAGGAAAATGAAAGAGAAACAGAGGAGTGTGAGGGAGAGGAGAGGGTGGGGATGAAAGGGACACAATCTCGACAAAATCTCATTAGTGGCCTTCTTGTCTACCTTTCACAATGAGCAGTTCCAGATAACACGGATGGGAAACTGCACTAAAAGGGGGTGAAATCACCAGAGTGAGATGAAAGACGGACACCGAGAGAAACGCACGATCTAAAAGAGGAGAGAGGAGTACAAGCGCTCCTTAAAAGAATACTTTACGCAGAACGTGAGCAGACGTTTGAGGTTTTTTGAGCCTGAGAGACGAGCTCAGCCTTCTTCAGGGGTTCAAGGCGACTTACTGATAAACAAATGACCGTATTGGGGGCGGAGCATTCCCACACACACACACACACACACACACACACACACACACACACACACACACACACACACACACACACACACACACACACACACACACACACACACACACACACACACACACACACACACACACACACACACACACACACACACACACACACACACACACACACACACACACACACACACACACACACACACACACACACACACACACACACACACACACACACACACACACGAGATTATGTGAAAAGCCGATTATTGACTGATCCTTTATACAAACAATGTATGTTTGTTAACAGACGCACCAGTCGCTCCTCGGTTGCATCTCTAAGAAAGTAGTTGCTCAGTGAGAGCTAGCTGGAGTATTATACCACACTTAATGTTACCACGGTAACCACAGGTGATGCCAAATCCACCAGGGACGGAAATCTTTAGGAGTGCAATGTTCCCGTCTGGCTTTAGGCTACTTTAGAAGTGCTGGATGGACTTTAGTTATCCTCCAGCTTACAGGAGACAGACACCATCCTGGAGCCCCCGTGGAATGACGCCCTCGCCCTCCTCCTCCTCCTCCTCCTCCTCCTCCTCCTCCTCCTCCTCCTCCTCCTCCTCCTCCTCCTCCTCCTCCTCCTCCTCCTTCTCCTTCTCCTCCTCCTTCTCCTCCTCCTCCTTCTCCTCCCTCAGGGATGAAGGAGTCGGCATGTGTCAGTGGGCGTCTGCAAAATTAACCGGTCACGTGTGCGTGTTGGAAGTTCTTGGATTTAAGGACGCGCTCTCCTGCAGGCCTGGAGGAAGAGGCAGTAGATAAAGGGATGGATGGACAAGCCGATGACCAATGGCGTGAGAGCAGAGCCAGGCTAAAGAAGACGTGGGCCGGCGGAGTGTTAACAGCTCTGAGAGAGCGAGAGTGAAAGTGACAACAGTTGAGTCTAAAAGGGAGTAATTATGGAGGAAAGTGAGAATGTCAAGAGGAAAAGGCCAAATGTGGGCGTACCTTTGTCGATGGAGGCTCCAGCCATGTGGTAGAAACTCAGCGCCGTGTCCACGTCGTTCACGTTCTTCAGGAAGGTAAAGAAATTCTCCACCTCCTCAAAATTGATGCCCTGCGCGAGACGGGAAGATGGAGAAAATGAGTCTGGGGGCGGAGCTCTGGACCAATCAGAAACAAATCATTCCTGCCTGTCGAGAGCTGCCCTTTCATGACGGAAACGAGCCCAACATCGAGACGAGACAGTTACATTTTAATAGCGGCTCAGCCGCGCGACGCGAGTGACGAGAGGCGTGAACGGCGTTCCCTGGGAAGACGGGAACAGACTGAGGGAAGACAGACCGACGCATCGCCACACAGCTGAGGAGCTCGTTTGCAAAGAAAAGTGAGCATCTGGCCTCCGGCTGCACACAACACGCTCCCCGTCTACATTACAGGCTATGCCAATAAGAGCCACACAGGGGTGGGGAAGGAAGGAAGGAAGGAAGAAAGAAAGAAAGAAAGAAAGAAAGAAAGAAGACTCCGGCAACACCCGCCTCGTCTTCTTCCTCATACCTCGGAGACACGCGAGCTTCCCTGCTCTCAGTTTTCTATTCTCGGCCCAGCACTGCATTTAACCATCGAAGGTGACTAATTAAAGGCTCGTGTGACGCCCACATCTTTGGCTAAAACAATTAAAGTTAATGTTTTTCCTGCAACACTTCTGGTTCTACGATATGCATCGGCTCGTCTTCAGTCAATGGACTGATGGGGCAAACCACGGGAAACGGGAGTGGGGTGGGGAACGACTGATGTCGGCTCCCCGCCCTCTGCATCTTCAATATTTTTAAATGATTAGCTCCGTCCCAGTGGAGTCGTTGGACTGGCTTAGAGCGAGACGGTGGGGTTTGGTGAAAGTGAGTCTAGTGGACGGAAAGTGAAAACGGTTGTTTTCAAGAAACCGTGCATCTGAATTAAACTAAATAAGTATACCGAGTAAAGCGAGTTGGTTTATTGATAGAAGACAACCAACAAGGACAAAGCATCAAGGCTTTATTAAAAGGCTCAACAAGAAATGCAGTATTTACGCCCTGCTGTGAGCGCTGGCTTCTCTGTGTTGTGGTCACCACAAACAGAGACAGTGGAAGTGGATGACGTCCCCGAGTGTGCCGCCCTCACCGAGTGACATCACTTTACTTTATTGTCTACATTTTATTTAATTTACACTGCTGTATTTGCATATATATATTTTTTATTCTGTATTTTATATTTCACTTTGTATAGTTTATGCACGGTCACTTTTTCTTTCTTTCTTATATTTTATTCTTGTGTAGTTTAGTTTATTGGTGCTACTGTGTCCACACATTTCCCCTTGGGGATTAATAAAGTATATTTCTATTCTATTTACATGCGGTCCGTCTCACACTGTCCGAGCACAATCTAATTTTCCTCTCAGGCGCACACACACATATATCCTCACATGTAGTCCACTTAGTTAAAACCCCCAAATGTAGAGCCACAAATCACCAATCAGTTATCCCAGAGTCCTGTAGAAACGTGAACGCACACACACACACACACACACACACACACACACACACACACACACACACACACACACACACACACACACACACACACACACACACACACACACACACACACACACACACACACACACACACACACACACACACACACACACACACACACACACACACACACACACACACACACACACACACACACACACACACACACACACACACACACACACACCTGTGCATCCTTAAACATCTTCTTCAAGCCCTTCTGCATCTGCTTGAGTTTCCGGGACTGGACGCCGCTGTAGGCCAGCAGCATGCCCCCGAACTGCCTCTCGCTGATTCTGCCGCTCACCGGATCGTTCCTCTCAAACTGCAGCGGGAGAGACGGATGGAGACTGAGTGCTGTTCAGAGGGACACACTAATTAATAGGAGGCGGAGGGCATGGTGAGGTGGGACACGGTAAACACTGGCGTCAGCTTCAAGTTAAATCACACTTTGGCGCTGGCATTAGAGACACTAAATCTGCATGTGCACGCGTTTATTGTTTTAACAATGGTCCACTTCAGCATGGCTTAACAGGAGTGGGCCGAGGCAGGTACATGTCTGTGTCACTCTCTCTCTCATCCAGCTCGATGGGGAATTCAAAAACAAGAGGAATCATAAATGTTAAGTCAAGAATAAAACAGGTGAGCTTCTGGCTGGTGGCCTCGGCTGAGCTGCAGGGTCCGCAAATAAAGAAACAGAGCGGTGGATTGGAGGAGTTATATTGTGTCCTCCATGTTGGTGTCCTCCTTATCAGTGACGATGCCCCTCTCAGAGCACTGTGGCATCATTAAGACCCGACAGCGCGTTCCTTCTGGCAGATGGTCAGACTCGCGTCCTATTCTTGAAGCCTCAGATGACGGCCCCTACTGCGGCTCAGTGATCCGCGAGGCACTGCCCACGCTAATGAAATAGATCAGAATAAGCATATGTCCAACAACACTGATCGGTCGCTGTAACTGGAGAGGAGGGGGAGGGGTCTGGTGTCACTGAGGAGACAGAAGATGACTCAGATGTCACAGCTTTGAGAGAGGGACACTGGCCAGCGCTGACAGACCATCCGCATGGTGCTGCTGTCCTCCTCCCCCTGGTTCTCATCCCTTTCATATCCAACGTTCACCCATCACTCACCTACGAGCATTTTCTGGGGTTTATTTGCGTGTTTACCGGGGGACTAATGTAATAAGGATAGTAATATGTACAGCTGTCCGCTGTCAGTTATCATCGGCTGAATACGTGCATGTGTATTACGATTGAAGCTGACAGCAAAGCTGTAGCATTCACATGTATTTATCAGAATGATAATAACAGAAAAGCAGTTGATGATATTCAGAGTACAATACCCACTCGTTCCCTTTCCTCTTTCATTACCTCCAGTTTGAGCACATCATGCTGCAGTTTCCTCTGGAACTCCAGGAAGCTGCCGATGGTCAGTTTCCCCTTCAGGTCGACTCCAAAGAAGTAGGTGGTGAGCGCCGAGCTGCAGCCGGCGGTCTTCAGCGTGTTCCCCGTGGTGGAGCGGTCACGATGCCGCATGCCCATACTGGTCTGGGAACGAATGATGCTCTGGACCTGAGGACCGAGGGGGACCCAAGTCAGCCAGGATGATGCAGTAGACTCGGCGTCACAAGTACGTGTGACCATTTACTTAAAATAACCCATTAATAATCTCATAATAATACCTTTGTTTATGTTATCAGACAACTGCAGACTCTCAAAAGCCAGTGAGGTCTGTAGAAGTCGATCACTCGGTTAAAAGCATCTTTCATTCATTTTCTACACAATGAGGTTTAATCTAAAAACCCTCTCTACGAACAGTACATGATAAGCCCCATCACATCCACTGGTAGAGATGGTGTTGCATTACAGAGTGCAGAGCTCAGCACTTATTTATCCCTCTGAGAAAACGTCACAGTGCACATCAACCCTCCTCTAGCGGGAGTCAGCGGGAGTCACTGGTTACTGTTACGCAGTCAGACGCTCCTGTAGACACAGACAGGGTTCTTACACATTTTGAGTTTTGACCAATGGATTTCCGTGACTTTTCCATGACTTTAAACCAAATTTCCATGACCAAACTGAAATCTCGGTAGAAGCATGAAAAATGTAGAAAATGTTACGTATTGAGAGCGTACGCCGGCTTATATTTTGAAAAAACATATTAATTATTTCAAACTCGGCGTCAATGAACATGTAATTATAACAAATTTCCATGACTTTTCCCCAACTTTTATGATTTTAGTTTTTTCCATGACTTTTCCAGGCCTGAAAATGACCATTTTAAAATTCCATGACTTTTCCAGGTATTCCATGACCGTACGAACCCTGTACAGCACCGGCCAGACGTGTGGCCCGGCTGCTTCAACCACACGTCTCTTTATACATGCCGATTGTGTGTGTGTGTGTGTGTGTGTGTGTGTGTGTGTGTGTGCGTGTGCGTGTGCGTGTGCGTGTGCGTGTGCGTGTGCGTCTGTTAGTTACCTGTTCAAACTCCTCCAGATCCACCTCTCCATCACCGTTCAGATCAAACATCTTGAAAGCAATCTCAAAGTTCCTTTGGGGAGCTGGACACAAAAACACATTCTGAAATCAATACGACAAAATGTGAGCGAGAGTGAAATGAGTTCTCAGTACAGCGGGATAACAAGGCCGAGTTCACAGCGTTAGCACCCACTGTTTAGAAGTACAGCACAAACACAAAAGCCAACGGTTAGACAAACATTACTTCCATTTAGAGTTTGATGTAGGGACTCGGTCTTTCAGCTCTCCTCTCTCACCCGACCAGTCGAGGCAGATGGCCGCCCACCCAGAGACCATGCTGCCCACGATTTGTAACCGTCTTTTGAACTTATTCGGACAACGTTTATTTGATTAATTATAGAGCCACCGCAAAAATATCCTATTGGGTCAATTATTTTCATCACTTTTTACTACTGTGCACAACTATAACCAACTCTTTCTTTAGCAAACCGACACCCTCAAGGGATGTATTAAGGATAATACAGGGTTCTTACACATTTTGACCAATGGATTTCCATGACCAAACTGAAATCTCGGTAAAACATGAAATATTTAGAACATTTTACGTATGGAGAGCGTACGCCGGCTTATATTTTGAGTGTTTTTCTATAAAAAAGCATGTTAATTATTTCAAAATTGGCGTAAATGAACATGTCATTATAACAAATTTCCATGACTTTTCCCAAACTTTTATGATTTAAGTTTTTTCCATGACTTTTCCAGGCCTGGAAATGATCATTTTAAAATTCCTTGACTTTTCCAGGTTTTCCATGACCGTACGAACCCTGATAATAATACAGGGAGATGAAATCAATCATCTGATTGGTTGAGAGTGAGTCACAGGCTGTACTGTATTGAGCCAGAATGAACGGTACACCTGTTTGCATTCATCTGAGCGTCCACATCAGTGCGCACTGAAACTAACAGGGAGGTTTTGTGCGCCCGTTAGTTGTCATTTCGATCCCTGCCTGCCTTTTTGTTATTTGAACATCAACTTTTATAAAATTAACATGAATGAATGAGATGCTGCGATATATAGCTGGGCTAACAGACGTGATGTTCCCAATCTGGTTCTTCTGTTGCATGGCAACAACCCCACACACCAGGGTAATGAAATGTGATACACACAATTTGGTGGCTACAATTATTTTGTGCTGAAAGGCAGCTTACTATTTACTTATATATTTATAATGTCGCAGGCAACCGTATTATAAAAGCAATACGGTCGAACTGGACATTATTGATGATACAGTACTGCCTGTTGTACCTTATTGCATAATTAATTGACACGTATGTGTAATTATTCAGACTGTATGGAAGCAGTAAATATGTGTCGGTTAGGATAAATCGATTGAAACCAACCATAAAGCAGAACGTCGGGTCTGCCTAAAAATAACTCGTCCTTGAAGAAATCCAGAGAAACTTCCTCCAAATGAACAGATTAGATTAAATGGTCAGGATAAACTAGGGATATGACTTTACATTGGAGTGCAAGAGCCTTATTTTCATTACAAACTGTAATTTCCTGTGACATTTACTCTCTGTATTCACCACCAATGCTGGATCCAAAGCCCCATCACCTTGGGAGACACACGTTATTAACCTGGACAGAACTGGAGATCAGACTGAACAGAGACACCTGGCGAGAAATATCATATTGGAAAATGTTGTTTCCATGTTAAACTGATGCAGAAGAAAAAAAGCACAGAGGAGGAAATGAAAATATCTTCTCTGGATTTGATTTGTGATCTGAAGGATGTGGGATTAAAGGGGATGAGTAGGATATGCAGTATTAGATCTGTGCAGTCAACACAGTACTTACTGGACAGCACCGTGGTGAGGAAGATGTAGTCAGAGAAGGAGATGAGGCCACATTCCCCCAATGTGAAGAAGATGCTGTCCTCATCTGCAAACTTCTCCCTCTCCTGGGCGATCTTCTGCTCATTCAGGTTGATGGAAAAGAAAAAGCTATATTAAAAACATTTCACATCATTCAGCACACGTCTTACAGCTTTTACAGGTGACTTTGTGAGTGTGTAAGCATTGTGTGTGTGTGTGTGTGTGTGTGTGTGAGAGTTCAGCTCAATGAGAGTCTGACTATGTTCAAAACAGAGAATTGTCCACACTTCATATACTTCCACACTCACAGTAACAGAGAGAGAGGAGAGGGGTTTTCACGATAACAGTCATGCAAATGCTGCATACACATGAAGCCGTACGGGCAAGACGGTTGTAGTAACAAGCGATTAGTTCGTCGTCGGTTCCAAACACGTCATCAACCAGAGGCCGTACTCACAGTGTGACATTGACATAGAGAGGAAAAACATCACGAGAGACTGTGGCACAAACACACACACTATTGATTAATATAGATATAGATGACACAACCCAAATGTATTAATCATTAAAAACAAAGCGACTTTAGCTCTCTTCCACACATACACACACACACGTTTTTCTGTCAGCATGTGTATAATCACAGCATTGCATGAAAAAGTGACTTAATCACATGCACACGCACACTCGGAGATAGAGACTTAAGAAGACAGCGTCCGAAAAACGCTCCATCAAACAGTGGACAGACGGACGGGGCATGCCTTAGAGGGGGGGAGGGGGGGGGGGAGGGGGGGATGGGCCACGCTTAGCCCATGTGGAGTTACCTCCGTCTGTAAGAGGTCCAATTCAGAGGAGGAAGGAGGAGAAACAACTGTTAGAGAGCAGCGTGGCCTCTGCTGTCTTTAGCAGGGCCTTGAACGACAAAAACACGCATGTGCATTCATAGTGTACACACACACACACACACAGACACACACAGTATCTTGCCCAAAACAAGATCATTGGGGATACCACTCAAATTAAGTGACGTCTTGCCGTCTCTGCAGCTGTGATGCAGCTCCACTAACTAGCCGCTTGTAACAATTAGTTAGTATGCCGAGGGAAATTTGCAAGTAAAAGCTAGTCCCATGTTCTCTCTTAAAAGAGACGTGGGATAAAATGAATTGGGGAAAAACAAATAAATAAAAAAATACCCGAATACAAACACTTGGTGGCCCCTTAACATTTGGTGGCCCCTTAAGAGCACTACATCAAATTATTCCCCATAAACCAACTCCCTCCTCATAATAAACAAAAGGTTGCTGCTAAAGAATTGGTTTAAGCTTTTTAAATATATCACTGTCCCCAATTGGATATATATATATATATATATATATATATATATATATATAGTGGTTTCTACTGTCACATTTATTATTGATGGTATCTACAGTACATTAACAGTATAAAAGCGAGAAGGGAATGGGAGAGAGAGGGGGAGGTGAGAGAAAAAACATTTTTATTTTTGGAGCAGTGCGACCGGTTGGGAGGCAGAGACCGACAGAGATAACAAAAGGAAACGTGTGTATTCTTCGTAGTATAAACATACAGGTGAGTGTAATAGAATATTAGAAAGGGACGGGTGTGCGCACATAGAAAAAAAGTAAATGTGTAACAACTGTGTAATAGAACAATGGCACTGAGAGACAGCCCTGCAGGCAGGTGCCGTCCCCTGGTCCTAGCACCGGTCCAGAAAACACACAACCGTGCACACGTGTATTTCAACAGACACAGCCTGCACAGACAGCTACACAACCACACAACTACACACATGAGTCATGAACACCGGGCCTCTGCATAATGATCAGAACGGAGGCGCACAGAACATTAAGCACAACAACTCCTTTTCAGCGTCCCGTGTCAGGGACATTTACGCCCCCACTGAATAGCCAAAATGATGTTCAAAGAAATAGCAAATATAATTGGCCGGAGAGGGAAGCTAAATAGCGTATTCAGCTGTTAAAAGGGATCTCAAGGTGTGGATGGAAAGACTAGTAACTCGCAGACATACAGCGTTTAGTCTTCTGCCGCAGCCTGTGTTCCTGTCAGAGGAGCTTCTCCTTTAGGAGCCCACAGACTTGCCTGCTGAGCTCACAGTATAGCGTTCCCTCCCTGCTCTCCCTCACATACACAATGTGCCATCGTGCTGTAAATCTCTCCAATCGTATGATGCAACACTGCACTCTCTCTCTCCAGCAGACAGCGAGGGGCGGCAGCGCGTACATCACGCTGCGCTGGTGCTTTTAAGCCTTTCCATGGAGCTCGTGGCTCCGCTGTAAAACCCCGTCTCATCTCCTCTTCCTCCTTCCTTCGCCTTAAAAGGTGCTCTGGCAACGAGCCTTTCAACTGCACCAAATAGCATTTAAATTCAGATAACTGGTAAAACACCTACGAGAGAGCCCTCTTCTGTTACATGATTTCACGGACTCTGTATCTTTCATCAGTTTTGATTTATCCACCCAGAGGACATTACGCCTTTCGAATATGCGGTCGCAATCACTAAAAGGATCTCAACTTCATCGGAGTCCGTATTTAACACCCATCTGAGATTTTTTCCCCGAGCGCTGATCGTCTAATGACTGTAAATCTAATTGCTGCAACACTCAAGTTAATTAACCGCTTACGCTTCGTCTGCCGGAGTCTGTTGATCGACTTCGTGAGGGACCGTGTGTGCGAGCGTGATTTCTTTTTGAATCTCTGCCCTGAGCCCGCTCGCGTGGTCCCGTCTGTCTGCATGTGTCCGATCCAGTTGGTGATGAGCAGCCCGACTAGCCTGTGAGCCGAGGCAGGAACACGGTTCTGACAGGGCTGCTGGCTGGGCAATCAAATGCACAGCCCTCATATGCACACAGCCGGGGCGATGGCCGGGGCTAATCTCTGCAGAGCAGCGGCCGACAGGGCAGCCGACAGCTGCCCGGGACACGATGAATCTAACTCCAACATAAGCGTCCAACAAATGAGGCCAAGACAGGCCAAGCAGAGCCAGAGGCATGCGTGCAAAGAGAGATGGTCTCTTTCTGCTCGTTTCACATGAACATTTCACTAAGCAACACTTTCTAAGCACACCACGAAGACGTGGCTCACTTGGAAACTATATCTGGATTAAAACACAGATTTGCACTTTAGCAGCACTTGAATGGCTCTTATTGTGGTACTTTTGTAGTTTGACTATGTTTAGGAAATGTTACTTTCTGTATTCTTGTTGTTCTTAGTTTGTACTCTAGGTTGAAATGCACTTATTGAAAGTCGCTTTGGATAACAGCGTCTGCTAAATGACATGTCATGTAATGTAATGAAACTTGGACTGCAGTTGAATCCAAAAATGAAGAATTCTGTGTTTTTATAGTTTCTACCGAATATCAGACTACAAAACATTCTCAATAAATGATCAATGCTTTCATTTATTATCTTACTTTCATCTAAGTGCACATCATAAACCCTTAATGACATATCTGGAACATAAACAACATTACGTGATCAAATCAACCCTTGATGGGTCCATTTAAGTGAACACATCGCTGACATCCATCAGCATCAACTCGGAATAATAAATACAAAAACAGGTGGTGACTGTGCTTGACATAATTAAACGCATCACACTGCAGAATTCTAACAACGCTTGGAAACTAAAATGATATTGAATGCCACCCATCCATTTTCTGCTAGCTTCAGTCTCGTTATCCGTGCTGCTCTGGCAGCACTCTGTGTCTCTGCTGGGCGGAGGAGATGAAGGCAGCTCAGTCTGGGCCCTCTCTAATACCTCCGTACCGGCTGCAGTGCTTCATTATTGATTAGATCGGTGACTCTGTCCAACGCTGCAGCTGCAGACATCCCCGTAACAGGAGAGAGCAAAAGAGGGAAGACGATGATGAAAGATCTGCATGTATGAGCCGAACGGCTCGTGTTACAATACTAACCATCACACAACGGACGCAAATTACTTTTCCCACATAATGTCATCAGACTGTTGTCTGCATGGTCGCCACAACAAAGAGATGAATGTATGTGCGGAGGCAGAAAGCTCCACCTGTAAAAAGAGGAGATCTGCTCCCACTCTCTTTGTGTGTGTGTGTGTGTGTGTCTGCTCGGGTCCTCCTGTCCCCAGAGAGGCCCCTCCTCCTGTGTACAGGTTAGCCTCACTAGACCTTGGCGTACCGGAGCGCTGCACCAGCAGGTGTATACCGATCAAAAGAGAGCGCTGTGTGTCCAGTGTGACAGACGGACAGCGCAGAGTGAGTGAAAGAGAGAGAGAGGGGGCGGGGCTACGGGTCCAAATGCATTATTAATGGACTAGTACCTTGACGTGGCTCTGTGTGATGGGGTAGCTCTGGGGTTACTGTCACTCTGACGGGTTCAATAAAAGAAGTGTTTCAAGGGAAAGGGATTTCGGAATGACCTGCTCGAAGGGAGAAGCCTGCGCCGGACATTTCTGAATGGGGGCTGTGAGCATGTAAGTGCACTTGGCCTGCGCTACACCACCTACAACGTGGGCACCGGCTCCATCCAAGCCCCAAAGAAAACCACACACACACACACTATTCTGTCCTGCTTCCTACTCCTTGAACCAAAACACACACAACCAAAATTCCTCCGCAAGTGATCCAGAGTGAATATGTTCCGCTCGTGTATGTGACGACACTTTGGGACCAAATCTCTGCAGTCTGTAGGCGGGCGGAGAGAAGACTGATGAATTAGCTTTCCACCTCTAGTCCCATTGGCCACTGCAGAGCAGGTGTACCGTTAATAACTGGTAATTATTCTGGGAACACCATCAGAATAATGCACCCTGATGTGGAACGCTCAATAAACAGACTTCAGCCACTGAGGAACGGCAGCTGTCTCACAAGAGGAGAGGAGGAACCGCATGAGCACAGACAACACCACTCTACCAGAGACAACACCACTCTACCACAGACAACACCACTCTACCAGAGACAACACCACTCTACCAGAGACAACACCACTCTACCAGAGACAACACCACTCTACCAGAGACAACACCACTCTACCAGAGACAACACCACTCTACCAGAGACAACACCACTCTACCAGAGACAACACCACTCTACCAGAGACAACACCACTCTACCACCGCGGATTAGGAGAGCAGCGAGAGACGGAGAAAGACTCGCTGCGAGTGTGACTGTGTTTGTGTGCGTTCGCCTTATAGGGACCCACACTGACAGAGGAAGCATGTGAGAATACAAGACAGTGTGGAAAGATGGAGTAATAGAGCGGCGACTGTCCAACCAGCGGCCCCTGGGAGTTGAGTTTCCTGTGGAATCAGAAAGAGTGAACGGGACAAACATAGATGTGACAAGAGGCTCGTTTTCATTGGAGCAGCCCCCAGTGACCGGCGTCCTCTCTCGCTGGTCACACGGCTGACTTTACTGGCCACGGCGTGTGGGAACAGTGTGGATACATGTTGGATGTCCTGCCTTCAGTGACTAACTCTAACCCATGCTCTACAGAAATCATGCAGCAGTGACATCCGGACAGTCCAGAGGATGAGTTTATGAGGCTATCAAGCACATCCACACAGCCCCGACGCCGAGCCAACAGAGACATGTCCTGGGGCCAAACCCACCCGGTGAGGCCACCATGCGCAGAGACAGGGCGCCGCCACCAGCTACTTTCTCCGTGAGGCACAGGCAATAGAGCAGTGCATGCTGGGAAAAAGTGCCAAAGCATGTGAAAAGCTAGAGCTGCTATTTCATAGAAGGGATGAGGAGGAAAAGGTGTGTTCATAAAGCAAGACAGAGGAAGTGCAGGGGAACAGCTCTGCTACGCTCGGGCGTTGAGCGATACGACTTCCTAATTAATGAATACTTTTAGCTGCACATCTCAGCTTTGCAGGACTTTTTCCTCTTAGAATTTGTCAATACATTTATTTTAACTTTACTTTGGGGCACTGGCCAGGGTGTAAATGATGTAGGAGTGCTGCAGTGTTTAATAATCCCTGTAGAGGCAACGTATAAAGTCCTCACTTTCAATAATTCAGCAGGGAAGGCCTGGCGTGCAGCTGCCTCCAACACGCTGTACAAAGGGCACCGTCTCACAACAATGCAGAGTTTGAGTTTGCATACAAGTGAGCACACACACACACACACACAACGGGGTGTGCCTACTTCTGTTTGACACTCCCCGGCGGTATGAGGTGCACAGGTTGCAACCCGCCCTTTGGCTTTTCTTTGCGTCATCCCGACCGCCGTGGCGTTCAGACCTGCTCAAAGGCCAAAGGACCATTTATTTACATGTGCCAATATAAATGTGTATATCAGAAGCATTTGACATCACAAAAGGTTTCTCCAGCGCACTCTGGTGAAACATTTTGGAGCACCTCTGAAACTAGTAGCAAGTAAATACTCAAATGAACTGACTCATACACATTTATAGACGTGCTATAAGCGGTTTAAGTGTCCTCGTATATAAAACTAACAGAAAAGGCAGAGTGGCACTTCCTCATCCTAATATGTTATTTTTTTTATACAAGTACATCCAAGTGCATTATTGGAGTTAACCCATGGCCATAAATCTTTCCATTGCCATGACATATTCAGCCTTATCATATGAGAAAACACAGTGGTGGTCCTCCCCCATCAAGCTGTGTTCAGCACCTACAGCACGTATACCCTGGTGTGAGAGAAAAGCTAAATGTAAATTTAACATTTTACTGCCAGTCCGTTGATTTCTTGTTCCAAATGATTCATTGAAATTAAAGCACGGTTTGGCTGCCGTCCTATACGCGTCACAAAGTCAACCGAGACTGTGACTCCGGTTTCACACTTGCTGAAGCTGAGATGTGGGAAATACAGAAACACTACTTATTTAGCTGTTCCCCTGGACTAACAACGCTAACGAGCTATGCCCTCCATATTACTACAGAGGAGTGAGAGAGTGAGTCACAACAAGGTAGAGAACAAGTCAGAGACAGAAGAAGAGGGAGTGGGTAGAGAATACAAAGTGCAGTTTGTCATTCAGGTGCACACATGCTGCTCGGCACACGCCCCATACCTGCCAGAAGTCCTGCAGAGAGGGAGGGGCAGAACGGGAAGGAGATGAGGAGGGAGAGAGGGGGACAGGAGAGGAGAGGAGGGACGGTGGGTAATCAGTAGATGGGATGATTGGGGCGAGGAGACAGCGCACAAGTAAGGATGTTGGGAGATGGGTTGAGTTTGAGGATGATGGTTATCCACAAGGAAGGGAAGAGAGAGAAAAATGGAGGGATTACTCATTATGTGGATGAGAGAAGATGGCTGATAAGAGCACGGATAAATAATCAACGGTTAACAATGGCAACGTCAGGTTACATCGACATAGGACCGCGGCAGCAATAAGCACGCCCACGTGACGAGGGGAACAGAGACAATGCAGAGAGAGAAAGGGGTAATCAAACAGTTGGTGAGCAAACAAAGACGATGACATTTCACGACTTCTCAAATAACTGTTTTTATGGACAGGAAAATAAACAACGTAATAAACGTGGCGGGTCAGTATGAACAAAAGTCGTTAAACAAATGAGTGTCGGCAGGAGGACCCGGGGTGGAGAGAAGTGAGAGGTTTATAACACTTTTAAACACTCTTCCACTCAGCTGCAGTCAAACTGTACGCATGTGACACATCTCTCAGTTGGCGTGGCTATTTTTTAAATCAAACTATGGAGAGTGGAAGAGACAGAGGTCTTTTATTAAAAGATCTCTCATGTTACAATACTGCACACCTCTTTGCCGTTGACCTTAGCGTTCACCCCCCCCCCCCCACCCCGATCCCCAGATGAATGGTTTCTCTTGTACTTCACCACACCCTCCATCAACTCCATGAATTGCCCACTACATATATTGCGCCTTATAATTCTCTGCAGGTTTAAGTTTCATTTTAACTAGATTTCATGGCAGGAAAAAAACGGGGGGGGGGGGGGGGGCTCTTGGGTCGCTCTTGCCTTGGCAGGAAAATATGAGGGGACAATACAAGCTGAAAACAGTATCAGAGGAAAGGGATTTGCTAGGCAAATAAAGAAAGCAAGAAGAGGAAGTTGTGACAAAGAGTCCCGTCTTTAGCCACACTGACTCATCTGACTACAATATGGAGATGAGGTACAGACTGTATTCATCATTATACCAGTCTGGGGGCTGATGGATTTTCTGATGAGTTTAGAAATTACAATCATCACACTTCAGATTAGCCAATGCTAAATGAATCAGGACGGTTGGCTCCTGGGTGTGAGAGAGGCACTATGGGATCACTGAGAGGGCAGTAATGGTCACAAATCAATATCAAGGAAAGCCAGAATGAAAGTAATGATGTTTGATGATTTATATTGATGGCATCTATTTTCCTGACTGAACAGAACGATGGCGGCGCTTAGAGAACGGGGATCGTTTTTAAAGCCCGCCTGTGGCCAGAGGGGGAGCTTGTCCAAAGTTAAATGCTGCTATTGTCTTTAAGTCTTTGAATGGGTCGTTATGTACTGGGCAGACACACTTTGTACTTGTCCCTCTTGATGATTAAGTGTGAAGCTGATCTGGTAAAGAGCCCGGCTGCTATGCACTAGGCGTAACCAGCTGAAGGCACATAGGATCCAGGTGTAGGTTGAAAACAATATACGCCATTAGGCTACCCTTGGAAAGCAAGACATTCTGCTCTACTTCCAATTAATGTGACTGGAAAATAACATGAGGTGACGATTGAGAAGAAGACAGAAAAGCAGGAGCTGAAACAAAGACATGACAATAGATAAACAGAGCATAACGGGTATTGTCTGTGAAAAACAACATTCTTTAACTTTAATGTTGAAGAAAGGGAGAGCACATTTTCTAAACACGCACTTAGATGTTTGGTGTCATTCACATTTTTTCATCCTGTAAAACTTGTACCTGCAATGGATGCATCTCAGCTTGTGTACAGGACATCCACAGAAAGGCATCCAACCAACAAAGTAGACCCAGAAATGCAGTCTGACATTTCCTTAGCTGTTTCTTGGATTTTGTGTTTAATTAATTTCGGCACCCTTTGTTGACAGAATGTGTTCCGCTATCTCTCGAATTGTTTGCCTTCTATTGCATTTCAAAGATATTATTCATATATGTACGGTATTCTACAGAATATTCAGCAAAACACACATTCTTATTAAAGTAAATCAGATGCTGCATAACCTTTAATCAACAGCTGTAGATGTATACACAGAAAGGCTGTGCTGATAAGTCATGCCCACTTAGAAATGACAAACATTTGTTACTTTTATTTAAATTTAACTTCAGTAGGTTTCCTCACTATTGCACTGAATTAAGACTGTACTTTTGAAAAGATTCCTTCTCTGTTTATGCAAATTCAAAATGAAAGCCATCAACTGATAAAACCCTCACTGTATTCTGGGGATTATAATATCTAAATAGTAACTGCAGACAAATATTTATCCTAATTCTAAGAGTTAAGAGACACCTTTATGATATAACTCTACTTAAAACTACAAATGTATGGATGTAATCTGCAGAAGAGTGAATAACAACTGGAATATGTTTCTGTAGAGCCATGTTATTGTTTTTTAAATTACATTTTTCCATGCTTTAAGGCACACAAAACTAATTGATATATTCACCTCTGTAGTTTTGGGTTTGTTGCAAAGAAAAATATCTAAAAGCTTCAGCACATAACTGAAATTATCTTAATGGCCAGACACCACCATGGGTAATTAGTTTAGATAGAAGAACATTTTTGGGGGGGTTATTTTGCATGAATTGATTTCCACAGCAGTTATTGCATATTTGGGAAATAAGCGCCTATGGAAGACTGGGAAAAGAAATCGCCCGTACAAATATGTAATTTCAAAGCTTTCTGGGAAGTGCAATACCGATTGCAGTATATTTATGAATTTATAAACTAGGGATAAAATGTTTCTGAGGCATAATTCCCTGCATCTGAATATTGCTAAATGTAACATCTTCCCACTTCTTACCTTTCCATCAAATCGCTTCACAATGAACTGATCCAGGCCTAGATCTGAAAAAAGAGAAAATATAAAGAGATGTTCAGATGACACAAATATGTATCACATACTAGGTGTGAGGCAGAGCAGTTTAACAACAGGAGCATCCAGATGTAAGCCTCGCATGAAGCAGAGAAAAAATATTTACATGGTGTCATTACTGAACACTTCATAATCACTGACGTGCTGGAGATTAATAATCCTCATTAACAACCCATTTCCAATGAGCAAATTCTTTAAAACAATCTATTAGCAGCATTCAGCTTCAACTCTCCAGATCATCAGTTAAAACCGTGTTCTCTACCAGCATGCCAAGAAAAACTGTGTTCTCGTGTATATTTATATTCATACAGGAATGACTCAAATGAGTATCTCGGAGAGTCTGGGTGTTTTGGTACCAAGTCAATGAAACGAGCATATGGATCAGTTGATAAACGAGGAGTCATCCCCGGCCACTGGTCTGGGGAACGTCTTTCTATGCACAGGGCAGCCATTCCTTCTGTGGTTGAATATCATTCTTCTCCATGAGAGAATTATTTGAAATGGGATTTTCTCTTTAATCAAATATATTTCAAACATGAGTTGTGAACTTTGCGTGAAAAAGACAACCCAACCTGCAAATAATGAAATTTAAACCCAAAACTTTGTTGAGGGGATTCACTTCGAAGCTCCTGTGTGAAGCAACAATTCTAATCTGTTAAATGAAGCGTGCAGTGTTACAAAATTATCTAAAATATGCAATATGCAGTGACACAAGCTCTTATTATCACGCCGGAAGACTAGTAGCACCGTGACCTGCTGAAACAAGTAATGATTAGAATATAATCTCATTAAACTGAACTTGGCTTCATCGGCATTACAGACAACCTCATCACCTAAGACCTCTGAGAATAGCCTACCGCCTTCCGTTGCTGAGTCAGTAATCCTTAAACTGCAGGTCAGTCAACACAATCAATACATTTATCAAATAAGGGGCTGGATCACGAAGCCGAGGGACACATTTATGCCAAACGCACTTAAAAGAGGCAGCCCTGGTTTGCTTGAATCGTAATCGGATGCAACTGGTCTCCCAGCATTCCTCACTGATCCACAATCTATTCTGCTAAGGGAACAACCTCGTCATGCATTACAAATTCAACTTAACAAGGAACCCGTATGTCTACCGTGCAGTATACACACGCTATTTATTTACAGACCCTGTCCACACAGAGATTTCCATCGTATAAGTAGTGATTGTTTTTAATCAGGGTCATGGTTTATTCATCATATAAGGGCCAGGGACCCAGCAGAGCATTCAAACCACAAACGCAGACTAATCAGCAACGAAGGCGTAATCTTTCTATAAATTCTTTTTTTTTTTTATTGACTGGGGAGCCAGTTGGTTAACTTCGCTTGAAGTCGCTGCCTTTGAAGTAAACTTCAGATTCTATTGGCTTTTCCATCTGCTCCGCTGAACCTTCTCTCCTCCGACGGAGCTCAGCTCATCATTACTTAAATTCCTGTTTTCCACCCGAAGGGGAAATTTCTTGAAGCAGCAGCAAACATGTTTACATTCATCAAATACAATAAAATAAATAGCAGGGCATGACATATTACATCTAAGAAATTGAATAATAAGGGGAATGAAAATGTACAAATAAAAATATATAGTGCATCTAAAGTATAAAGTGAAAGCGGTGCAGGATTTATGGATGTTCTATTTGAGGGGGATCTGGCCAGAGGTGATTTATAGTACAGACCAATTGCCGTTGGCAGGAATGTTCTCCCGTATCCGTCCTTGTATACATAAAGGAAGAGTTGTGGGGTAAAGGGAGGAGGCAAGTGACTGGGTCTAAGAATGGAAGGCCAATGCTGGCCCAGCTAGGCCGTCTAGAGTTAACATAGGAAGTGCTGAGGTGAGCAGGCCCTGCTAAGTCCTTATTAAGTGACAACTGTAGGCGTGCCTCCGTTACTGTGGGTGAATGTGTGGGATTTAATGGCCCTCACATTCTGTGCCATGCGACCACAAGTCTGAGATGGAGCCTAGTATACTAACTCCCATGTCGTGACAATCTAAATGAATTTTAATTAAGGACAAGCGTGGTGCTGAAACATGTCCATGCCGAATTAAGCTCTGCGCCTCACCCTCCCTCTCATGGCTTTAGATCAAATATCTCTCTCTCGCTCCATGTGCGCCGCCTGAGATCTGCTCTGGTCTGGACTCGTTAATTGATGCACCAACTGCGGTGTCGCGAGTCTCTCAACTCAGCGTGATCGGACAGCCCCGTCACTCGCCCCCTCCTCCCGCATATTTTTGAACACAGTCAGCGGGACGGTTATACCATGAACTGTCATTCGTCGGGAACTGCCAGGCGCGTGCCGAGTGTCCCTGTAGCTGGATGGAGCAGGGGAGGAACGCTCTGAAAACCCTTGAAAATGACTGGCGTGCGATTAGAAGCAACGCAGTCAGTAATGAAGATGAAGCGACGGTTGGGAAAGAAAGAGAGGAGACTCACTCTCAGGCTGCTTCTCGTTCGGTGTGATGGAACGTATGAAGTCCTGGGGCGTCATGTAGACCTCGGCGTCGCCGTGCTCGCCGATGACCTTCAGCGTTGAAAAGTAGCGAAAAATCTTGTCTGGGGTTGAGTAGGCTCTTATCCTGTTCTCATATTCCATCACCTGCGCACCAGACAGGAGCCACAATTAACGTCACTCAATTTCATACATTAGGCACGGGCACCCCGCCAACATATCGAGACCTCGAGCAAATCAGAGACCGAGCAGTATTCCAATCCTGTGTGTCCAAAGGTAAACGATCTGAGGCAAAGTTAACAGAGTGTGGCGAGGGGGAAGGAGAGACCAGAATGAAGAAGCAGGTGGCGGCGGGAAAACAAGACGCCGGTCCTGATGGGGACCGCCGGACTCAACTATCACGTAATCAAAAGAGGAAGTCGTGTAGCATCAGTCAGGCTGGAAGGATATTGTAAAAGGAGATCAAACAAACAGAGCGGTACTTAAGCCCAACAGCATTGGAAAATACAAAAAACAAATGTACTCAGCTCCGTTACATAAATTAGCCTCGTCAATGTTTGCCTTGACGACGCAATTTGCTTTTCGGCAGAAACGTTCCAAACAGACGCAGCATAACTGGGAACCTGACCGTATGTTTGGGAGCTGAGCTCAGCCATGTGAATCAGATTGTTAGTTCATGTGACATTGAATGATTATCCACACAAGCTCGCTGTGGAAGAATTCATTTTACAGCTTCCACTTTTTACTTACGTTGTTATCCAGTTCAATTTGATAACAGAAAGAGTGAGCGAGTCGCACGGACTGTTATCAAACTACTTCCCTCTCTTTAGCAGACCTTATTGGACTATAGGGAAATCACCAAGAGCATGCCCCCTCGGAGGAGACGAGCATCAGAGTATGGATGAGCGGTAAGAGGACAGTCGTGTGGAAATGCCAGGGAGCCTGGGACACGCTGCCATCTCGTCAGATTTACAGGCCACTGATCTCTGCATTAGCCACACTGATGTAGAACCAAGCCCCTTCTTTTCAGCTTTCAGCCATTTATGCGCTCGCTTTCCATGACAAAATTGTCTTCTTCTGTTTGTCATTTGTCATCTGCTGCCTAATTAAGAGCAATCAAATCGTAGGGGTGGCTGAGTCCTGTTGTTTACGACAGCAGCAATGCACGCCGATTACCTTTGCGAGACTTCGTCAAATATTCTGTCAAAAATATACTGCCGTTTGCATATTGGACATTGATTGGGAGGGCTTTCAAAACACCATTCTGGAGGTGAATTAAATACTGGACCAACTGAATGTTTATTGTTTATTGATTACCTTGCGGTCACGGAATCCAGAGCGCGGCTTCTTCTTCTTCCCCTCGCCGCCTTCATTGGCTTCTTCGTCTGCACCGCTGGCCTCCACCGATTTCTCGGACTCCGTCTCAGCGGCTGCATCCCTCACAAAGTCGACCCCCTCTCCGCCCGGTTGGTCAGAGTGTCGAACGGAGGACGCTGCCTCTGCATATGCGCTAGTTTTCAGCAAAAAAAACACAGATTGGAAACGTTTTAACATCTGATAGACATCTCTATGTAATTTACAAAGAAGGTTTAGTATTGCAATTTCTCTTTTGTGTTTTGCTCCGGGACCAAGTAGAAGTGTGTCGTGATTATGCAGCTAAGTATGGACTATATCTACAATGCTTCACAGGTAAAAACAGAGAGGTAATGATGAGTAAGGGGTTACGTGCTGCACTTTGTTTTGTCTGCAGGGAAGTCTACCGAGGCAATCTCCCACTTGACCATTTTTTTTCAACTAAATTGAATATTGAAATAGTAATAATAATAACAATGAATAGCATAGTCTGTCAGGGGTCGGCTGAATAATTCAGTTTAACGAGACACCAGGAGAATGAAGCCTGGGGTGAAGGTCTGGATCAGTCCGTCCATCACTGGGCCTCCTGCAGCAGTCAGTCTGTCCCCCATAGATCTCTCACATCAACAGCCGTTCCACTGTTTGCCTTGACTAAAAAAAAAGCTTCCTTCGTAATGGAAATCCATTAAAATAAAGTGGGAAAAGAATTGTGACACACTTGTGGTTGTGGCTTGGCATGGCAGCAGGAATGCAGGTAAGCAGCTGTATGGGCTGGGTCCCCTTACAGTTGTGAAAGCAACACTGACTTTGGGGTCGGTGAACAAGTGTGCATGACATTAGATACACTGTACATCTGTACACTAACCTTATTTGGTAGTTATTTCTATGTGTATGAATGAATGATTTGCGTTTTTGTTGTTATATTCAAACAATATTCGACACATTAGGTATTTTTTAATTGAATTGAATCAAAGTATCAGAAGGCCATCACCGTGTTCTCAGTGCAACAAAGAAGCAAACAGGTGTATTACTTGGCCCAGACTTACCTTTTCCAGAGCAGTCCAGCAGTAGCAGACACACCAGTTACACCAGCAAAGGCTGCCAGCATCAGCCTCCTCCGGCCGGAGCCTCGCACCGCCCCGCTGTGGGAGCGCCGGGACAACTGCGCTAGCCCCACCGACACGGCGGACAACGCCCGCAAACGGAACATTCTGCAGAGACGAGAGGAAGGGGAGCAGGGAAACTGATGACAATCTTAACAGGGCTGCACTTTCCAAAAATTAATTGACATTCTCCAATGTTGTTTTCGTTAAAGAAAAAAGTAATGACCCATGGCAAATAACTGCTTCTGTTATCGCAAATATTGGCCAATAGGTGCATAAATCCGTTTGAAACCACACAACTAAACAACACAGAAGTGCTGACACCGCATGTCTGTCCTTCTGCAGTCAGAAGCCATAAAGTCTTGAGTAGGGATTTGGAGAATTTGACCAAAAACCTAATTAACACTTATCTCAAGGGGCAAAGCTTAGAACAATAGCAGTGCTCTCGTGGGATCCATCTTCACACTATGCTGCAGGCAGAACGGTACCTTTAAAAGTCAATGCATTAATGTCCTGGAATCCTCACAGACTTCAATTAATAAACAACAGAAAGAAAAGATTAAAAACTAATTGCAAACCAGTTGCAAATTAAGCTCCAGAACTTCACGTTCAATCAGACTGTCGCTTGATGTCATAGAAAGGTGATAAACAATTAAGCAAGGGGACACAGGTGTGTATCTGTAGCTCCCCTGAGTGAACCAAGGATGGGACAGACACGTTCATTCCACTGGGACCCAAAGCTGCCACGTGTTGAATCAACTAGTCAGACATCGATTGTCAGACAGTTTCAGTAGAAAGACAGACAATATGGCACATGCTAATCGGAGGGGTTGGCAGCCCGTTCCTGTTGGGGCTGAGGGGAACAGAAAGCATTGCATGCACAGAAATCTAGGTGGCTGGAGACAGCTGCTTACAGACTGGTGCCAAAGGTATTATTGACATAAGTGAGACAAAGAAACCTTTTCAGTGAAACAGACCCACTTGAATGAGAGGCGATGGCACGTCAAAATCTTTAAGCACTTGTATTGAGATTCTGAATATGTTTATTTGTTGAAAAGGGGGATGCCCTTCCAATGTTGGGTTGTATCTAGCTCTTGCTACGATGTGTTTGAATGCACTCATTGCAAGTCACTTTGGATGATTTCACCAAATGAGCGTGTCATGTTAATTGAATAAGTACTAAAAGCTGTGAACAATTAGCCATGTCTGTTTCATAACAAAGTGAAATTATGATTTGAGGGAATCATTTTTTAATCATTTTTCAAATGACGAGAGAATTTATTGATGCTCATATTAGATCTGCTTGAAACGCAATTAGATGGTTTCACGTTCAACTGAAAAACATGACTCATCTCAACCACAGATATGTACACACATACACCCCAACAATCCTGATTAGTGATTATACAAGAGGCAAAAGGACAAAAACTCTGTTTGACTCCAAGCTGCCAGCTGAGGACCGCCCATTTAGGCCAACACAATTGATGTTTTCCCTGTGTCTATGAATATGTCAACTGGGCTTAAATGAATTCTTTTCAAAGTGAGAATTACTCACGATCTGTTTAATCCCCAGTTGGAAGCTTGGCGCTTGTAAAGAAAATAGATTTTTACAGCTTTTATCTCATCAGCTTGACAGAACCTTTGAAACAGCAGACACTGGGAATGTGAAAGCTATTCTAAATAAAAAAAACTGTGAGCCAGAATACAGCTACAACTCCTGTAGCTCGCAGGGCACTGACGGGCACTGTGTTATTAAAATACCGCTGTCAGATAAATCTCTTTTGAATACATATTTTAAAAAAAACACACAGCAATGAACAATTGTTGAGGGAGATTCAGGGACTACAATATGCTATTACATTTTCTCAAGCTGTGTTTACAGACACATTATTATTTTCAATGCATGCCTGCTATAGTTTACATTCAATCCTACCTGTCTGTTACAGTAAAGTTAGTGCCACACAATCCAGAATCACATCCAGCCTTTTCAATCTAGTATGCTAGGACCTGAAACTGACCTGGGACCTGTTACACTAATATCACTGTTGGTCATTAACATTGTCCACCTCCTGAGAGGTGTGTGTTGAGAGGCCTACACGAGAAATATAAGTGTTTATGTTGTGTGAACACCTCTCTGCATCCTATAAACAATAAAAGGAAAGCAAAAGAAGTGGGCAATGTCACCTCAAACACCTGAGGCACTAAATATTATGTATTATGCCTGACAAAGGAGTGAGGGTTTGCATCCGCTCCATGATGCTAAACGTTGCAGCTCCTCTGTTGCTTGGGGATATTTTCTGCCCCAGAGCGGTGACTAAAAAGAGAAAAGTGGCGATTATTGTCAGGAGTTGGCACGTCTACCTTCTACCCATCTTATTTGTACACTTTTAAACCATTGAGTTTTAGGCAGGTGTGTGACTTGCTTGTGAGTTAACTTATGACACAACTATCTTACAAAGTAATTTGTTAAAACAAAAAGTACCGTGTTAAAATGTTTAGCAACCCTCACATATCCACTGTTTAGAATTATTACCTGTTAACGCATCAGGATAAAACCCTTGACATACAGACAACAGGTAATACCACTCGAAGGTGGGTGGACAGGGTAGTGACTCACATGGTAGTTAGCCATTTCAAACACTGACTGTGTGAGCTGCAGGTGAAATTGGTCAAAAGAAGGTTACAAACACGTGTATGTTAGTTAACTTATATGTATACGTCACAAAAGAATGGTCCAACACGTGTATTTTGCCACAGCCTGAACAGACCTGGACGGTCAGTTTGGTCAATTGCTCATGCTAGAAAACTGGAGTCCAGAGGCACCCCGGGGTCCAGAGGCACCCCGGGGTCCAGAGGAACCTAAGGGTCAAGAGGCACCTAAGGGTCCAGAGGCACCATGGGTCCTAACCTGCAAGGTTCACGTGAAACCGTTCCCAGGTCAGCATTAGTTAGCGCACGACAAGCGGGTGATGACATCAGGGTGTTTGACGCTAACAGCCAACACGGAACACTCACCTAGTTAGATATATCCATCTTTAACGTGGCAAATACATAATGGTCAAACACATAATAATGACAACGTGTCAGAACGGAAACCCGAAAAGTTGTTCACGTGACAGACACGGAGCCCAATGTTTTGTTTTTAGCCGAGAAGTTGACCTCCTCGTAGCCGTCAGCTAGCGGTGCTGTAGTGTTGAGTTGTTTGACTGCCATAACGTGAGCTCTCTGTTTCCCAAACCTGTCCTAATTGTGTCTCACACGTTCGCGGCGGTGTGATAGCACGCAGCTGTCGAGTCTAGCAGCCTAATTGTTTACCAAGGCAGCTAACGCTAGCTAGCAAGCTAACGGCGACCATGACGTCTCCTGTTCGCTGCCTGGGAGAGGACTTCATCGCTCACACACACACACACACTTGGCGTCACGTCGCGCCACAGTTACTCACGTTAGCGACGATACGAAACGCCCGTCAGTCCCGAATGATGCAAACAAAAAGTCTGTGTCGTGTTGTCTTCCCCTCTTGTGTCTGCAGAGATGCTCCGCAGCGTAAACAGCAGTTCCGCGTTCAGAAACGACGGCGCGGAGACACAGGGGCGGGGCGACACGCACGCGCACCCCGCCCCATGCAGCTCGGACCGGCCGTGTCCCACCGCTGCTCCGGGGCGCGTGTGACTCCTGTGTGAACGGCCCCACATCAAATGTCTGTTACGTCTTTCAATTAATTTCATTAGCTAGCAATTAGAAGCTTCTATTCAGCCTCTCCCCAAATGTAAGAGCTGAGTACTTAATAGCTCTTACAATTTGGCCATCAACAAAAGGCAAACAGTTCCCAATATGAAGAACATGGTTCCCTAAAAGCACATCGAGCTAAAGAAATCCAATCTGTTATTATTGACTAATTGGCATGCCATTGTATTGAAAAGTATTTTATTTTTATTATTGGATAACTGTGTGTCGAACTATTATAGAATATTCAGCATTTGCTTTCGATGAATACATTGTTTATTTAGTATGCTTTGATTTATTCAGCTCGGGCAGTTCTATTTCTGATTAAAAAAACATCCATTTTAATAACATGTCTGAATTGAGCTGGGAGAAAGGGGGTCTCTGCTGCATTCATGCCTTGAAAAAGCTCCAGTGTAAAAATGTATCAAAACTAAATGGCTTGCCTCGTGGCTGTGTGCCAGTTGTAATTGTTGCCTGCAATACATATTTGCTGTCCTGAATGCATAATGTGGACCAAAAAGCTGTGGAGCTGCTGAGTCGACTGGGGATGTTGCATCGTCACATCCAGTGTAAGTGCTGATCAAATTCCAGCTTGGTGACCGTATGTTAATGAGGTTATGAATACAGCAAAGATAGTATATACAATGCTATACAGCTGAGGATTTTTGGTGAAGTCCAAACATCAGCCGAGTACTTTCAGAAGAGCCTTTCTATGGTTAAAAGCAGGAGGGGGCACGTTGGAAACAGCTATACATCTTCTCTGCTCAGTGTGTTTGGCACTCCTTATTTAAGCATGCTGTTTATGACAACTCATCCCATAAACTCCTCTTAAACTGCAGAATGCTATTACACCAGTCCTGCATTCCTCTATAGTATCAGATCATCACATTATTGTTGACACTTTGTTGGGCGTGATACATAAAGCCAGCACTTGTAATGACTTTAGATTGATTCAAGGTATAAACAGTGAAAACTGAGCTAAATGTTTCTCCTTTGAGCATTCCTGATATTCAAAAAGAATAAGATGTTGCTGCATTTAGAAATGTAACAGTACTGTCGAAGTGGATTATAATCTGAGCATTCGGTCTTTTTCCACCATCTTCTATTAAAGCAGTTTTAATACCTCCTCCTCCTCCTCCTCCTCCTCCTCCTCCTCCTCCTCCTCCTCCTCTTTTTCTTCCTTTTTTTAAATAATGGAGGCTACTTAATTGTGCCTGCAGACCTCCAGTGTATATAGGGTTCATTAATTCAAGCAATTTATCAAAAGGGCCACACAATATGTTATTGTCAAATACTGAAAATTCATATTGAATTTTAATAGCTTAACAAAAGTAATAAACTCACCACAGTCGAGATGCCCATAATCGCAGTGCATTTTTCTCTGGTTTAAAGCCATTCATCTTGTTCACAATCGCTATGTCAGTCTTTTATTTTTCTCATAAATGTGCAAAACATAATACAGATCAGCCCTTAAAATTGTCCTTGAGAAATACAGGTTTGGATAATGGAACTAATCAGCACCCCATAGTCCAGCACTCTGTTCCACATACAAAACACATACTCAGAATTGCTGCTCAAGTATTCATGACCAGAGTGTTTTTCAAAAATCTGTCACCATGTCCAGGGTGTCTTTTCATGGTGTAGGGTTGGTGCCCTGGCCTATTAGAAGTTAGGCATCAACTAACTGAGTTGTGTAATCCTTAAATGAGACCACAGCTTTCTATTACTCAAGTTTAAATCCGTACTTCCCAATTGACTGACTTTATTTGGATTGAAGGTTATGCACATGAGGTAACTGTTTACCCTGCAGTCTTGGCGTTGCCTTCCAACGGTAATCTTGACAAAAACATTACATGTCGGTTACATCCATCCTGCCATTGTGGTGGTGCAAAGGTGGCGCAGGTGATAAAACGGGCCTGCAGAAGAGTTCAACTGTTTTAGTACGTAGTGACAGTGTTGCTACCCCTGTGACTTAGACAAAGAGGGTGTCTCACTCTTGAGTGCTACATTAAGAACTCACTTAATCCATATGGGAGTGCTAGCTTTCTGCGTTTCTGTGCGCCCAAGATAAGCCCGCAGCTGTGCTGCTTTGTCGAGTGAAAACAACGGTGAAACTTGATCCAAAAGCTGTCTATAGTGGTGAAAGATGGTCAAGTTAAGACCTGCAGACAAAAGCAGGCTCAAGTTTCAGCAGTTATATTGCTGTGTGGTGTCTGTGAGCCATCAAATGTGTCAGAGGAAGCGAGACAAAAAGAAAAGGCAGCATACACTGCCTGATTAGGTCTGTGCTTACATGAGATGGTGGTGTGATGAAATAGTTATACACCCACGCATGCTTACTTTGGGCATTGCCTTTTTGGTAGACCCGTGGGAGGGGCTATTTCATGCTGCTGAAAAAATTTCAAGCATGCATGCAAGGATATGCACACAAACATACAAAAACACACACACACACACACACCTCTTCTTTTGCTAAATAAAAAATCATTTAATTCTCTTTTTTTTAAACTGTGAAAACGAATAGTGTGTGAATTTCCCATGCTCATATTGTTTACTTGTATAATTCAGAATATTAATACCTTTGTAACTGAAATGTATTATGAACATGTTAAAATGAAAATCAGAGTCTATCCAAAATTAATTTGTTTAATTTTAGTTTTTACGATAGTAGTTGAATATTTGTGCTGGGAAATTGCTCATTTGCTGATTATTTATATTTCATATAACAATAATCATGCACTTGGTACTATATGTGTATATATATATTATATAGTATATATATTATATAGTTTGTGTAATCTTGTGTAATTACTTATATATTAAAGTGTTTTATTGGACATGGGAATGGATGGGAATAGAATCAAATCCAATTGGTGTAAAAGCTTGCATCAGGATCCAACAAACTCAGATATTGAGGTTTGATATAAGTAATTACCATTTCCATAGCTTCTTTTTATGAGCTGATTGCACTTATTTAATGTTGTAATTCATGAGAAACCTCTTCATATGTTAAATGATTTGATCACCACGGCTACTCTTGTTTGCAGTGTTGACAGACCATATGCATACATGACACACTGTCCTAGTATACTGTAAATGTTTAGCGTTATGTTAACCAGTGCCTGGTAGTATTTGGCACCGCACAAAGATTCGCTTTGCAAATCGAAGCAGCCTTGAGGCTGTGGCTATGGCTGGGAATTTGCATTTAAATTGCATCGGCCACCCAGCTCAATGCATTGCACCTGAAAATGTACAGGAGGAACTGCAATGAGTTCTGGAGCAATGCCATTTTATTATTGCATTCCACCAACAAACAAAAGATAAGATTACAATGTAAGTAGGAAGTATTAGAATCATATTGATAATGTGTCTATTGCTCATTCTCCAAAGCTTGAGCCATGGCTGAAGGCATGTTATCGTATCAATCATACCGTAAAAGTTACAAAATGTGCTCTTGTGCATTAATAATTCAAGATTTAGTGTAGGCCATGCTATCTGGTTTCTCTCTTGACCAATACAGGTGTGGCAGGCGGCACTGTGTGACAAGGCAATAGGTCAAAGGTTAGGATAACATTTCACATTCCACTTAGGGGAGTCTCCTTGGCATTCATTGACCTAATGGACCCATTAACACTCTTATTAACAACATGTGTATAGTGGTTGGCTGAATCTGGAGAAAACAACACACTATATTTGCTCGCCTTCCTGATCTGCTGTTTTGGAGACTCTTCGAAGTATTGTGCATCAGGAAGTAGTTTAAAAGTCACTGAGGATCATTGCAATTAGATGTGATCCTGTAGGCTGCTCCTTAGGAACACGGAGTGACTCGACGACGAGCCAGTATCAGACACTGGAGTCTGCCAAGATGTCTCAGACACCTTCAGAAGTTCTATTGCCTGCGTCTTTAGTCGCACATCTCTGAAGTCAGCTGTCAGAGCCGACGTTTGTTGTGGTGGCGGCTGAGCAAGTTTTTATATACACATGATAACTTATAAATAAACAAGAACAAAAGAAAGACACGTTGACTGCAGACTCCCGGGTTTAATATTTTATTGTATTTTTTAACAATAGCTGTTAGAATCCAGTAGGGATAAATAAATAAAAAGTAACTCAATACTGCTTTTGTAGTGGCGTGTTTTAATCTTCCATATTTATTTCACTGCTGGGAGTGACAGTTGTGCTAGTAACCAACACGGAGGGAACAGGGACAGTTATTGTGTCCTATCTCTTGCTGTGTTCGCTTTAATACATCACACAACTGTTGGGTTCCCTTCATTTATCTTGCAGTATTCTCCCACTGACATATAGACATCGTAGATACTGTTGAAACAGAAAACCCTGACACTTTGTGTTTAACATTATATCTGCTGAAATGGAGTGAAGAGACACTTTTACTCGTCGGGCTTTTAAACACACCACTTTAGGCCACCACTGTCCTTCTGTTTACTGGCACATCTGCGCGCCCTGGGGATTCCTTTACATTGCTGCATGGCGATCACACTTTCGTGACTTGCAACAGCTAGAGAGGCTGAGTTACGGGCGTTTTTTCTTCTACTTCTTCTTCTGTTGGTGCGACAAATGCCATGCCATGCAGTCTGTGCACGCTTGTTTTGAATTAGCCTGCACGAAAGCGGCGTGTCATTTGCACACTGGCGCAACACTGGGCATGTGTGCGAAGCCATAGTCCAGCCCCGCAGCCCGCCCACCACCCTCCCTCTTCCCTTCGGTGCGTCTCGGTCCGCCCGCAGCAGTCTCCTTCCCCGGCGAGCTTTCACTCCAGAGATGGCTGCGAAAGTGTGCAGATCAGTACTCCTGTTGTCCCGGAGCAGCGGAGCGGTGGCCGGCTGCCTCCCCGCGCTTGCCGTCTCTTCACAGCGACATCATCAGCACATAAGACCGGTAAGTCCCAGGACGTCTGGTGCGCACGGGGAGAGGTGTAGGACCGGGCAGGCAGGCTGGCTGGACCCGGAGAGAGAGCGACGGTGGCGGCTGGGCTGGCTAAGGAAGTAAAGCTAACTAGCCTCAAGATTTTCCGTTCATGTCTTTCCTTCTGATTGCGCTTCACGGAAAGGTGAGGCACTAGATGAGTCATGATGTGTATACCGACCCGGTGTCGTGTGGTTGTTTATATCCACAGTGGGACGTATAGCGCTTTGACACAGGCAATGCAGTTCTTTTTTTGTTTTTTGTTCAGCCCATCAACACCCCACCGGCGCTGCCCCGCCGTTTACTGTAACCCGCCTTCAGACACTCTGCCCCGCTTCCACACAACGCCTCGCGGCTCTCGCGTCCTTCAACTTTGCAGGCGTATTTTATCTTCTTCTTCTGGTGGCTGTGCGTGTGTGTGGCGTGTGTGTTTAATTTGAATGCGATTCCGTTTGAGATGTGGGATTGTTTCTGCAGTAGATGCTGGGATCGGTCGGATCAACGACGGGAAGGGGATGGGTGTCTTATGCGTGTGCTGTTGCAATGAGGACGAGGCTGCAGCTTCGGGAACGGTTTGGATGGATGACCGCGTCCATGACCGATGGTTCCCCCCTCATCTCTCTGCTTCTACCTGGTGTGTGTGAGCTGCAGATTCTCTCTCTCTCTCTCTCTCTCTCTCTCTCTCTCTCTCTCTCTCTATCTATCTCTTTCTTTCTCTTTCTGTGTGTGTGTGTGTGTGTGTGTATGCGTGTGTGCGTGTTGCTGCTGCAGAACAACTCAGGATAATGAACGTCTGTCCACAGCTATAGAGGAACACTACAGTTGTGCTGAGTGAGAGACTGCTTGTTGTGTATTCTGCACTCGAACACATATAGTAGACTTTGCAGGAACATGCAAGCCATACTATTGGTGATGATGTCAGACTCAGCCATCCAGCCTGCTGTCGCTCCCCTTCCTGTGGGTGTTTCCCCATTCAGCTGGGAGATCCTGTGTTTCCCTTGCAGGTCTTTCACAAAGCCACTGTAGCAAAGCACAAAGCCTCAAAACAAGCTCCCCCAATAACCAGAGCATGTATGTTCTTACAAATAATTGGTTCCACATCTTGTTCCTGCCCCTGTGACCCACTGCCTCCAAAGTCTGAGCCTCTACGGCAGCTGCCTGAGGAGGGAGGTGAGGCACAGGATGACTTGGATAGCAAGAATGAGGAAGTCACGTGACACCACGTCGATCTCACTGTACGATACTGCTGGCATGTTATGTGACTTTTCTTTACCTCCATTCCCCCCTCCTTTTTTTCTTACTATATTTATCTAGCGATAACCTTTCACTCGTTCTTGTGTTTTGATAACCTTTCACTCGTTCTTGTGTTTTCCCTCTGCCTCCCCCTTGTACACACACTTCACGGGCCATGTGGAGTTATATGGCTACCATGGAGGTTAAATAGTTGTCAGAATAGATTCTCGTGGTCCAAACTGTCCCCCGGTGCATTCGCCCTGTGAACTATAACTGGAACACATTCGCCCCCTGTGGGGAGGTACTATTCTCCTCTATTTGACAATACGTAGGGGCTATTTACCTTAAATGCTTAAGCAGGGTTGCGGCTCGTGGTGTTTTAGCAGAGTTTCCTCTAATACATTTTCATTTTACTCCAGCCTGCACAGGTTGTAGTTTTATCTGCCTGTCATATTGGGTCTTTGTCCATCGAAGCGTTGCTGCTGCAGCTCCTTACGGGGGCCTGTCGCCGCGTGACAGACGAGCTTCTGTATTCATCGTCCTTCACTGCAGAGTGGGCACTCTCTGTTTCTAGACTTGTGTCTGTAAAGCTGCAGTGGGACGCATACTTATGAGTTTCCATTAAGCAGGTAGTGTCTGTTAGCGGGACATGTAAGACCCAAATATGCTGTCTGGAGCTTCATTTCCAGCAGCGAGTGGACTAAACAGCCCTGACTGCTGCTTCAGTAACGATGTGCAGCAGAGGTGGGTCAACTCTCCAGGGATGCAAAGCAGGCGCTGGGCTTCAAGGCTCACATTTAACCTGCACCAGATTACTATTGAGTCAGTTGTCATACAAAATGCTGCTGTCTCGGCAGGCCAATTGAGTCATTGCGAATCAACAAGGCTTGTAAAAGGGGCTATAAATCAAAGGTTGAAATTGGGTTTTCTACAGAATAAGCAAACTATATCCATATAGCTAAAATATAGGTTGAGATAAAAAAGAAAGTTAAATCAATTCACGTTTTCTTAAGTGATTTATTTCTTTTTGAGGCGACTTGTTCATTAAAACTGAGCAATTGGTGGCTGTGGTGCTAGAGGCCAGGGCGTCGAGGCCAGCTATTGGCTTTTATTCAAATCAGTGTCAGAGTAGACTAATTCATCCCTGCTGCCTTCACAGGCTCAGTAAGGAAGTTATCCAGATTAGTGTGATAAGAAAGTGACTATCAGCTTGTGTCTGTTGTCCGTCCGATCGTTGATAAGATGGTTGAATGATTGATAAACCTGTCCACACAGGCCGTTTCATGAATGTATAATGCACATTGTATGAAAGACCAAATGTTCTAGCATGAAATAATTAATGAAATGTGTCGTTAGCTGTCATTCATTTGGTCAAGGCAAAGTCATTATTACATGTTCTCCCTTTTTAGGGTCTGATTGGCAGGTCAATGACCTTCTCCTGAATGTAAAATAAAGCTGGATTGGCTGTTTATGATAATCATGGTTTACGATGATTGCAGGTATTATGCTTACATGTCTGGTACCTTAATGGAAAGGACCCGTAATAGTCTTTGGTCAGTGCAGTTGCACTGTTCCATCTTTTCATTGATATTCGATTACAATGGACACGGAGCACATTTGAATAGGCGTGAAGTGCAACTTAGAAGTTTTTCTGTTGTGGGTGAGAAAATTGATCGGTTTCCTACACTGTTTTATACACTCCTGCTTGGCAAAGTGAGGCGATAGAATTTCAGTCAGTCAAAGGTATGATTACAAATATGATTGATTTGTTACTGGATTTAGATTCTGGCCATGTTCCTCCTACTGCTCTTCATATGCTTACATATTCACCATTTGCATACAGTATAAACTGGCATGGGTAAAGTTTACAGTTTAAATAATGGCTTTGTCAAGTGCTGTTTTACTTTGTTGTAAAAGACTTGAAGAACCAAACAAGTGTGGTCATCTTGAGCCTTACCGAACTAATCCTGCACACACTCATTCAGAATAAGCAACTCTGCTTTTAGCCAATTCCACTTCTGTCCCCAACAACAACAACAATTGACTTGCTCAGCCCACAAGTGACTGCCCACCTCCAAAGTGTCCGGATTAGTTTTAGATAGTGGGCTGCAGAGCAATGACCAGGAAATAGAGGAGAGGCAACCCATCTTGTGCCAAGCATATTGTCCAGGTACAGAATGATGTTGTTCCCTTTGTTGTGTTTGTCCTTTTGGCTAAACTCCAGTGGCAAATCTGGAATAAAGCTATGTGTTTTGTGTTTTTGATATGTGGAAGCAGTTTTCCATGAAATGAGGCAATGTTGCTATGAATCTTTGTTTGTTAGTAAAGCCGTGTGTTGCTTTTATAGTGCTGCTGTTTGCTCGTATGTTTGTGCGTGGGCAGCGGGATGAGGAAAGAAGGTGAAAGGTGGACTTATAGTGAACACGCATACATTAATCATTTGATCATCATCACACGTCTGCTGTGTAACCCAACCCATCATTCTTGCCATTCCTAATTAAAAGAAAACAGTGGAGAGGTATTATTGTAAGAGAAAAAAAATCACCCTTGCATACATACATACATAGAGCAGTGACAGAAAACATTTACTCAAATTGAAGCAAAACTCTGTTTGGTAACAGGCCTGGGACAACTTGGCAGGTACGTTGAGCACCTCAAAGCCGGTCACACAACCCTGTTATATTATATTCTGCCAGTTTATTTAGAACACGTTTGGAATTTGCCTGGAACAAGTCCGGCTGTGTAGCTGCTCACGTGGCCTGAATGAAAGCGGGGAAGTCTTGACATCTCATGGCTCTGTTGTGAAAATGCCACGGATTGCCTCCCACATGGTGTAAAATGTGTGTTTTGTCATCTTAGGACAGTGGTGAAATGCGGACGGCTTGAGTGTCTGTCTTTCTGACAGAGAGCCTGTAAGCTCACGCACCAGCCAGAGTAATTCCCAATGTCCGCCGTGGTCTGGGTGTTGTGCGGCTGACCCGGCAGGAAACCGAGGGTGGCGCATTTTTTCTGCTGCACCCTTTTTTGACATTTTTCTCCAGATGTCATCTTTCCAATGCAACTAGGTTGCCAGGTCTGAGAGATGAACGCTCAGTGATTCAAATTCAAATTTCAACTTTGTTGTGATTGTGTAGTGATGATAAGCACATTGCAACATCTCATGTCCGAAACAGGTTACACAGCAGCTAAATACCCCATGAACAGCTGTGCATTTTGTCACTCTTTGACTGCATATTTTCAGCTGATTTATGGGCATACAGGGAAAAACTCTCTTTGTCACTTGCTTTTCTCAGCTATGCTCATCCTCCAGACATATGCAAGCGCGTGACCTGTTTCCCCTGCGCTTGCTTCTTCTAATTTCCCTGTGCACTCGGCTCATCCCATTGCTGCACCTGCTCGGCACGCTCACCAGCTGTTTGCCCTGCGGTCAAAAAGAACTGCTCTGGAAGGCGAGCAGGTTCAGGACTAGTATTTAATATCCGTATTTATTTGTGTCCAGCAAACCTGGCTGCGTTACGCCCAACCGTCTCTTTATATGTATACACAGTACAGTTATTATAACAACAAATAAATAAAGTTCAAAGTTAAATTTATTGTACATTTTCCTATGTTATGCAGAAAATTGAAAAATACGTTTGTCTCTTTTGTTCAACATAAAGTAAAATAATAGTAATAAAGTAATAGATACATTTCAAACAGGCAACAGTTAACAACAGCAAATAACATTTAGACAACATACATTTGACAGATTAAGAACTACCAAAAAAGGACTGCGTCTGTACAGTAGCAACAGTCAGAGTTTTTGCAGTATTTGACAAAGGAGTGGGAGAGTGGGGAGAGAGAGTTCAGCTTCCTGAAATGCTTAATACTTAATGCTTTGACTATTTGCAACAATGTTTAATCTGCTGTTCATCTTAGAGATGTGGTAGCGTTATTAGTAGATGAGACTATTGTGAGGGGAAAAGTCCTCATTATTCCTCTGGAAGGGATTTCACCCGTGACGTGGCAAATGACTGGTGAATGTCTGCCGGTGGCGTTGACTAATTAGCACCTTCCCGTTCGTCTGTGTGGCCCAGCGTGTCTCCAGTGAAGTCTGAAAAGGACATTAAACTAGGCCAACATGTGTAATGTGATGATGGATGGATGGAGGCGCCGCTTGGTTAGCCACTCTCATCTCTGGGAGGCTGCGCTGGTGGCGTCCTCTGCCAAGGAGGGCAGGTGAGCAGTACCTGAAGGCCATCGGCGGCACAGGCTTTCATGTCAACAGATACGAGGTCGGGCTCATTATAGGGACGGCGAAACTAATCCGTGGCAATGCCAGGTCCAAATGAGCAGCGCAAATTAGACGGGGCAGATTTGGCTTCTATGAAGGTCAGCTCGCCCCAAATGATCTGTCATGTGTGACAGTTATGTGAAAGCATTTTCTGATTGAGGTGGTTCTGCCGTCATTTTTGGGTGGGTCAGTGGGTCCAGAGCAGTTAGTCTCCAACACACAGCAACGAGCACTGCAACTATTAAGTATCGCAGGACTAAGTACGGGACAGTTTTGTATAGTGCTGTATGCCGTACAGCTTTCATTTTGCAGTTTAGATACTCGGGGTTCGTACGGTCATGGCAAACCTGGAAAAGTCATAGAATTTTTAAATGGTCATTGCCAGGCCTGGAAAAGTCATGGAAAAAACTTAAATCATAAAAGTTTTGAAAAAGTTATGGAAATGTGTTATAATCACATGTTCATTTACGCCAAGTTTGAAATATTTAATATGTTTTTTAAAGAAAGACGCTCAAAATGTAAGCCGGCGTACGCTCTTGATACGCCAAATTTTCTAAATTGTTCATGTTTATACCGAGATTTCAGTTTGGTCATGGAAATTTGGTTTAAAGTCATGGAAATCCATTGGTCAACATTTGTAAGAACCCTGGATACTGCAAGTGCTACTTGTGGTGTTGTGGGCATCTTTGGGCTTGGATGTTTTCTTCATTTATTGTATTGTAACCATTAGTTTGGTCAGAAATTACACAGAATTCTATATTCTGCAGAACCTTACAAGTAAGATCGCCTTGAAGTCAAAACATCGACCTCTCCTTCAGGTAGTATCGATTGTTTATACCCTTATTTATCCAAGTTCATTGTGAATGAATACAAGCGGTAGAGTCGAGGCTACGGGGATATTGACATAGTAGGTTGTGACAATTAAGCCATGGAAATGTCTCTAAGCTGTAGGTTTACATTCTCGTTGAAAGCCAATACATTGAGTCAACATTAGATGGACTTTGTACTAATGTATGTAAACAAACTTGATGACGGTGTGTTGAGCTTCTCACGTCAACACCATTAAACAGCGTTGAACCCAAAATCTGCTCCCACTTACAGTATCTACATTATGCTGGTTTATTGGACAGATCTGACTTTTTCAGTCTCGATACCAACAGTGATACCTGGATTTGAGTTATCAACTGATGCAGAGGACCGATTAGTTACCGGTGTTTAATTCCTAAGCTTTGACTGGGATCATTCTTTCATGCGTGAATATTGCTCTCCTAATGCTGAGTTGCAAAAGCCAATCGGCGTTGAGACGGTCCGCCGTTGGTGAGTCTAACTGGCTGCTGCTGCTCTAGTAACGATGGAAGAGACAGTTATTCAGAAGAAGAGGTGAAAGTCCCGGAGCTGTGTGAGCCTACAGGCGAAGTTATGAACCCAAACACGAAGGCGTTGGATGTCCCGATGTTTATGGCATGTCCACAAGTATAAATCAGAACTAGTGGTTAATTCTTCCGTGGTGGATGAAGGAAATGATAACTGTTTCCGCGGAGTAAAGCCACCGAGATAAGCCCCGCCCCTCTCGCGAGTGAATCGAAAAAGCCACAAACGGTTAAGTGAGTTAACTCATGTGAGTAAAGTAGTGCGAATATTCACAACACTTTTGGTTTTAAGCCTTTTTCATGACGCAACAAACTGGTCAACACCTAAACAGGATTTAAAATCCCAGTATATATTGTTTATAGTAACCACATAGACTATAAATAAATGGATCGGCCTCTTTGACCTCGATGCTCGATTTGAGTCTGTATTGGCCAATATCAGTATCGGTTCATCCCAGGTTTAAAGAAGAAAATAATCCTATCAGGGCAGTGCAGCAAGAGGAGAATCATGGCGGGAAGAGAGGAGAAACTGCTAGCTGTTAACAGCGAGGCAGCTCTTAATTGGAATTGGTGACATCTTGTATGAATGGCTGCTGTTTGGCTGATGGAGTAATGTCTGTATTGTTGAGGAATGATGTTGTGATTGTGGGTTGTGAGGATTCCCTCGCCCTAAGTTTCACCTTTTTCCCTGGGCTGCTTCTCATTACAGCTCCCCCGTCTCACCGCCAGCACAACTGAAAGGATTATTAGTACAATTGGCTTTGACTCTGAAGGCGATTTCCTTGTTTTTAATGAGTAGGTATAAAATGCTTGATAAAGTGTTCCTATTTTTTATTTTATTGGGTAGAACTACAAATTTCAAGATAGTTGTGAATATCAGTAACCTGCAAACTGCTACTGTTTTTTAAGAATAATACAACTAATGAGATCCATATGATAATGATACATGGGCATTTAGGATCCCGACAACACATTTGAGTATAATTACTCTGTAAATTATTGGTGCATGCATATAATTGCTTAGCTGGAGGAATAAGTAATGTATTACTGGGCATTCAAGCACACAATTCTGCTCCATTACTTTAAAGCTTAACCAAGATAGCAGACGAATCTTGAAAGCCTTGCAAATAAAGTGCCAAAATAACTAAATGGGTCACATTCAAAGGTGAACCTTGCAAACATAAACCCAACACTCAAACTCACTTGTAAGTTTTCCTTTTGTTTCTGCTGGATCGACTGGATACTGGATACTATAGTGTACAGGTGTAATGGGAGTTTGTTTCATCATTGTATGGCCCTCTGATTTGAGCGTGCGGGCCAGTGGCTCTTCTGGTAAAGCCAGTTGAGAAAGACGGCTCCGCTCGAGGGAAATCTGCCCGTACTTCAGAGTTCATCAGCGCTGTGATACGTACCGCCGTTAGTTTGCCAGGGAGACGAGGGCTTTGCTGGTCACGGTTAAACAGGATGTATGGAGGTCATTGGGGCTACTGGGAGACGCGTGCGTGCGTGTGTGTCGACTTGAGAGGAAATCTCTCACTCCGTGGCGGCTTAGTGAGGCCTGTTGCCAAGCAGGCTGCCGCTTGTTGTTACTTTTTCTCCCGTGGTGGCTGGCAAATGCGTAATATACTGTACGCTTTGTGCCGAGAGAAAATGTCTCCTTAAGGCGTGAAAAGATATTTTAGGAACAATGACACATTCTCTTGATTAAACTAAATTAAAAAGATGTACAATGACAAAAAAAGGTCTATTTGTTATAAAAGTATAGTAGCATAACATTGTCTTACCTTCTTCACAATTTCTAGAAAGGTGATTTTAAAGTCTCTCTGGATTTTGTTAACCCCCTAATGACACTCAGTATTATTTTGAGCAAACTTAAGGACATGCAATTTCTTTGCGATGGTTTCATGATATTTTACCAGCTCTAAAGTCAGTCGCAAAAACATGCCAAGTAATGTTGCATCGCACCACCAAAGGGAGGGGAAGTTGACTTTCTAATTATTTTAATGAGGAAGGGAACACATTCAACACATAAAGCTTGAACACTGTTAGGACTATCAAATGATCCTGCTCCCGGTCTAGTGTTCATTAAAGGAAACAAATATTTATCTTTTTTTTTAGAGAATATCCAGTATTTTTTAACTATTGAAGGTTCGTCATGCACCTTCGAGGCAACGCCACACCCACCCACCCCATCAATTGTTGGCTGGGCGGTGGTGTGAATCACCGTCAGGCTGTTATGGCTTGGACAGACGACAAAACTAAAGTTACGTTGACTGTGGGTCAGTTTCAGGTTCGTCTTTCAATCAGGGGGTTGGCGGTTTGATCCCTGCCTTAGTCAATGTGAATTGCTCCCTGTAGCTTTAAATTACATGTAATGTATTTTAATGCAATATAACCACGATGCTATGAATTGAGAACAATATCTACGCGTTAACACGGCTGCAGATGGGGCTTTGATTATGGGTTCAAGTGCCCTCGATCATGAGAATTCAGCACGCTCATAACCAAGAAACGGGTCAGGGGGTCTTTTAAACATGAAATAACTGTATGCCAATAAGCAAAAAGAAATAAGCAGCTGCTCAGAGACGTCATGTGGTCTGGAAGGTCATGACAGGAAATGAGATGTCTGCCACCCACATCCAACACAGTATGCTGGAGTGAGGCTCTGATGTCTTTTCTCTCGGGCGCTTCGAGTCCCCTTTTTGCTGACTCACTAAACGGTTCCTTTATTCCAAATGTCCTTCCAAGCCTGAATCAAGCCGTCTGTTTTCTGATTGATGGTCATCATGTAACCAGAAGTGAAGTGACATTGATCAAACTCCGAGCACACACAGGGAGAGTAAGAGCCTTCGGTCCGGCGCCAAGTTTGTTTGCACTGTAATTACCCAGGTTTTAGCAGAGCCAAGGTAGGCTCAAATACCTGGGAGGTGGGTGGGGGTGAGTTCACCATGGAGAAAACAAACAAATATCTTCATCTCCACCAAACAATGGACTCTAAACCCTCAAGTCATATTGTGTTATCTGTAATGATTAGCTGGACCAGAGAGACAAGCCAAACATTTCTCAATCACGAGCTGAGTGCTTTTTGGTGTTCATGTACAGTTTTTCTGCTGCTCTGCATGGTGAAGACTCTAATAGCTTTCCTCTAGATAGGTGGCCGGTCTCATCTGACTACTTAACTGTAAAATTTAAATGAATCAGGACTCTGAGCTTTGAGCTGTGTCTCTTTTAATTAACTTAAATCCGTAGTGGATCAGTGGTTTGGAGACACAAGGGGAATAAGCATCCCTGTTTCATAGAACTCAGCAGAGGTTGTATGAGATGGGTCAGATTATATGTAGTATAGAAGTGGTGGTGGTGGGGATACGGCTGCCTTTTAACTAGACTAGAGCCTTTGTCAAGTTAAGTGTATTCTTTGTTTCTGTGGACTGGAGGTATTGACTAGATAATCAATTATTTTTGCAAGTATTGCAAAGCCTGCGATATTTGTCTGCGATATTGATGTGGCATTAGTGTTGACAGAATCTATATTCTCAACTTTCCAATCCCCTAGACTGATTGATATCATCTCAGATACTTTTCTGTCACAAAACAGCTGCACATCACAAGATAAATAATCTATAGCAGCATTTAGTTGTAATTTCTACTATAAAAGCTGTAACATGACTACACTTATTTCATCCAATGAGTTTACTCAAGTTGATCCACATTGACTTAATAAATCCAAAGATACCATATTAAAGGAATTGCCCCCGCATTATATTATGTGCAAAAAAAAAACATTATAAAAATGTATAAATACATTGTCACCAAACTTCACAAGGGCATTTAAAAGGAGCTGTATCCAGTAACAGCCTCGAGGGCAGCAGCAGCTGTACGATGATGGAGACCCGTGGTCTCCTTAGCAGTCATCGAGAGTGACTGTGTCTTGATAACGAAAGCCGACGATCCTAATTGTTATTCGCCGTCATCGAGCTAAAGCCACGCCGTGTGCAGGCGCTCCTCTTTGTGGTGCCGCTGCAGTGTGGCAGTAATAAGCGTGACGCTCGTGGAGCCTAATGATAATTAGCGCTATCCGTACAACTGGGCAGCATCTGTCCCCTGACAGTGTTTTCAGACTGTTTCCTTGAAGGCGCTGAGACGGAGCTTGTTTTGGTGCTCCCTCGACGGGCTGAGATAGCCGTACACTCGTCGAGCTCAGACCTGGAATGAGAAGTATCTATCTTTTTATTTATTAATTTTCCACCACGTGCTTTGGCGCACAGACACACTTGCCTCTCACCCGTGACCTGATTGGGACGGGGGGGGGGGGGGGGGGGGGGAAGAAGCTGTTGACCTAAAAAAACGCCCGTGGTTCTCTCGTCCTCATTCCACAGAGGGAGGTCAAAAAGCAACGGGCCGCAGAGACCCCCGCCGTCTTAACGCTGCTGTTTGGCTTTGATGTGCGCGCCCAACCTGCAGCCCTTGCGTCAACTACAACTACAACTTGAAACGCACACCCGCTTTCCCACAACTTCACACGCTTAAGACCTGCGTTCCCTGGGGTCCCAGGGATATTGTTTGTCAGCTGTTTGTGCTGAACGCCGGTTCAAAGCCTTTTGCTTTGATATGAAGCTGCGAGCAGGAAGACGAGTGCTGTGCAGATACGAGACGCTTCCATTCTCACTATACGGTTAGTCATCCTTCACCAGCAAGCTAGTGCCCCACCGTTCTATAAATAGGGCGGAGGAGATGGTGGAGAGGAGACTTTGTTGGAAAATGTATTTCCATGGAGACGCTTCTCCGTGGGCCGCGGCTGTGTGATCAGAGAGTCGAGCCATTGACGACGACAGGATTCTTGGCGAGTTTAGCAAAAAAAGTCTGTATTTGCGTTACGTATTGTCAGGACAGCGTTGCCATAGCAGTCTGGGAACGGGCACATTACAACAAGTGTGTTCCTCTCTTCTGGCTGCAGATGTCTGAGTCGACTCCAAGCACTGCAGCAGCTTCCACCATTTTGGAAACAACATTAAATAGACAGCTGCAAACCATTGTTTGTGAAGTTTATATCATTCTCAGTCTCGCTTCTTACCACCACCCACATGCACAGACAGGCAGACTCACAAATGCAGTTTGAAATATTGTTTTCTCTGAGAGTAGGAGCATCTGAGGCTGACACCACTGGCATCCTCTGAGTCACGTGCCACACTATTCTTTCGCTCCATGAGCTTGCTCTCAAAGTATTTAAAAGAGGCCACGTGTCCAGCATGTGGCAGCTATATTGAATTGTTTGAATTTCTTCTGCTAATGTGGGTAACGGAGTGTAACTGTCTCCAGGGTATTGATTTAGGGCGGGGTTGTTTGCTGTTCCAGTTGCAATGAAAAAAAAAAAAAACGGATGCTCTTTCCACTGTGCAAATATAAAAGCTGATCCACTTCTCTTTGACCCAGTTATTTGTGCCTCTGCTGGGTAGCACATCAGCACCAGAGCCCCATGTCTTCTCTGTTATTCGCAGTGAGAAGACAATTATATGCGTGTCGGATGAAGGTCACCGTCCGACCTATTCCTCCATACACCCGCTGCATGGGTAACAAAAATGCCTGTCATTCAGCCAGACAGACACCAGGTATCAGCCCGGGTGTTTTTTTCCCAGGGAAAATAGTAAAGCAGTGATGAGGCAGAAAGGCTGAGCGAAGCAGCAGAGCAGATCAGTGAAGCACCTCCAGCTGAGAGTTCAACTCGCTCTGCCAGAGCCTTTATCAACCCAGGTCCTGAGGGGAACCCTCGGGAAAGCCCAACCTAAACATGAACTGGATGGGAAGAGGGGGATGGAGGGAGAACAAATCAAGGGGGGGGAGTAGGGGAGTTAGAGATTAGGTTAAGAGCGTCTTCTTTTTCGACAAGTAATGGCAACACCATTACAAATCTTCTTCTTTAGTTTTTGCTGCCTTAGGCAACGTTTCTGAATTCACAATGTATGAGGCAGTCTTGCACCAGATATTTTACCCCGACATTAGGAAGATGCGAGTAAATCTCCCTTCCTGAAACCAAGGCTACACAGTGCAGGTGGAGGAGAAAAGAGAAGTAAATGCACAGGTTTCTGGAGCGTTTCGAAAGTCCTGGTGCTGCTGTTGCCTGGGTAACAATTTGCACACTGAAGATGTTCTTTTTCTAACAGAGAATTGAAGGTTATTCATCTCATTGTCTCCTGTTCTCTGCTTCTTATGCAAAACTGTCCAGCACACGGTACAGTTCCCGTGGGTTGCTGTCCTGCACTCCCTCCATTGAGTCGCCTCTGTGGAAGACATGCACCGGCGGTGTCGATTCGGGTCTTGAATTATTGAATTGTCTTTGAGGCTTTCCTTCAAATGTATATTTCCTTTGATGCAACATTTAATATAAATCCGTATGTCAAATATAAATGGAAGAGAGTTACTGCTGTTGAATGTTTAACTTAATTTACAATTGTCACAAACACCCCAAGGGGAAAAGGAATAAGGCGAGTGGGAGTCTAGGAACCGTCTGTTTCCTCACATTACCTCATTCAAACAGAGTGGCTTTCATTAATCAGAATGATGGCGACTGTGCTCCCCAGATTATGGTAGAGCAAAAGCTACGAGACCACTACTGTAATGAAATCAGAATGATTGTGATACTGGTATCAGCACCTTCGACGTGAGCAGGGCAGTTCAGCTTTTGACAGGTATGGTTTGCTTCAATGGTATTGCAATGAGAAAAAAAAGAGTCAGCAACGATTATCCCGATTGGTCAAGGCCCTCAGTGATGCTTTGCCTGCGAATGGTAAATGTTTGATGTGAAGAAGCAGGACGGCGTGTTCCATTTGCATTAATAATGTCGAACAAAGAGCAGCTCCATAAGCAGGGCCACGGTATTGCAGGCTAGCCCTGTTACTTTCTGATAGGTGCAGTGGAAATGATATACAGCCTCGCAATGTTCATAACTCAAGTGTGCTATAATGAGCCGGTTTAAGAAGGACATACTGCAGGCGAAAGGAGAAGCCCTTCAGCCAAGGGTTGTGGGTGGAAGCGGTGGGTTATCCGGTCGCCCCTTGACTTAAAAAATGAAAGGAAATCTTTGAAATGCAAATGTGATTCTCAACCACTTGATAAACGTTATAATAAAAAACACATTTGTATTCAAATGGATCTATCATCTGTGTAAGTGTTGTTATGACCCGGCTCTTAAAGCCCCATTATGTAGTTTTTCCCTTGTAGCGCCCCCTTCAGGTATTTAACTTTTACTTCAGTGTGGTAAATACCCAGTTACGATAGATCAGGTGTCAGGAACCTCTGGCTCTCGAGCCATATATGGCTCTTCCGGTGACACATATGGCTCTTTTGAGTTTGAGTTAAAACAAAATGATCTCCGCCCGCAAATCTGTAACTTTCTCTATCCTCCAGATGACAGCAGCAGTAATGTCAGGTCCCTTTCTTAAGACGTATTTGTTCTTTTATTAAACTAAAGGTCTGTTATTGATCGTCTCCACAGCAGAATGTCACTCTGTCTCTACGCGTTGCGTAGCGGAGCAAATAAAAAGTCACCTGTGAGCGTGGACTGGACTATGTGACGTTGAGTAATCACTGCCAGAAAGCAAGTTGAAGTACTGGGCGGCTCTAAAATGTTACATAGTGGAGTTTTTCCCCCACAGACCCCCGATGGCAGTGGCGGAGGCGCAAATCGCCATATTAAAAGTCATTGTAATGGCACAATTTTTTTCAAGCTGTTATTTTAAGGTACACTTGTTACATAGTGTTGCTTTAAGCCACAACACCGGACCCAGGTGTTCCCAGTTGGCGATCCCCTGCCACCTGGTATCTGGAAAACATGACGGACAGACTGGCAGGAAAGGTCAGGGGTTGTCGCACACACACTTATATGATCTGTTGCTGTTAGATGGGCAAAATCCTTGCCTGCTATTTTACAAAAGGCCACAGGGAAAAATACAAACATAAAACTCAGCTAACCCTATCCTCAGTTCCAGGCTAGTGACATGCCAAGCATTTTGTTGGTGTGGTAGACTCGAGCTGTGGTTCTCACCTCTCAGGGTGTTCACAGATTTGTTGCGAAGAAGAAAAATATATTCTGGGAGGGGAAGAGAAAATGTCAAGGAACATATTATCAATCTATGTGTTATTTATTTACATGCATTTATTGGAGCATTCACAACAATCAATCGAAAACTGCAGGTGGAGGCAACGACCTCGCTGCTACTCCGTCAAGCTCTCAGAGCTTTATGGAGCACACACTGTCACTAACTGCACTCCTTGAAGAAATATTGTCAAATTTTGGTAAAAGAAAACGATTTTCATAGAGCAGACCCAAGGGTCTCCAGAAAGCATTTGAAGGATAAATCCACAACGCCAAACTGACTCAGCAGTGAAGACAAATTCAAAAGATATCGTTAAAAGGTGAAGCCTACAGATCCAAGTGGAAAAGTGAACGACAACATCCGCTGCATGGCGATTGTAGCAGGTCTACTGCCGCTACCCGTGGGTTTCCCCCAAGCTTCTCAATAGTAGGTGGCAGTGGGGTGTGTTTAGGCTCGGCTGCAGAGTGTGTGGAGCGGGTGTGGTTCAGGGAATGGTGTCTGATTGGCATCAGCTGGACTGATTAGTAAATCTGTCCAGCTGATGCCAATCTGGTTTTGTGTATTTGGGAGGCTTTGTCTCTTTAAAGGAGCAGGACAGACTGCAGACGAGAGAAGAGTGAGCAGAGACACAATCGGCGAATAAAGCCTGTTACCGAATGTCCCTTTGGTTGTGCATTCTTTGGTGCTTGGGGGAAGAAACGTATTGGTGCCGACCTCAAACCGGTCACACTGGAGCCCCACGTTGGGCGCCAGTGTGACAGGTTGTGACAGGTCACCAGTCGTGCGTACTTTCCTCGACTTGTGGACTCGTGAAATGTCATCAGTCTCAGCCCAGGTACATTTTCCAATTCAAAGTTCACTTCTCGCGAAGCACGGTCAAAATGCCCGGATGTGACTTGATCCTCCCACTTTCCGGAGGATGCATCATAGGACACTTGTGAGTACTCTGGCCAGCAGATATCCCAGAATGCATTTCACCAGCAACCGGAAACATTAGCGGAGGAGAAAATAAACTACTGACAGTTGACTTTTTATAAATACTACTGTTGTTGAGTCACGGAATGTCATTTTAGGATGTTTGGTTTATTTGACTGTAAAAAATAATTGACAGTGAATAATTAGAGTAAACTCAGGAGCAAGAATAGCTGATGTAGTGATGTCATCAAGTAAGCTGCTGTTCCAATCGCAGAAAGACCGTCCTCCCGTTGTCCCGTTGTCCCGTCCTCCGGAGTCTGGACTCCCAAGACCAGACCCTGGAGTCCAGATTCCAAAAGTACACAAGTCGGTAGTCGTGTACTTTGAATTGAGAAACGCCGAAAGTTACAGTACATGCTCAACTTGAAGTTAAAGCTGAGCTGCAGTGTTGACAAGCCAGCCTCCAGAATCAACCAGCAGGAGGCCAGAATAAGTAGTGTCCCTGGAGATGTGCTGATGGATGCACAGTTGGAGTTGGACTTACCTGCAGAGACACGTTGTGTGGACGAGGTGTGGTTGTCCCTTTGTGCTCATGCAGCAGCGGATTTAGTTAGCAAACTGCTGCCTTTTTTAAAGAGACTGAACGAGTTCTGAATACTGGGCATCTCGAGCTCGATGACAATCCGGATCAGGATGCAATGGGTTCAGTTTAACAATATTTAATGGCAAGAGGTTTAACAAATAATTAAAGCTCACGATTCGATGGTCGGACTGACTGTTCCTCCACAGGCTACAAGGCAAGTAGGTCCGTCTGACACGAGTCAAGGAATCACACGGACACTATATTAGGATTCAACAGCCAATCACCTATCCTCAAAGATTAGTCCTTTGTTCTTCAAAACATGCAACACTTTCTCGTTCTCTTAAAGCCAGACAATACAAACCCAGTATTTTACTCTCTGGATTAAAGTAACGTCTCAGGTTTCAATCAATGTGACATCACTGAGATTATAAACTAACATTCATTCCCATGCGGCATACATATAAACATTACTCTTGTCCTTTACATTTATCATTCCATACAGTTGTCTGTCCCTTATGCTTCAAAATAAATTCACAGTACAGTCATCATAATATTCTTCCTTAAATTTCCTATTTATAATATATTTCTATATGTATTAATTTAAAGCATAATACTTCCTCTATTTACATGTGCAGAATCAAAAACACATATTACAACCTTACAAGACCCACGCTGTGTGAATACAGGACTCGTCGCCTTTCTGTTGGCAACGTAGGATTAAAGCCACTTAGATGGGGAACCGACCATACTGAGCGTAAGCCACAATTTGCTTAATATACACAACAGTTGGCTGTGTCACAGTGTTTATACCGAATTGTGTAAACATAGAATGTCGGTATTGACTGAAGATAAAATTAGGCATTTTCTGTTCCAATATTCTAATTTCTTAAGGTTATTTATTCATATAGCAATGGGCAAGTAGGTGGTTCTTGCTATTTGTGGCTCACTGATGCTAAGGAGTGCTTACTTTGTAATGACTACACACACACACCGAGACACACACACACGCACACACACACACACACACACATACATATATATATATATATATATATATATATATATATATATATATATACACACACACACACAGATTTGTTTCTCCTCTATAATGCTCACTCTCTCTCTCTCTCTCTCTCTCTCTCTCTCTCTCGTGCTTCCTCCCCCTCACGCCTACGCTCCTACTCGGTACCGCTGATCATCAGCCTCGTCTTCACAGCTTGCTCGGACGCGTATGTGTCTTTTTGTATGAGATGAAGCAAACGGCACATTCCTCAGAACATCTTTTTATACTCCTCACTTCTTCTTATTCAGTTCCATCTTGTCTACCGGACCGCAGGCTCGATGGAAGAGGGCCTTTAAAAGTCAGCAATGTTTGTTCTGACATTTCCAGGCCATTCTGGCGCAACAATACCAACAATGGTGTGGTGTTGCTCTCCCCGCCAATCTGAGCTTTATAGAGGTAACACCTGGGGCGATGAATCAGACCAATATGTTTTGTGGAAGACGTCTGGCTTCTTTCTCGCATGTATCGGCCTCTGAGCTGCCTGCACAGCTCTATTATTCTGTCCTAGTCTACCCCTGCTTTTCTTTCCTTTTTTTCCCATCTGTTCTCCTCCTCTTAGAGTCGCCCAGACACCCGGGGATGATGCTGCTTTGTTGACGTATTCCATTATGAATGAAGGCAGTTTTCAGCCCGCCCATTTATCTCTGCTGCAGCAGGAGCCGCGAAGCTGTCAACCTCTCTCTCTGCACAACCCTGCCAGCCTCAATGACCCTGCTTGCGTATACACGTGTCCCCGTGAATACATGGTGGGATGTGGTTGCGTCACATTTCTCCAGTGATTAATGGCGAGGGCGGCTACTGACTGTGCAGCCCTCTCCTCTTCTGTTTGGCTGATAGCATCCTGTAAAAGGAGAGTTTTTTATCTCAATGAAGCTTTTTCCTGGTTAAATAAATCAAATATTGGTTTGCAGGAACCCTGCAGCACGGCTCCGGTCATTTCTTCTTTCAGCCTTGCAGCAAAGCTCACACAACCACCCACTTGTACATCCGCAGGCGTACAGACAAATGTCTGCATGTCCTTGAGAAAAGAGGTTCACCTTTGGGCTCCACGGGAGTCTCGCTGTGTCTAGGACGTTGTTAGTTTGAGTCCTTCACCTCCCGTTGGCTGTACCTGGACAGCTTATTGCTCTCCATCCTTTATATGTCTCCCTGTCAACGGGGAACAAATGGGGAATCCCTGTAACTGGATCAGTTCTCCTTAGCTGTAAAATACTTTCATTTGATAGTGGCCACTCAGCAGCAGCCGCCCCCACCCACTCAACCCCTCTTTAACCATGTGCAGGCACTGGATAGAATGGTGTGCTTAATGTGTTGGAAATTTCATGTAACTCTCCTCTTTCCTTCTCCTATCTCACTCCCTCATCTCTGTTCTCTGTGGCGAGTGATCGCTAGCAGCCTCCCCACTTTCTCCATCCCTCACCCCTCCTGCTCTCTCTCTCCCACATCTCCCGAGGGTTGACTGCCTTTCTCCTTCCAGGCCGGAAGAGAAACTGTGAAAGAAAGATAAGGGAATGGGCAGAGATAGCCCTGATCAGAATGTGAATCACTTACACGCTACAATAGATGACGCTTTCTTTGGAAGAAGTTGAAGCATTGCAGAGCCTGCTGACTTCAAAGAGACACATAAGAGACGTAATAGTGTATATGTAATCAACATGCAGTATTAAACGGCTCTGTATATTTGAGGGCAAGAGGATATGGTGTCGGTAAAAATGGCCGCCATGCATCTCTTTTCTATTTCGTCTTGTTAACTCACTTAACATTGAACAAATGGCATTCCCAAGTCTTGTTAAATAATTGAGATAAACAATATTGTCATTTCAGGACTATTTAATCGCACTGATATAATGATAATATATTTAAAAGATATTTAAAAGAACAATTAACTTTAATTCTTAAGAATATACAGACACATGGAATTGGAATGTGACTTAAATATTTAAATAAAAATGAAAATAAAATGAAACCATCAATAAATAAAATAAACTAGTCTTATAGTGGTGAATAAAACCCTGATGTTTATTATTGTGTCATGTCGGTGACTGTTTTATTTGAATAAATCTGCATATAAATGCACTGGGCAATACTGAGGTAAGCCAAAAATAATAGCCATGGTCACATCATGACCTGCTTGACCCCATTGTCATATTATAGTGTCAGATCTAGGTGTAACGTGACAAGGACAGTTTAAAAATATTGGATAATTTTATACAAATTTCCCCCATCTGGATTCCCTAAGCTTTTATTGTGAATGTGAAATGTTGAATACAGATTATTATCTGGTAGACGGTGCTGATAAACAGAGACTGACACTTCTTTACCACACCCTCAGGCCCATTCCACTGCCCCTTAACTTAGCATGGTCTGTGACAGCTAAGATGATCCATGAGTCAATCTGAGCTGTTGCATCAGGAGACATCTGAGCGTTCTGATGACTCCTTTCCAGTAATTTTGGCTGCCGGGGATCACGTCAGTTCAGGCCAGGGGAATGTGCAGAGGTGACAAAATGCTGGAGTCTGGACTCAGACTCTAGTAAACACTCAGTGGATCAGGTGGCACTTGGGTGTCAAACGCATCAGACTGACTACATGGCAAGCATGACGGATACATAGTGGGTGGGATTGGAGTTACCTGAGAAGACCTCAGGTTTAGGCCTGACGTGTCTGTGACCCTTCAAAGTCGATCCATAAATACATCAGCGGAAGCCAGTGGTCGCTACTAATTTACGAACTATGACGGAGAGTATGACACGTGATGTGGCTGATTGATACGTATGAAATGCGTATGAAATACATCTTCAACACGGTCCTCTCTGTTGGAAAATATGACTTTTTGAATTTCCTCATGATGATAATTCAATGTTTTGGAATTCAGTACAACTGTTGCGGAGTCGGTCGGTTTCACACAGTTCAACTTTAATCTATAATCAGGAACACGTTTGAACTGCAGCGATGCCCCGATCCTTTGTTTTCACCTGTGTGTTGCTTATTGTGTTTGTCCACAAACAGAAGGAGGTGTCAGCTGGGGCCTCTCGCATCGGGAGAATTAGGTGGTGGGTCCTGAGTGTGCCTTCATTCGGTATAGGATTCTACCGTGTGTGTGTGTGTGTGTGTGTGTGTGTGTGTGTGTGTGTGTGTGTGTGTTGTGGTTGGTATCGAGAGAGATCAGTTGTATTCCTCTGTGGCAGTGTAATCAACAGAAATAGACTGGGAACAGAGGCAGGAACAACTCCTATAGGTCTACATGGTATATGTGTCACATCAGGGAATAACATTAAAGCTTGTGAATCATTACGCCCCTTGCTTTGACTTTGAAATGTTTATTTTGTTCCACACACATTTCAGTCCAGTTGCACATGGATGTGTGTGCACCTGAAGCAGTTGAGTCTGCTGAGCTCTCCTGCTCAGACAAAATGGATTTAATAACCGGCAGCACAGCTTTGTTCTGTGTTTACCAGTCTGTGGACATTTTTGTGGTCTTGCATGAATGATATTACAATATTGTGATATCTAAAAAAAAAAAAACTTTAACGTATTATTGAATTCTATTCGAATATGTATGTTATACTTGGCATGTAAACACAAAATTTGATGTACTGTTTTTTTTTGCACACCTTAGCCTCACAGTTATTTCGCAATAAGTAAACCTGCAGTGCTTTTTAAATAGTAGCATATTGACCCATTCAGCCATATTATTTTGGTAAATGTATTGCTGCATCTTGAATTTGCTGCCAGAATGAAAATTAGTCTGTTTGGTCGTTTGGCAGAGAACTCGCATCAGTAAATTCCCACATTACGTCGTCAAAAATGTAATGAAACATAGTTGCTCCTCTCCAGTATAGCAGACCAGAGGAGAATCTCTTGGCAGTCCACAGACACTTCTTCAAACCCCTTGAGTTTTGAATCCGGGCCTCTCCTATGAGTTGATGCTGTAAGTCTGAATTGGCAAAGATGAGGAGGAGGCAATAATTCTGCTGCATCATGCCGTCTTAGACCCACGGCCCATTATCCTATCTAATGCCGAAGACACTCTGTTCAAAAGCTCCAGGCCATGTCAATCAAGCACGGTAACGAACCCCGCAGAGTGCTTTTTATTAACTGTCCTCAACAGTTCAAGAGTTACTTCTGCTCGTTTGGACAAAATAAGTGTCATCAGGGCTAGTTCTCCCAGCACCTCTGCAGGGAAGCTCATGTCCGAGGTTGACCTGTGCTGAACCTTCACAGGCCCGGATGCCGACAATAGCCTATTAATGTGAGAGAAACTGTAGACCTAATTTACCCTTATGTAAACGGATTGTTGTGTAAAGATATATTCATAACTGTTACCACTAGAGGACAAATTAAATGGACATAATATACTTTTTATTCTATTTTATTTACTAAGACTGAAAGTCATTATAACGGTGTTAATCCCTGCTTGCGGAAAGGACACGCAGCAAATATGTAATTAGACAATTACTGCTAAACCGAGGCTCCTCGTGCCGACCTCCTTATTACAGGCTGTTTCAGTGATTACTATTGATTAATTAACGCATAGCTTACATTTACCGTGAGCACGGTGGCTGAGTGGATAACGGTACACGTCACAGCTGGAATCCAGGGTGTTAGTGCCGCAACCTTTCCTGGATTAACAAAGCCTCTTCGAGCCGATGCATGATGGGAAGGTCTTTGGCCTCGATGGAAGGATAGCTCATATTATGAACCCATTTTCTCATGTTCTCAGCCTTTGTGCTAAGCTAAGCTGCCGCTGGCTGTCGCTTCATATTCACGGTACACTCATCATGAGTGGTATTTATCCTCACATTTAACTCTCGGCGAGTAAAAAGTGTCAAATTATTCCAAAACATGATTGAGAAAAGTTCAGCTTTTTGAGAAAAAAGTGACAAGAAATACTGAGTTCTAGCTCGATCAGAAAAAAACTGGTGTGGTGAAAAACACTATTTGCAAACCTGTTATTTTAATACAGCTGAAAAGAAAGAAATTTGCACATTTTCTGGTTTGCACCTGCCGTCTTTCACACATTTTCTAAACTGTTTAGCACCTGCAGATTTTATATCTGAGTCAATCAAGTAACTAACTTTCTGATATCTTGAAGGCGTCGCCTCCTAAATGCACTGGGGATGGTGGATGGTTTTGAAAATGTAATCACGTCTGACCTTTTGTTGTTGTTATCGCTCACCGGAGAAAGCCAGGGGCAAGTTTGTGGCGTGTTAAGGTACTGGCTTGTTTTCTGAAAGTGTCTGTGGTCCGACCCCCCCCCCCCCCCCCCCCCCCAGAGGCAAAACAAGCCCAAAATGCATGGGTCTAATATGAATGGTTCATGAGCTTTCCCTAGCTGTTGTTCAGTGGGCGTAGTCAAGGTGCTCTGTCTCTCTCTCTCTGTGTTTTCTGATGGGAGAGCTACTTCATCTCCATCTTACCTTTCCTCAGGGAGAGCTAGGAGGCAGGGAACATAGTGATACACTAACTTGAAGGTGGAATCATTTTAGTCACTCTAAGTTTACCGTGACACCCTGCCCGCCCCCAAACACACACACACACACACACACACACACACACACACACACACACACACACACACACACACAAATGCGCGTCTCCAGAATCATCAAAGCCACTGTATTTTGTGCTTGCTTTTCCCGTCATATGACTAAAGTCCCCTTGCGATCAACCTACTAATTGATATTTTTTGAATAAATACCTTGCTGCTAATCCTGTTGTATTAATGGTCTGAGGAGCAGCTGCAGACTGGTCAGCTCTTCCATCTGATTGACGGTCACAGCGGCGGAGGCTGCCTCCCCCGGCGTACGCAAGGTGCTTCACATGACAGCGCGACTGTTTTGCACGCACAGCTCCAGCCACACAAAAATAGCTGCAGAGATTAAATTGCCCTGGCCTGTGTGGGGAATAGATCATCAAACTACCACTTTCACACCCCATTATGTTAAGCCTCTTTTTAGCTCATTGTAACATACTGGGTCCTGATGGTGCACCGTTGTGAAAATAGCACACGGTTTGCTATTTTCTACTTTATCGTGAATATCCCAAATACTTTGTTTCCACGTGGCGTTTACCATGATGCTCCTCGACTTGTTTATATTGATTGTTTGTGTCTTGTGCTCTTCAGCAGGAGGTACTGTCTGCTCCTTTCACCCGTCAGACTGTCAGGAGAGCACATGGCCTCCGGCCTGCAGCCCACTCCACACTCTTCACCCAGCCTCCCACCGCCCTGTCTCCACAGGTTAGTGTGTGTGTGTGTGTGTGTGTGTGTGTGTGTGTGTGTGTGTGTGTGTGTGTGTGTGTGTGTGTGTGTGTGTGTGTGTGTGTGTGTGTGTGTGTGTGTGTGTGTGTGTGTGTGTGTGTGTGTGTGTGTGTGTCTGCATCCATGTGTGGTAAAGGAACTGAAACTATTTGGACATTATTGATTATTGTACCTTCCAGCATCCAGAACGGATCCATATTGATTAGAGCTGGTTGGATGTGTGTGTCGGGCTCATTGATGTGGACAGCGCGTCAATCCAAAGCTTTTTAATACGTTGAGAAAACCAGCATCGTCAGCATTATCGAAAGCCTTCATCACTCAGATTTTAAAGTCATTTGTAAAGTCAGAATATGGTTGTGTCATCACCTCCGATTGTTTGAAATGTCTGATCAATATTGTCCTATTGGATAACGGCAGTCAATCTGCCTTAAGAAGCTGCTAACTACAGTCAGTGGCGATGGATACTTTTATCACGCTGTGACCTTTATAAGTGCTGAAAGACAGAAACTGTGTGCTAAATTCCACATTCAGCAAAAACTGTGTCTGTTGGCAGCCTTGTGTGTTTTTGGATTGATGTCAACGACTAAAACACCTGTCATCTAAATCCATTTGATCCTCCACCACGTGTCCCTGTTTTGGCTAGAAGTAATCTGTTGTTTCTATTATTTTTCCAGCGTTTAGCATGCAAGGCCTATTTAGGCGAGACTCCTTTGAAGGTTGACAAGGTTGCGGGACGGCAGCCTTTTAATAAAGACATTATTAGACGGAATATATTCAAATGTATGCACAAATTCCACTATTCAAAGCGGCCTCTCCGCTGGGGCGTTGTTACTTTGATTCAGTGTTGACATAAAACAGCGTGTGCTGCCAGATGATGCCGGCTTCCCATCAAACCTTAGTTAATACTGCTTGCAAATCAACAATTTGACAATTTCGTTTTTGGATTATAAACGCCAACAAGTTTTGCAAACGAAATGTGTCAATTTAACAAATAAGAACAAGCTATTTTCAGGGACGTGGCTTCGTTGTGAAGGCAAACCAGGTAATTCAGAGAGAGAGAGTGTGTGTGTGTGTGTGTGTGTGTGTGTGTGTGTGTGTGTGTGTGTGTGTGTGTGTGTGTGTGTGTGTGTGTGTGTGTGTGTGTGTGTGTGTGTGTGTGTGTGTGTGTGTGTGTGTGTGTGTGTGTGTGTGTGTGTGTGTGTGTGACATAGAAATATAATATGTGTGCACACCACAAAAACTTATTGCAACTAATGATTACTACATGAGGGAGTTTTTACGGTTTTCTTTATTCCTAAATCGGCTCATTCCTAAATCGGCTCATAACCACATAAAATGTGCAGACGTTTAATACACCAGTCACTACCTGGCACGCATGGTGCTTTTAAATTGAATATAAATTTGATTGACTATTGCCATCTGTTGTTGGATCGCACGGTGGTGCAATCCAGCAAGTTGGATTTGTCTCTCTGCAGTGTTGCGTTGCAGAAACAGAGCGACACATTGTTGAGAGTACTCTAATGTGTGGTTTTCCACACCGCTCGTGTCAGTAGTCTGGAGGCTTGTGTGGTTTAGAACGGATGAGAAAGAACAAAAATACATTAATATTGACACATCCTTTCATTGTAGAGCTCACCTGGAGTCCACATTACGCCTAAACAGTACAATATATATTTTTATCTTTGGATTTTGCAAATATCTAGATTTAAAGATGTGTCACATGCAGTGTTTTTCAGATGTGGCTAATTTGCAACAATTCAAATTACAACATCCAATAGTTAAAAAAAAAGTACTAGATCAGCGTTTTTTAAATGTTTCAAACCACGCACCACTGTGTACCAAGCAGATTATCTCCAAAAACACTCTCCAGTGCAGGTGCCAACACTGCAACAATGAAAGACCACCTGGCCCACCTGGCCTTCGTGGTTCCTCTGGCACAGCCCGGAACAAACTCACTGAGTAACAGCTTTTCATTTTGGCGCCACTTCTCGTTGAAAGGTCCGTCTGACTCTGAACTGTCAGAACCGGCACCGTCACTTCCCTGCTTGATGGCTTTTTTGAGACTTTGCCGCCATTGCATAATCCCACTAGTTCTGCCTTCACCAACTACTGAGGAGTCTGAACCCCGGTCTGAACCACCTCCTCCTCAAGCCCTCAACCCTCGTGCTGTGGTCAGTCGCCCCATCAGCTTGACAAATGTCACGTAACGTTTTCTTTTTATTACTAAAATATTTAAATAATTGTCAACACATTTTGACCGTATTCTGTTGTGATTTGCGTGTGCATTAAATAACTCTGATTATGGTAACTTGTGAGTTAACCTGGTTCCGACATGTTGCTCCTTGAGGGTTGAGTACAACACTGTCCTCAAGGTGTCACATCAGACATCACAACATGACGACCCGATCATAAGATCTGGCCAAAGGACTCCTCCGACTTGGCTTGGTCTGACCACAACTTGGTATTTCTGCGAGTACGGTCCAGCTATAATCCAATGAAGCAGGAGCATTATGTTAAAAAAAGATCAGCTCAAGGTTAAGTGTGTATAATCTTCACCATTTAATGCTCTCGGGATCACCAAGTAGCTTGGCCGGAATGAAAATGTTATGATGAGAACAGGATCTTTGTTCCTTGAGTGCTTGCAATCCTTCGACTATGGATCGCAGTGCATTAGCCCATCCCCTTTTCCTTCTGCGCCCGCATTGACGAGCTCGTGTACGTTCGGCGTGCTCTGTTTGTGTTGGTGCATGTGTTTTTAAGTGTCATTGGGTTATTTGAAATGGAGAAGGCGAGCACAGGTCTGCGCTCGGTGGGGGGGGGGCTGCATGGTGAAAAAGGAGCAGCGGTTTTCCTCTTCTGTGTTTTACTTTTCACTGCAGCGGGCCACTCGGCAGGCCAGGGGGGGGGGGGGGGTCGGAGAAAGAGAACAGAGGAAATGTGTTCATTACTCCCGCTGCTGGGAAGTCAAAACATCAGCTGTGGGTTATCCTAGCAAGGCCTTGTTCACGACGGGGTGAAACAACAGAGCTGAGAGGGAGCTGGACCATAATCCTGAGTGTCCCGAGTGTCCCTGGCCTCCGGAGGGACGGCTGTTTGTTCAGAGGACTGGGGGGGGAGGTTCAGCAGGGAGTGGTTGCCTTGCCAGGGCCTGTTGCCTCTAGGTAGGGCGGAGGATGGCACTGTCATGACTGCAGTAGAAGGAGGGGAGATCAGCAGTGGAATGAAAATCAGGAGACATAAAGTTGTAAGTCTTGCAAACATCGTCTCTAGCCATGGCTGCCATGGTGTACTGCATTGTCCCCATTTTTTTTTCTCTATTTTCTATTTCAAAGTAATTTCTCTTCCTTACCCCTCATGCATTGCTGCAGTACAGACACTTGTGCTTTACTTGGCTAAGTCAGCGCCCCCTCTGGCCCTCCTCCTCCTCCTCCTCCTCCTCCTCCTCCTCCTCCTCCTCCTCACTATTGCTTCTTGGCATCCATCAGTTTAGCTGCAGCGTCCGATGGGGCCTGATGGGTCATAGAGGCACGCACATATACACACACAGACGCACACGCACACATACACACACATAGCCGTTCTCAGCAACACTTTTCATGCATGGACCTCTCGACCCATCTGTGACTCAGCTCCTACAGATGGGAGAGGCAATTTTGAGAAGTTGACAAATGTCACACCGACGAATGAATGGAGACGTCTAAACGATGAGGACACGAGTTGTTGGCTCCTCACTGGAAACTTGCCAGTTTATACACTTGCTGTTACTCAATGTGTCATAGTAAGAAAACATTGCACGGTCCATTGGTGGATGGAGTGAAGGCGAGATGGATGAAAAAAGAGGAGCATAATATTAAGGTGAGCATTTAAAGGGCCAAGCGTGGCCAGCTGCATTGTGGGCCGGTCGCCGTTGAAGTGTTGATGCTGTTAAATATCACTGTTTAAAAAGAAATAAAAATATGGACCAGAAGAGGGTAAACCAGAAACATATGACTTGTTGCCGCTTCACTGCTTAAAAGAAGTTGAGCCTAGCTCTACTTTGATTTGTTGGGCGTCACATGATCCGCCCAGCGATAAGCGTCGGGTGTCAGCCTGTGGCTCCATTCCACGGGCTTCCAATGAAAATAGCCGGCGGCGGTGTCGCTCGGTGTGCGACTTGTGGACTCAGCAGAAGGGTTGGGCGTGGGGAGGAGTGGCAGCAGCATTCTGCAGAGCTCTAGAGCCAGTCCCACTTGACAGGCACCTGCTCCCTGCCTCACGTCTACACCCAGCCTGTCCATGCATCGGTCCAGTCGTGTAATGTTTCTCCTGGAGGCAGGAAAGAAATTCATCCGCAGGTGTGTTATGAGGACAGCCGTGTTGCTCTGTTAAAATGATGCATTCAACTCCCAGAGTCCCCTTCAACTCTTTTTGGAGTGCATTTCTCTTTCTTTGTGTGTGTTTCTCTATTTGTGCCACGCCATTCCTTTACTTTGATCGGCTATAAACTTTGCTCATCACCCAGTGAGTCTAGTTTGAATGCTGTCAAAGTATTTTTCCATCAGCGCTCATTTTAAAACCTGAATTGTGTTTTTGTTTTTGTTTTATATCAGAAAGGAGACTGAGAGCAAAGGTAATAAAGGTTTTGCTCCGGCTGTCCATGCGGTTCATACATCCACTGTAAACAATCATTCTGCTTTCATAGGGTCATGCACTACCATGCCGGGTGCCAGCTTTCATTCAGTTAGACCGAATGAACCCAAGGTTTCATCTCACTCCAGTGGATTGGAGTGAGAAACGTGAGTGGAAGATACAGAGTGCAATTTGAGTGAAAAACATACTCCTTCTTTCACGTATTGCTACTTCGACGTGATACACATTTTCTTTAGATACAGTGTGTGAATATCAGAATTATATTTCTCCATAAATCTCTTACCGGCCTTATCTAACACGCCAGAGGCTGCTCATCTTCTCTGCTGTGGATATGTGTTCGGCCTGACGCGAGATTTAGACCTTCTCCTCCGGATTTTCAAGGGCTTGCGAGAACTCGCCAGCAGAACCTCCCCGGGTATCATCAATGTCCAATCTACTTTGTTCGTATACTCCTGGAATATCAAAACTCTTCTCATCTTCCTCATCCTTCCATTCACACTCAGCACGGGGGGCGTCTTTCAGACTTTGAACACCCCAGATTTCGACTTGTTTCCTCAGGCCCACATTTCACATTCCACATTTGCTTGTGCTGAAGCCTCGTCTGACTGTTCTGTACAACCTTGACTCCCCTCCAGGGGCAGCACTGTTTTCTTTCCCTTTTCATTTTTGTCAGGGGAAGATAAAAAAGTTTGTGTCATTGGTTTACAATTATAAAATCCACTTGCAGAGTTGCTCCGCTTTGATTCACTCAACATTTAAATGGGATGTTGCTAAAATAATTATAATAATAATGATTGGTTTTGAGTGGCAATGCAACATGAAATGAGTCATAACAATTGGCCGTTATCAGATTTGGTGCCATTAGATAGGAGATGAAACCAAAAGCTCAGTCCAGTCTTAATGTATCCAAACTGCTCTTTGTCAGTGTGGCAATGCTGTGTGAAGGAAGTGCAGGAATAAGTATTTCAAATCAAATTGATTAAACCATCAGGACACACAGATACCGGGAGCCTCTGTGAGGATTATAACTACCTGCAAGGCTGAGATAACAACACAGCATCTAATAATATTATTGATCTATTCGTGTGTGTCTGTGTTGGTGTCTTTCACAGATATTCCACACAAAAAATTGTATGAAAAGACGATTTATTGAGATTCTTATTTTTGTTTATTTTTTCAGTCTGAGGGTCTGCAAGGTGAAAGAAATGTTCTGTGGATCCCAAATGAAATAATCCCCACTGAAGAAGTTTCAGAGCACAGACATGAAGACGTTATGGTTACAACTTCTAATTTTGATCACTACAATCTTTCTTGAAAAAAGTTGGTTTCAACTGTCTAGTTTATGACGATTGTCGGATCTGGACTTCATCACAAAATCCACATAAAGTATTTCAAGATGAAAGCAGATCTCCTTTCCGACATTTTCCTCGGTTATCTGTTTGAGCAAACCTATTAGTGTTCACATCTTAAAGTTTCATTGATTTTGCCCGGGCGAGTCATCATTACTGTGTAAAAGTTTACGATAGTCTTAAAAGAACAACTGGGTATTCCTGAAAAACTGGGCCGACTTGTTTTCATGGATTTCTCCATCTCTATTGAGACGTCATAGATATCCAAGGAAAACGAAGTAGAGCATTCAGTTTAGCACCTAATGACCAGGTTGTATCTACAACACTATATAGTATAATAAAGTAAATCGTAAGTAGTCTCAGAAGGAAAATAACATCGTTAGAATATGATTTTTATGGTATTTATGGGAGTCTTATTTTACCCGCATTGATGCTTTAATCACACTGTGACAAGAGTGTGTGTGTGTGTGTGTGTGTGTGTGTGTGTGTGTGTGTGTGTGTGTGTGTGTGTGTGTGTGTGTGCGTGTGCGCGCGTGTTTGGACACTGCTGAAAAGCTGCAAGATGAGTCTCCAGAAAGACCTTGGCCTTTTGAATTTGAGAAGTTGATGAGACAAGATGACATTTGCAGCTGAAATTTTAAATAGCGTGACATCTTATTACCTGCAATATAATCTGAAATAACCCCCCAAATGAAATTCATATCAGCAAATACTGAAGAAATTATCTTTTTTTTAAGCGTCAATGGGTTTAAAGTTGTATTGGGCTGACATCAAAAGGATTTTCTACGGTCCAGTCAACACCAGAAACACAGTGATCACGCTGTAGCGGTTCAACCTCTAATAATCTGTCCTAATAGCAGCCCTTTGAGGCTAACTTAACGTTCATATTATTATAACAATTATCTCGTTGTGGGAGGCGCCGTGATGGGATATTTCGGTGCCCTTGCCTGAGCTTATTCCCAGATCGCCTGACTCCTGCGGTGAGGGGGCGAGAGGGGAAACGGGCAGGAACAATGCCAGTGGAGGGTCGGGCCCTCGAGAGAGACGGCAAAATGAAATGACATTGGAGGTTTTCGAGGAGGAACGGCGGCGCAGCGGACATCATTCTGGTGATGAGGATTAAGATATTCTGAATGGAAGCTCAAAGGACAGAAGGATACAGTGACGGTGTATCGGGGAGGCTGAGGAGCACACTTCAAGTTAAGGTCATGATGTCATTTAGGGGATATGAAAGGGCAGAGATGAGAGGAAGAGCTAGAGGCGAGATGAGGGATCTTGAACTTCGTCATCAGCCATGCGTTGTGTTCCGGCGTTAATATCAGCCGACTTAATTAGACACCGCTCAGGGGGCTGTGTTTGTTGTGGCTCCTAGATACTGATCCAGGACCACATTGAGACGTGAAAAACTACTCTGGAGAATCCTATGAAAACTATACTCTGAACAGTCTTCCACCAGTAATCGGCATTATTTACAGTCAAGTCCATACCGATGGGATTGCGTAACAAATATGGCTGTGATCCAGGCAGTTTTATGACGCTAGAAGCTTGTTGGCGCTTGATAGGTCACATGGTCGCTAATTGGACAAAAAGTACCCGCAGTTCATTTAAGAAACACATTTGAACCTTCGACTTCTGTCTCATAACTTTAGACACATTGTTGTAAGATGGTCAAACCGTTAAATTTATTGAAATGCAGTAACATCTGAGCATGACCCACTTTTCACTTTATCTGTTTTACATGTCCCGTTTTCATTCGTGTCAAACAACGTCTTAGCCACTAGGATAAATGCCTCTTGAATGTAAATTGTAACTATATTTTCTAGCTATTGGTTATCCTCTTATCTTGGATCTACTTGTCACTATTTGGAGTTGAAGTAAAGATGAGCTACTCTATATTCTTCTCTGTCAGCCAGGTGCTATGAATACATTTTACTACTTCTCTATGACACAGATCTTAAAATATGGATTTACCGCTGCAACCTTGGCTCTAAATGGGAAACACTCCTATGCTACTCCATTTGCAAACTAGCAGCCACTGGTTCAGTTGTATTCTGACCACCACAGAAGCAGTGCCCCGTCCAGGTCAAGGGAGCAGCTGCAGACTGGAGCCAATGGTGGTGGAAAGTTTCTCCAAGTTGAGCAGAGCAGGAAAGGGGCTCAGTGGAAGGAAAGGTCGGGACCAGTCGTTCAGATATCCTGGGGGAAAAATCCATCCTGACAAATGTACTTTCTCATTTGTGTCCGTCATGTTCACGACTTTGTGTGCTCCAAACATCAAAATCCTTTTTGTAGCGAGAAAAGACTGAAATCAATGCAGCTTTTGTTCCAGCAAATGTCTGGCCAAGAGAGCTGTGTAGAGGCCAGTCGATGGGCCGCAGCCTCCCCTCGGCTCCTTCGGCAGTGCCTGGTCAAGTCTGTGTCCGGTTTTAATTCTGTGGATTCCGCTTCGTACAGACGGGCTCGTCCTCTCCACGGACCGTTTACTGAAGAGATCAGATCGCTAATGCTGCAGATAGTTGGACAGCGGCGCAGACATCGGGAGAGCACGGTCAAAGTTCCTCAAGAGGAGCATTCCCAGGCCCCGCGCCATAAATACCAGCTACACGAGGAAATCACAGTGGTCTGTGGAACCATGGACACTGGCCTGAATATCACCCAACAGGCTCTCACAGGGTCATCTCTGCACCATGGGAATATTGGTGCATTAGCTGATTTCTGACCATTTATGGGAGCAATTTATGGTCAAATGATTACAACTTCCCCAAATCCTCTTCTGGCTGTCAGTGTGCAGGGGGGGGGAATGGCGGTCTTTATACGAACCAACATTTCTACAAGTTTCTACACATTTCTAAAAATAAAATAATTATGCAATTACAGTTTTCCCTTCGTCTCCATCCGTCTTGTAGCCGGACGTTGTGAGTTGTTTCAGTGGCTGCGGGGGAAAGCAGCGTCGCCACTGATCCAGACAATCTCACTTCATCTCACCGCTCACTGCAAAACTTCGAATAACAGGAAGGACGAGCACAACCAGTCGAGATTGATAACGACCTGGCTGCCTTGAAATGTTAATTTGACATCTTCACCTTTGAGCCACATGTTTAGTCTCAGCTGACATCTAATTATCCAGCCAGTCCCTTTTGAGATTAACCGAAAGGTGAACGCTGTTGATTCTCCTTCTTAGTACTCTCAACACCTTTTTATGAAGGAGTACGGTAAGGATGTCATATAGAAATGTAGATTTTCTTCTGTTGACGGTAGTTCTTTTTATTATGAATACATTTGTTGATTACAGTTCAGAGACTATTTTGATTTACATCTCTCCAGTCAATAGATTGAGCTGCAGCAGTGGCTGTGATGCACAGCTCATGGAGGTTATAATTAAACAATAAGGTACTCGAGGCAGTACTTTGTCGTCAATAATGTCCGCTTTAAGGGTGTTGTAAAAAAAACAACTTGTAAAGGGCATTATTGACTCCAAAGTACTTCTTCGAGTCCCTTATTGCTTTTATAATACGGTTGCGTATGAATATATATCAGTAAATAGTAAGCTGCCTTTCAGCACAAAATAGTTGTCGCCGCCAAATGTTGTGTATCGCATTTCAGTAGCTGAGAGAAAATAGTCAGAATCTGTGAATATGTTTCCAACTTTGTTTGCGGATGTGAACGCGCTTCATCAAACACCAGCACCGTCCCCCTAGTGGTCTCCCTTTACATTGCAGACAGTGCCATATAAATCACCCGCAGTATTTCATTCATACCTTCTCTGGTTCTGGTCTACAGTGTTTCATTCATATCGTCTCTGGTTCTGGTCTTCAGGTCTACTGGTTTCTCTTCACCAGTCTGTGAAGCAGTTCATTGCTCCCTTCGTTTGGCTGACGGTGTTTCTTTCATTGTGCAACATTTCATAGGTCTCACTTTCTTTCTTCTCTCCGGTAGCATGACGTCAACCTGAAGTTTCCTCTTCGACTAACCGCTCATCTAAAGTCACTTCCTCCAAAATATCAAATTTCTCAGAAACATGTTTGTAACTGTCGAGCTTGAACTGACAACTAACGGTCGTGCAAAATGTACCGTTATTGTTATTTTGAGTGCGCACTGATATGGAACGCTCAGATAAACGTAAACAGCTGTCGGACATTATGGACGAATAAAGTACACCTCGTCGTGACTCACTCTCAACCAATCAGAATGCTTGATTTTATCTACCCGTATTATATAGGTACTTAAAAGCCCCTCAGGCCCACTTGCTGTCATGTGCATCACATTTTTTTGTCCTAACTCAGGATATTCTGTACACACCATCTGGATACACATATATTTAGATTCAGTGTGACATTATCACTCCGGGGATAAATTTGCTTAGAATCAAAGAAATGGACACTTTTTGTAATTCGAGAACTTGCCTGGGAATTATCATTCATTAAATGATATTTGCTGATTCTGTACACTTTGTAATGGAGACATGTGTTAAGTGCTTTTTTTCTTTGAACAAAGTTCCACAGCCCATTATACATGACTATCAATCCATTATCAAACTGCTTGCCAATAGATTTTCTGTATACCTGGAATAACCTGGGAAATAAAGTTAAAGTGTGTTTTTGTGACCTCAACAGCTAGATGTTGAAACTTGTTTTGCAAACAGAATAATTATATCAATTTAAAAAGATTAGATTAAGGCAGAAAGTTTATGTTTGTGTGGGTGTTTTTTCCCTGAAAAGCATGGCAAGAGATGAAGCAGCAGTGAGAAATGTAGCATCTTTCACACTTCAGCGCCGCAGATGAGAGATGCATCGGTGATGACCGAGTACTAATGCGTCTGCGCTGAACTCCTGAGCTTTAATACCTGGAGGAGAAGGTTTTTGCCACATTACTCCTTTGAAAAGTTGTGCTTTCTCCCTCTTTTAATGGACCGTTTTTTGATCTCACACCTAGATATTATGGCAATTTGAAAGACTATCCCATCGGCGAAACATTTTTATAAAGCTCTGCAGAATATCGTTGTTTCTCTGTGGCCTGAAGTGGCAGAGTGGTCGCACAGGACCACAGTGCTGCATTAGAGAGCACAAAGGGGCGCTATTATATATCCCTCAATATAAAACAAGTGCTGCAACATTTACGACGATAACGGCAACCAAAAACTACGGGGAACGGTGCAAAATGAAGCTTAGCACACAGAGTTGTGATTGCCAAGAGAATAGCGATAACGGTGGAGAGTATATAGGTTGATGGCAAGGACACTAGCAGGGGTCGGAGGAGAAAGGAAAGAGAGCGAGGAGGATGAGATGTGAATAGTGCTTATTCAGCGGTCGGCAGCAGTGACTGGTGTGTGATGGGATGGAGCTGCAGGAACCGTTTCACACTCTCGAGGCTTAAGCAGGGTTGTTGAGGTCAACGGCCAGTGAGAAAGTATGCACAGTGGTGTCTGGATTTGCATGCCTTCCTCCAAGGCATGTTCGCGAGGAGCCTCCATCACGTTCAAAGGGAAGATCTGATGAAGCGAGCGAGAGGTCGGCAAAAAGGAGAGGAAGGAGGCGTTCCTTCATCCTGTCTGCTCCACAATAGATGAGGGCCCGAGTGTCGCGTGACCTGCAGTGGAAATTACCCCGCCACGAGCAGCCAGTGCCATCTGCTGAATGAGCAATCAAAAGGGGGTCTGCAGACTGACCACACGCACACACACATACAATATTTATGTGTGCGCATTATGCATGCAAACACCGTTTTGAGATTCTGCACAGCTTTGGTCTCAAAAGCGACCCGAGGAAGTCAGAAAACCCCAGACCGCTCTTGCGAGGAGCAGAGCTGGGAAGCACAATGGCCGAGCGCTGTCGCCAAAGACTGCACTGCTGTTTAATAATGCATCTGGCTCCAGTGTTGGTCCCTGGGAGGGGCTTAGTGGTGGGGGTGTGACTATGAGGGTCCAAATGGGCTGAAGTAGCCCACGTGTCAAGTGACGGATTCATTCCCAGCTGAGATGCTATCCCACGGATTAAGCACGCTTTGAGCTGGTATTAATTAATTAATTAAAGCGTGTCTGAATGAATTGAAATAGAATAAAAGATCCATCCGAATTTATTGATGTCCTGCTGGAACTGGTGTGTGGCTTTGATGTTTGAGATTGCGTTCACGATCACCTCTGCATTGCAGTGGGGAGGTCAGATTGGTACAGGCTTGTTGCGGGCTGTGCTCCGTCACCGGTTCCCCCCCGACGCGTGAGCGGAGATTACTTAATACCCCGCCGTTGAGGAATGTGACTGCAGATTTCGTATCCGTTAATGGCTTTTACGAGACGAGGAACACGGGCGACAGAAAAGGCCGATTCTGTTTTATTTGTTACATAAGCTTGGCGGCTCCGAGGCGGAAGAAATGACCTGAGAGATTACTGTCACACTTCCTTGTGTACCTCCACTGCTGAGTGCCTGCTCATCCTGGTGTGTATGTGCTGTTGTCTGGATTTCTGAGCATACGGAGAGTGTGGGTGTGGGTGTGTGTGCGTGCAGGGAATTGTGTGCGCCTTTTTTAATGCAGCTGTGCTTTTCGACTTGTTAACCCCACTGTGGGGAAGTGTGGGCTGCAAGGAGCTGAGTGGGTAGGAAGAGGTGGCATGTGGCAGAACGCTGGACAGCCTGCACTGCCAATTTATGACCGTTATATAGGATGTATACCGTAGAAGATGTGAGCCAGCACATTGTTTGACATTTTTCCCTCAGTGTGAGGGAATTCAGGCCAGTAGTCTATCCATCAGTTCATCAAACAACAGAAACTAGACTTTTTTTAATCTTCTAATCACCGTTTATCATGGACATGTTCACAATTTTATGTTGTTTAACAAATAATCCTTTGCGTCTTGGCAGGGATCAATTTGGAAATACTGCACATCAGTGGAAATCATTATTTTAATGGAAACAATCACCAGTCTCCTAATGTGCTTTAAAAGAGTAATAAAGATAGAAACCCATATGCAAAGAAACCCATCTCACTCACTTCAAGAATGAGAGCGTTGGCCACACACATTCCTCCCAACAGCTGAGACAGTAGACATGGCCTATTTCCAATAGTTCTTAAAATACATTTGCATACTTTTAACAATCAACATCAACTAATCCTTAGAGTTGAGTATAAATGTGTTTTCACAGCGTATTATTGGTAAACTGCATTCACTACCTGGCTCCTGTCTGACCTGTCATTCTAGACTGTTTTCATATTTATCTATTCCAGTTTCTATTATCATTATACATACGATAACCCCTCACTGACCCCAACTTGAACATACAGTCTTTCCCCGCTCCGTCATATAGTAGCATGATGCTCTCCTTGACACTTGCCTTTATCAAACGACTGGGATGATGGGAAATTGATCCCAGGTCCTTTTGATTGTAAATCCATCCTGACGTTATGACTTTCACCAGTGAAATGAATTGGGGGGGGGGGGGAGAAGATTTAAAGCATTAAAAGATTATTTAGATACATCCGTGCAGTGATGCCTATAATGGGAATGATTCCCTGAATGACTACCCGTTATCTGGCCCGGAGGCGTGACCCAGGACAGCACATTACCACATAGAAGGAGGCAGCCATTGTGTAGATAAATGGCGAAAGGTTTCCTCTCCCCCTGAAGGGCACCATGAAATGGGAATTACGTCAACGACAATATTCCTCAGCACTGGTGTCTAAAACGCTCCCCCACACGGCCACGCTGCTTGCCGAGCTCGGCAGCCGGATTCGCCCTTTAGTGTTTGGAGATAAACGGATGTGTTGTGAGGAAGAAGAGGTCTTTAAACTGCTGTCATTTTGTGTTCGGATCCAGCCGCAACAACAGAGCTGTCCTGATCAGGGGTGAGGGGTTCAAGGACCGAGCATGTCACATGTTGGACAGCTCTCTAAGGCCCTCTGAGGCAAGTTCTCGATTTGGGATATTTAAAAAATCGAATTGAAAATTAAATTGAATTGAAGGGAGATTTTAATATGTAAAAAACAAACACAAATACCGTATTTTTCATATATTGCGTGATCTGTAACACCTGAACACAAGTGATGTGGTAAACAATACAAACTGAGTTTTAAACCACCTTAAAGTACTCAATAAACTATTAAAATAGTTACTACAATAGTAATGGATGTACTTGTATTAAAAAGCAATTATAAGCTTACAAGATATCTAATGTATTAATGTAACATCCAGTTTAAGATCAGTTCCAAAGGATACATGTAGTGAGTAAAGAGGTACTAGAATTAGTCTAACATGGCTAACTGTCTGACTGAAAAGGGAGGCAATACACTATGAACATTGTAACATGATCATTTATCACATCACACAGTTTGTCCCAGAACCACTAAAACAATCCAGTTTATTTTCAGGCACTAATTTCATTCCACACTCAAGGCGTCTCTGCTTACCGGAGGAGGGACCAGATAAATCTTCCACATTGCTCTGCATAGATAATTTCTACTACTGAAGCAGAGGCAGGAATTTCATTATGCCGCTCGACTCCACCACAGCGAGGGGACGCGTTCACACATGGGGGAGGTACTGATAGTAGAAGGAGCTGCAGCAGTTTCACTCTCGGAGTCGGATTCCCTCCCTGGGGTTGATGCGGTGTGGATGTGTGGAGGTTCTTTCCCACTCAAACCCGGCCCGTCTTTGTGAGATCGTTACGGCCGTACTCTATGAGCGGGGTTGATCCTAACTGCGGATCGATATCATACCTCTTGTAGAGCAGGGAGGAACCGCCTGGGCTGCTAATAAAGCAATACAATTGTGTATCGATCGCTTGATGTGCCTTTTAACGTTTTGAAATTGTATGTTGTGTTTTTATTAATTAAATTCACACGTGTAGTCTGATGAAATGCAGCGGAATTCAAAGCGCAGTGCAGATGAGGATTGATAGTAGATCAAAACCAGCACATCAGGATTCAGTGCGAGTAGGACAGAAAAGGAGGGGGGGGTAGGAGGAGGAGGAGGGGAGGTGAGCGAAGGCGAGGGGCAACCCCCCTTTCTAGACGAGGGATTCCTTTACTGCAGTGATCAGCAATCCCTCCTCTTCCTCCTCCTCCTCCTCCTCTCCTTCCATCCTCCTCTCCTCCAAGCAAGTCTACCGCTCCTCTCCTCCCTCCCTTGCCTTTTATCCACACTCCCGGCAGCTTTTCTCCTGCCTCCGTTTCCCTTTATCCCCTCTCCCTTTATCCCCTCTCCCTTTATCCCTCTCTCTCTTTCTTTCTCTCTCTCTCTCTTGCCACCATCTCCTCTTCCCACCCCCAGTACGGTCATGTTTCAGTGGGGAGTTATGGTCTGTTGCAGGGTACAGTACATATGCATCACACGGTTAGAAATGCAAGCGCACTTGTGACTCGCGCCGCTTTCCTCCAGCCTTCATTTATCTCCATCGCTCCCCTGCTGCCACTCCATTTGTCCTCGTCGTCCACACCTCTTTCTCTCCTCCAGCTCATCTGTTCATCTTCCCAGCCATCGTCGATGGCCCGTTCCCGTCTTCCACTCCCTCTCTCTCCCGCATGACCGCATGACATTGATTTCCAAGGTTGCTGTGCTGTTGACTGCTGCTGCGCTGTTAAATATTTCAGGCAGCTTTTCAGTGGCTGTGTGCCGAGGAAGAGGAGGGGAGAGGAGGAGGAGGAGGAGGAGGGGGGGGGGGGTGCTCTGCTCTGCTGCAACTACTGCTGACAAACAGACGGGTGAACAGACGGGTGGACACACTCACTCTCACTCACGCGCACACGCTACTTGCAGGCAGAGATGTATTGGCACATGCATGTCACCCCACATATGGCTCTCCATGTACCCCGGTGCCACACTCTTTCTAGAGTGTGGTACGGATTCGGGGAGCGCGTGTCAGTGGATGTTGTAGGCTGTGTTCTCGGGGAAAATCTGGTTTCAAGTATCTGAGAAGTTGAAGTTTCTGAATGAGCAAAGCAATGCTGGATCTCTCGGTGGTGTCAGAAGCCAGAGCGGACACCCCTTGGATCACTGTGCAGTGGTAGCAGATACCTTTTATAAATGTTTTCAGACCTCTTCAACTTGTTTTTATATTTAAAGACATTTTTATTTTCTCTTGCGGGCTCTAACAAGAAGGCAAAAAACAAAATAATGAAGACTCAGCAAGGCCTCCAGCTGGGGACCCTCGCTGAGCCTCTGCATGGAGGATAGTCAGCGGAGCGTTGCAGCGGACTGGTTAGCGCCGCATCACTAATTCATGTCAGTAATGGTCAACTATTGGAAAATCACAACAATGTCCATGTGGGCGAGAAAGTGAGAGTGGTGGGTCATTGTTTGACACATTTATCCCTCCCACATCCTGATTGACAGCTCTGACATTTAATCGAGAGCACTTGATTGGCTACTGTGGTCGTCAGGTCGATGGTGGAAGACGCCGGCCGCCTGAACAAACATTGATCTTGACTCTACGACGTTGATTATTTGCTCGCTATCTGACCGTGTGCATATTGTAAATCTGTTATTAATACAGTGCTGGTTTGACTGAGAGCATTGAGTGGGAAAGATGCCCTGGGAAGTTGAAGGTTTAATGAATGTGCTGCTTTACACTCTGTGCTGTATTTGCAGGTTGGCACAACAATGTCACATGCCAGGGCCTTTTGGGAGAGAAACGTAACCTTTTGATTTTCCTTGTGCAGTGGAAGCAGGTTTTGTTTGTGCGCGTGTTCATAACTAACTAACACCCCCCCCCCCCCCTCCCCTTGCCTCCTCACTCCCAATTATTGTGTGTAATGTGAGTTCTGACAACCTGTCGTCGTATGCCTCAAAAGGCCCCATCGCCACTCGGCAGAAAACATGACACGCTCTGTAATTCTAAACACGTGCAGTCACTCCTCCTGCCGGGTTACGACAGCCTTAGAAAAAAAGGAGGGTTTTCCCAAACTCTGCTCCTCGTCTTCCTTTCTTCCTCGCTCACTCCAGGCTGTTACACAAGTGGAAAATTCATACTGAACTATATGTACTGTTGTTGTTTTACGGGCTGCATTTAGCTGTTTTCTTCCTGCCTCTTCCTCTGTGTTGGTTTCCTCCAACTCGTGGTTACTACGTCTGAGTGCTGGTGTATTTAGGAGTGTGTGTCACAGAGTTTTTTTTGTTTGTTCTGCGTCATCCCGTCATAAAATCTGTTACCAGGAAGCTGCAGTTGAAGCTGTGCTTCGTGGGTGTGGCTCCAGCCTGGATATCAGAGCATTTCTAGAAACTGGAAAACAGAGGAAACCATTTTGTAACATAACCCGTATCGTCGGTCTTGAAAATGAACAATTAGCGAAGTACAAGGCCTGGAAGCAGGGTCGTGTCATGTTGCTGCTCAGTGTCACCCGTCGGCTCACGGCACACTTCCGATGTCGCAAACACGAGTCATAAAAAGTCTGTGTTCAAGTGGAATAACCAGATTGTTGCGCTCTTGTCGTCCTGTCTGCAGGTCTGGAGGGGCGCCCCATCATGGCCAGGCCAGAGACTGTTGTGTTCCTCCGCCGCTCCAGAGGGTAAGTCCTCGCCTCCTCTCACTCTGTTTGTTTCTGTCCACGTGAGCATCGAGGGTTCCCCGCATCCAGCCTCGTACGACACACACGAGTTCCTCGCTTAAGGGGAATGCTGCATTGATCAGACACCGGAGGCTCGTTTGAAATTAACAGTCAGGAGTCATTAATATGGAATCGGTCTCGGAGAAGCATCTGCTTGTCTGTGCGAGAGGCGGGAAGAGATGGAGAGTGTGAACTGAACAGAGGGAGGAAGAAGAGGGGTAAGGGGGCTGAAAGGAGGAGGAGGAGTAGGCGGCAGGCGTTGCAGAACATACTGATGGGATTTTAAAGCCTTGATAGCTGGAGGATAGAAGCAGAGATGGGCAAAGCATCTTCACACTTTACCCAACGTGCATGTGGCGACAGGATAGTGGAGGACACGGGGAACAGGTGCAGGAACGCGCACGACGCTCGGGGCAGAGTTTCAAATTGTCACCGTGATGAAGGAGTGGGTGTGAAATACAATGTCTGCACCCCTGCGTCTTCGAACCTGGTCGAAAGACACCCTGGAGACGGAGCCCAGCCGGTACTGCCCGTGCCGGATGATGATCCTTCACTTTCATGTGCGAGCTCAAGCTGAAATCTGCTGATTCACTGCAGTGGTCCCCGAGCGTCAGGCCCAGGTTGTTTGGAGCCGCAGCTTGGATCACCTTGGGCCGCCTTGGGCTCTCAGCTCTCAGCGTTAATCCATGGCTTTGTCATACTCGGCATGATAATAGTATAAGCTGCACCGGTTCATTATCACCAGAGTTTGCTTTCAGACCAATAGTCTGCATGCTTTCAGTATATTTCCGTGTAGACATGTATACGCCTGGACTTGCAAGTGTGTGAACACATTGATGAATATCATTTCGTCATCTGTTGAATTCATGAAGGATTTACAAATGGCTTTGGAATTGGTTCCTTTTTGCAGATACTGTTGCAGTGTTTAACGCAGCGAGAGCCTGTTAGATATTATCTGGCACAGAAGAGTTCACTAATGTGTCATAAAGCTCAAAACAGGGATTCCAGTATTGTACTTTGGGAACCAAAGTGGATTGATGACATGATAGATAATGAAGGGTTTGTATTTGGGGATTGGCTCTCGTAAGTGGAGCTCTTTTGTTGTACTGCCCCCTGCTGGGTTTCACTCCACACTCCTCTGTGTCGCAAATCTAAATAAGTAGCGCCCAGTTAGCGCTGTCAGAGTGTGAGACTCTTATGTTGGAGTTAGTTTGAGGCCCCTAGATTATATGGTCAAATGACAGGAATTAAAGTTCCAAACAGACAGAAGTATTTTTTTTTTTAGCATTAGTAAGTAATTCACTTTTCTGTACACACAATGCTATGACTAACAAATCTACTGTTGCATCCCTATTAAATCAGAAGCATCATACTCAATTACGACCTTGGGGTGTCATCTTCACATTTCCTCCTTGTGTGACATTTGTCATTTCTCTTGCCTGACGCCCCCTCACAGAGGTGACGGTGGTGTATCAGAACGGGCTGCCGGTGATCTCAGTCAGTTTGCCGTCCCGGCGAGAGCGCTGTCAGTTCACCCTGAAGCCGCTCAGTGACTGTGTGGGTGTGTTCCTGCAACAGCTCCAGGCGGAGGACAGAGGCATCGATCGGGTAGCCATCTACTCCACGGGTACGTTCACACACACACACACACACACACACACACACGAGCCCTGGGCACACACACACTCCAGCGCTGCATCCTTTTACCCCAGCAGGTGATGCATCTACATGCTTTCAAGTGTTCTTGTGTTTTGATGCAGGCAGTGTTCCCGCCGCAGTGGCTTTGTATCCAAATGTAAAATCACTGCATGCACCATGAAATAATTAAATTGTAAGCCTGCTGCTCTGCACAGAGCGTTGGTTATACAGCAACAACTGGGACTTGAAATCATACTCTTCATGTGCAAGTGCATTTTTAGCTCTCATGATAATCAGACAGCAACAAGCCTGATTAACAAAGGACTTTGAGGATATGTGAAGTGGCCGCCCATCAGGGCTCTCCCCCCTCCACACACACTCCTCATGTGTCTCTCTCTCTCTCCAGATGGAGCGAGGGTCGCCTCCTCCACAGGCATCGACATCCTGCTGCTGGATGATTTCAAGCTCGTTATCAATGACGCCACGCACCTCGTGCGGCCACCGAGGAGAGGTGAGGGCCGCCAGAGGAAAGGCCGCTTGCTCACGCAAGTGGATCGCGTCTTAACGGTTTTTTGTGCGTGTGTTTTCATTTGTGTGTTTGCTTCAGAGCTGCTGCCCCACGAGGAGGCGGAACGACTGAATGACGTCAAGTTTCTGGTGCAGCAGCTCTACACCACCCTGCGCATCGAAGAGCACCAACTCGGCAAGGAGCGAGAGCTCATTGGACGGCTGGAGGACCTCAACTCTCAACTCCGCCCCTTAGAGCAGGTCCGACTTCCTTTTGACTTTACTCGTTTACATGATAATAATTGGAATCTTGCTTTAGTCGGACTATGCTATCTTTTGGGGGATCTGCTATTATCCCAATATACATGGCGGTGAGTAATTCGAATCATTGGCCGAAAGCATGTCACCTCCGATACGATAGGTGGCGCTGTTTTCATTACAACTCGTGGTGATACGGCCATTTCCGCTTGCGTGCTCATGCACAAAGACGCAAAGTCCGGTTCCTAATCCAATTCACCGTGACATGCCGCGATACTCGGATTATCAACCGGATCGGATCGAGTTATCCAGGGGTGTTAATCGGACCGTAGTCGGACCGCACATAGTCAAACAAAGGTGTTTACATGAAACGGATAATTCAATTTCAGTCCGACTAAGCCAGTTATTCGAATGCATGTAAGCACGATCTGATCGTGCTCTTTTTTAACCAGCCAATGACAGATAATTGAAAAGTTAAAAACAAGTGAACTTGCAAATTTATAAGTTGCATATTCTTGCACACCTTTCAATCAAAGCCAAGCGGCGCTATAGTCGCTCAGAATTTTAATGTCTTTAATCCTCTTATCTGCAGATTTATTCATTTGGGATGTTATCATCACGCCTTGTTGCCTCTCAGCCCTCAAGGATTACTGATTTAAAGACGGTCTGACCGGTTGAGCCCTCTTAATTATGGGGTTTCAAGGGTCTGAAAAAAAACAACGTATAATAGCTGCTAAAAATGCTCAATAATGCAAATAATTCGCTACACTCTCAATACACATCCGCTTCTTTTCTTCCATTTAAACCGTCTGCTCGCTTCTTCCCCTGTGGATTGGTAGGTGAAGGAGGAGCTGAAAAGGAAGGCCGAGCGGCGTACCACCTGGGTGCTGTGGGGCGGCATGGCGTACATGGCCACCCAGTTTGGCATCCTGGCCCGGCTCACCTGGTGGGAGTACTCCTGGGATATCATGGAACCCGTCACCTACTTTATCACTTATGGCACGGCCATGGCCATGTACGCCTACTTTGTTCTTACACGCCAGGTAAGACGAGTATACGAATACACAAGACAAGTATATAAATACACATGCGTGAATTCACGTTTGAAGTCAAGTTTGACTGTATGTGGAGCTTCTGCTGCTTTTTGGGGGAGGGCTGAAATGTTTAGTTGATCGACAAAAAACTGGAAGCAACAAACATATTTAGATAGTCAATTAATTATTTATTCATTCATTTATAACAATTATAGCAATCTAAAGATGTTATGACAATTTGCATATCAAAGGATGAGCTGATTTATCGTTAAAGTTTTCATATTAATCATAATAATAACCCTCCATCTGGTGGGCAGAGCTGTATTTTAAGTGCTTTTCCCAGCCAACAAATGTGATTGACTTTTTTCTGGAAGTTGTCCTCTTCAATAACATTAAACTATTTTAACAAAGCATTACAGTAAAGAAATCCAATAGCTCTGCATTCAATGGTAATATGTTTAGCTATTTAAAAGTCCAGACACAGGCTTCAGCATTCAGAAGTTACCCCTAGCTTTTAACTCCAAGGACACAAGTCCATTTGATGATGAATTCCTCGCTGGTGTGATTTGACCCCAGTGAACAGAAAGCAGAATACACCTGTTAAAACGCTCCCTTCTACAAAGTGCTCCATCTGTGCCTCTTCATCACCCGCAGGAGTACCTTTACCCCGACGCTAGAGACAGGCAGTATCTGCTGTTCTTCCACAAGGGGGTGAAAAGAACACGCTTTGATGTTGACAAGTACAACAAGCTGAAGGATGACATCGCTGAGGTACAGTCGCCCGATACACAGTGGATGTGTTTTGTGTTGTTCAATGAGCACCAGGGGATTGTCACATTGTACGCTTCAATACTTTTGTAACGTTTGTGCAAAGACCCCGTTTCATACCCATCCTCACAAAGCTGACATGTTGAACTCTCCCCTGCTCCCCTCTCCAGGTGGAGTTGGATCTGAAGCGTCTTCGGGACCCGCTCCAGCTCCAGCTCCCAGTTCAGCAGCTCATCGCCAGTAAAAATTGATGGGAAGAGTGGCTTCCCCCCTCTCTCAACTCCTACCACCCCCCTTTCCCTCTTCCATCCAGCACCCCCCCTCCCCCGTTTGACCCCCCAACTCGTTCCTAAGACTCCTCCCTCCCCCATTCCTCCCACACCCAATAATCCAGTCCCGGTCTTGACTGTGGGAGTTAGTTTTTTCTCCTTTTTTTTCTCTTCTTTTTCTTTTTCTTTCTTTTTACTTTCCTGACTGAAAACTCCAGTTGGAATTGCAATTGAAAACCGCTAAAAGACAAAGAAGAATGGGGCGAGAGTGCGGGGAACTGAAACGCTCTCACAGCCGACGGATGGTGAGTGTGACGAAAAGGACAATGATGATGAAGGAATTAAACTGGGCTACTATGGATATGCCTCACGTCTCCGGAGGGACAGCCTGCAGGGAACTTCAGGGGGCAAACGGGAATCATCACACCTCTGGACACTGCAGCGCAGAGGACATGCAGAGGGGCAGTCACTGTTGAGTGTGAGTGTGTGTGTGTGTGTGTGTGTGTGTGTGTGTGTGTGTCTGTGTGTGTGAGTGCATGGGACTTTCAGGGTATACTGGGACACCGACACTGGCCACTCTGCAGGTCGACACAGCAGTGTAGTCCTGCTTCCTCTAGCAGTCAAACTGTCAACACACACACACACACACACACACTTACACACACTCTTGGTTGGGACAGGCTCCAGAAAGAGTCTCCATCCCAAAGTTTACAAGAAAGTCCTGACGGCGGCCGCTCCATCAGGGGGACTTTCGTCTTCCTGTGGCTGAACCCTGCTGCCTCTCCCTCCCGGGGCCACGCCTTCACCGGGGGACGGACAGCTGTCCCTCCCAGTGTGACCTGTGTCAGGGGTCTCGACTCGCAGGACAGGGGCATGACGACGCCTTGTTTCCTCTTCCTGTTGACGTCCTATAGCGGCCCGGTCTGTGCAAGTATGAGAGTACTACCGACAACAACATCACTGTGTGTTCTTTTATTCCCAAAAAACAAATATTTTGGCACTTTTTATTTTGAAAGCCATAGTATATTTGTTATGAAAATAATATAAATATATATATATATATATATGTATACAATCAATTAACCCGATGACCCGAGGCTAGTTTTTTTTTTAAGTGGGGGGAGGAGCTCTCTTACGAACATCCTTTCATCAATTAACATCCTTTGAAGATCTCCTGCCATGAAGGACCCCCGCTAACAGCCCAATGTCTGCACACGCTAAGCATTACAATGTATGCATCGATACCTTGAACTAACTAGTACACATCTTGCCAAACACACACAATGTATTTTACAGTAATTACATCCAGGCAGGTCGTAAGGTTCCTGTGCATGGTCACCAAAGGGGGCTGCGGGGGGGGGGACGACACACACATTGTTAAAGCCAATTCAGGGTGAACCCTAACCCATTGGAACGTAGAATAATGACATCCTTGACCTCTATAATCAGCTCATGAATACAAAGATTGCTGCAGAAATGCTTAACATACTGAAAGGTTTACGGCGTGCAGTGACCGTTGTCTTAGACGAACCCGCTGGCGCTTTATCATTTACGATACGGGAGGAACTGAGCGGCTTCAAAGGAGAGCAGATGCAACAGGAGCAGCATCTGAGCAAATTGCTCGCAGTTCAATATCAAATATCACGTATTTCCTCTTTCTCTAATCAACGGCATTGTTCTCGGAGGTGTATAATTGATATTTCCAGATTATTAGTGACCTGGCTATTATTTTAACAGCATGTAATGTGCATTTCAACAAGTGAGTTATTTTTTAAAGATTCTCCCTCACAAAGCATATAGACTAAATCACCAAAACAACCGTGGATTTGATTCATAAAAGTGTTCTCCTCCTACTGTTGCTGTAATGCCCCCCTGCTCCCTCAATGGCAAGGCAGGGAAGACTGCATGCTGTCGTATGCCCCTAGTAGAGATTTGTGAATGTGTAGGAGCATTATTGCAATTTTGTACTTAACTGGACACTTTTCTTTGCCACATCTAGCTGAAGTCTCATCCCCTTGATACGTTAAATGTAGCCATATGTTTGTGTTGTCCATTTGTTGGGTGGAAATGGTCACTGAAAGAGCTTTTATTCAGCTTTACTTAGTTTCTTGTTCAGGTTCAGGATTGGAAGGCCTGCTCTCCGGCCGCATTTATGTCCACCAAAAAAAGAAAAAGCTCTGAAAATCATTCTGCTGTAGATCAACTGCAGAGAGAAATCCTGTGACGCCCCTGAACATAGACTCTAGTGCAAGATCCTGAGTGTGTGTCGCGTGTGGAAAGTTGACTGAATCCCACTGAAGAGATCCATGTGTTCCACTGCAGATTTTCCATTAGAGTGCATGATTTTAGGTCAAATCAAAAGTTAGCCGTGCTGATCTCAAGGCAGGATTTGGTCTAATCTGTTTGTGTGTGTGTTGTCTCTAAGGGAAATTGTGCCTTTTGGCGGATTAATGATTTTAAAAGCATCACTAATGTAGCAAATTGGTAAACCGCAATGATGAGATCATTGAGAAAGTTAATCACCTGACTGGAAAGACACCTTCATATTGGGGAGGTTTAAATTTGAATATTTGGAAGTGAGAATAAATCTTGGTGTGTGTGTGTGTGTGTGTGTGTGTGTGTGTGTGTGTGTGTGTTGACTCCACGTGGGGATCAGTGAGTCCACCGGGGACAAAGTTCAGATCGCTTTATTCATGAATGCTTTTCCCTCAACGGCTGACTGTCGATAGAAATCAATTCCACCCTCATCCAACTTCATAGCAGAATTTTTCCAAGATAGGCCAAATTTTCCACACACATCCTCGCACACAAACGCACACAAATACACACTCACACACCGGCCATTGAGTTTGCTTGGAGATGTACCGTGGCAGGTGAGAGATCCTCCCCTCAGCTGTTTCCACACGACACTTCACAACATCATCCCCTCCTCCTTTTGATCACGCCATCCACCGTTTATTGCCTTTGTCTTTGTTCTTTTTGTTCTTGTTTACTTTTTACTAAATGAAATATATCAAATATAGGGAAACTTTATTATAAAGAGGGTGTTGCATGAATGTATGTCTACATGAGAAATTATGTGAAAACAAAAAAGATGATTTATCCAAAAAAAACTACAAAAAAAACTGCAAAGATAATTTAAGAACGTTGTTTGTAGAGGTTCCTAGTTATGAAGGGCAGCGGACAGGGCTGCGTCGTTAGAATCCGCCCTGCCAAATCTGACTTAAATCCCAGCCAACCAACTGCTCAAACCCACATCCAACCCCACTCATATCCTCACCTTATTTACTCCCGTGAACCCCTGCCTCAGCGTGGATTTACACGCCCCAATAAACGGAGAAAAGAACGCCTCCTGTAAGGAAGTCGTTCTCTTGACCTCAGTTACTAACGTCCTGAATCTGAGTCCAAAGGAAAAGTGTCAGACGCACTGTTAACTTATCGGGGAACACCTCCAACTCTCACCCCTCTCTCCTGGCATTTTTCATCCACTCTCAGCCTTTTTTCCTCCCAAAGCGACATTATTATTCTATTCTTTGAATGTGTGTTATGTTTTTAATATCTTGTTTGTGTGCACTTACAATAAGATGTTTAAAATGCCTAAAGAGCGAAGCAGAATATAGGATTGAAAATGATCTTGTACTCCAATCTGACCTCTTTTTTTATTTTGGTTTTCTTGTCCGTTTTTCTTCTGTTGACATGATGCTGTAATGTTGGCGAAAAAGAAAAATGTAAAATCCTGTACCATTTATGAAATATGTATAAAAGAGAAATGTAATTCAATTATCAATAAAATCCTTATCCAGGTTTTGGAGACGTTGGTCCAGTTGAAGCATCTGTTGTTGTCACTGAAAGGATTAATGTTCAAGAAGCAGCATTTCAAGGTCGGACCGCCTCCTCTGGCTCGCCTCGGCCTCCAGCTCTTCCTGTACAGGACATCCTATGAGATAGATGATACAATAGGTACATGAAGCATGGTTAAGAAATCTAAAAGGGTATTATGAAAAAAGGCAATGGCAAAAGAAAACATATACAACTAGAACGGGCACTTCGCATATCACAAGATTGAGCATTGAATTATGCACATTTTGGCATTAGTTGCATGCCGATTGGATATAAATTAACTATAGTAAAAAGAAAATGTTGACCTTTTCATGACCTTTGACCCGATCGTTCCCAAAATCCAATCAAATGGTCCCGGATAATAACCAATCATCCCACCAGATTTCATGCGATTCAGTTCAATACTTTTTTACTTATGTGAATAACACTCACGCACGCATACAAATACGCGGCGATCAAAACATTACCGTCCGCATTTTTTATGCGAAGGTAACCAGATTTTACATGATTATCATTTAACACGTGCACGCTGCGTGGGCTATGTTAGTGGCACTACACACAAAGTACAGCTGGGGCTTATGGGAAGGTTCATTTGTTCTTCAGCTATTTGGTACAAACCAAAAAATCAGACGATGTTGAACCTGATGATACTCTGTAAAGTCATGGGATCACCAAGGTGCTCAAATTCATCTAAGCGCTGCATGGATTCTATAAAGGCTCAAAAGGTCAAACTCCAGGTGGCGCAAGAGGAAAAGTTCAGGGATCACCAAAGCTACCGGGCTCTGCGGGCCACGAATATTGATGCAGAAATATATTTCAGTACAATCTGTCATCGACCTTCAGATTGATTTGCCGTCCACGTGCCTCGCCTGGAGCGCGGCGGAAGAAAACACACAATTTGAACCCAATACGGTTTCAGTGGAGCAAAGCCACTAAAACCAACCTCTCAATGTGATAGGAGAGTTTACTGGCTGGTGCCGTCTAATTGCCCGGAGTAATCACAAAAGAAGACGGGCATGTTCCACCTCATTTCTTTCAAGAGCCTGCTGGATTAATGTCTTCATTGATTTAATTACATTATGGGAAACAAAAACCACAAGCATCAGCTTAGTTTGGGGGCTTTCTAAATTATAAGGATCAAGCTTCATACAATGTCTGGCAACAAGGTTATTAGTTAGATGGGAAAGTATTCACTCGACTACCAGATACTCTGCACCACAGGTGCACAGAACCTCTGCGTTGCCATGACGTGACCTGCATCAGCACAAACTATAGAGATTAATCAGATTGATTTAATGCCGCGGCAGATTAGATCATTGCTCAGGGGTCCACTCGCTTTAAATCAAGAATACATTAACATAAAAGGTCCACTATCAAACTTTTTCACAGCATGACTGCAAGAAAAATGCATAAATTATGTGTGTTAGTTTAAGGTCATGTGTGTGAGGATTGAGGGAGTGTGAAGACTGCACCAACTGGAACAATGGGAGGATGGTCCTGTCATTGGATGTGGGGAGCAGAAGGTCAAGGGGTCAAGGTGAGGCAGACAGACACAACAAAATGACACATGCCGATAAGAGGCGCCTATTAAAGACGGGCTTCCCCTGAGGATGAAGGAGAAGAGACGCGTGCACACCTCAGGCCCGAGTAGCAGGGAGTCGATACAGAGAAAACACATCATGCTTTTTTGGGTGATTACAAGTCTGCTGCTGGAGAGTGGTGCAGGTGCAGGTGTAGGTGAGTATACCATTTGGCATGTTTGGCATGTTCTCACTTTCAAACAAGCAGGTATCTCCTTTTTCACAATAATATTTGAATTATTGTACGGCAATAAGAGTTGCAGTATTTTTTAACTTTAAATTAAAGAAGAAAGGTTGACATTGTTTCGTTCAATTCAATTCAGTTTATTTTATATAGCCCAAGATCACACATTCAGAATTTGCCTCTGAGGGCTTTACAATCTGTGCACATACAACGTCCTTGTCCCGGGACTTCTATATAATTGTTGTTGTCAACAAATCTCTTAAAATGAGCTGAACGAATAATGTCCGTCATCCAGTCCTGGTCCAAGATGTTAGTCACACATACACTTCATTTATTTAAACGTCGTACATTCCTACAGCAGCTGGACCTCGTAGCTTTCAGCAGATGTTTCTAAACTGCGATACATAATGCATTTTGCTGGGACTATTTTCAGCAGCGGATTAACAAGCATTTGATGCTCAAGTGAGCGTTACAGCAACACGTGGAATCTTTAATGAATCTTTAATGTTGTCCAATGCAGCTGTGTGGCTTAATGGCTTTTGGCCAATACTGGGTGGCACTGGGGGCGTACAGGTGTTAGCAGGATCAATTAATTGTTCGTTTTCATCTCTTCACATGATTTTCAGGGAGTAGGAAAAGTAGATAATTGACCCCTTTATCATTTCACCAAAAGGATCATTAATATTAATTAGGAACAACAATATGGTTTGGGGATTTTCATTTTCATTGGTGCAGATACGAGGCTTGATTCTGACTCGGGTCAGACTCGGCTCCGCAATCCCTTAATAGCCATCGTAAGTTATTCAAACCCCATCTGGAAGATTTAATGTGCACATTAGCATCCAGCCGCATGAGTCAGCTCTGTCCTCTGCCCCTTCTGTGCTGCCGGAGCTAGAACACAGTTGGGCAGTCGTACGTTTCCAAAACGGGTCGTTTATGCTGTCAGTGGGCCCGGGCCGAGGAGTGATCTACTTTTATTGGAGCAGCAAATAGTGACAAGATAAAGTGTCTATTAGAGGATGAAGGGTGACAATAATGTGTGTGTGACATCACTTATGCTCACAGAAATGAGTCCCATCTCGCACACATATTTCTTGACAGCTTTCAGGAACTCAGGAACTTCTTAACAGGATTTGAAATGTGTGCCTGTGTGTTTTGATGGTTACTTGTGAAAGCAGATAGCAGGCAAGGAACAGTTACCGTAAACTTCTTGTTAACTTCGGACTCCATTAGGTGTGAGCACCTTTCGCACAAGGTGCGGGAACGCGTTAAAAATAGATTTTTAATGTCCTGCAATCCAAGTTAATGGAAGGCCTGGCGTCTGGGGGTTGCTGCTCTAGTAAAGTGTCCTGTCCTGTTTGTCGGTCCAACGCTGACGATTCCTTACTGCCACGGTTTCTTCAACCCAGCTGATTCAGCTAATTCTCAGTGAATAACACTTACTCTCACCCATGGCCACTTTGCCCACTCCCATCCACCCTCGCCTGTTCTTCTTTCCTTTTTGTTTTATGTGTACCTCCTAATTACACTGTTGAGCTGGCAGCATGATAAGGAGAAACTATTGATTGTTTTGGCTGCACTTTGTTTACTCTGCTCATTGGGGTCGCTCTCCGGATTCTGCAGAGCTGGCTGCAGTGAAAAGAGTCGCTCGCCCCCGACAGCGCTGCATAAAGGGCTCTGTGTGTACGGTTTGTTGGCTTTTGGCCACTGCGGTCTAAAGGTCTGCTTCATGGCAACAGCTCTGCTCAAGTGACTGATGTAGAAGTACAAAGGGAAATACGTCTTTTCTATGGACTGAGCACAAGATTTAAGGATCACTTCACCAAATAAAAAGGTAATCTCACATTGGGGCACATTGAGGGATCTATCCATGCAGGTAGTTTGGGTTTCTGAGATTTCCATTTGTCATTGGAACTACTTCTTCTGGAAAGCTATTGGCAGTAAGGTATGTGGTTTATTACGAGTAAAAACAGCAGCAGGGCCTTGTTTTTGTGGGCTTTGTATGCCTTTCGTAAAGAAAGGTGTTGTTTGTTGTTCATGTTTCAAGTGGAGACCCTGTTTTGAATGTCTTTTCATTAGATTTATTTTTGTTCTTGTGAGCACTAAAAACAAAATGTATTTCACCTTCATTAAATTGTTGTACCATTCCATTATCCAAACTTATATAGCGGGGTGCTGGAGCTGATTCCCAGCTGACCATAGGGCGAAGGCCGGGTTCACCCTGGACAGGGCGCCAGTCCATCTCAGGGCACACATACAGTGCATCCGGAAAGTATTCACAGCGCTTCATTTCTTCCACATTTTGTTATGTTACAGCCTTATTCCAAAATGGATTAAATTCATTATTTTTCCTCAACACAAAAACCCATAATGACAAAGTGAAAAAAAAATTGCCAAATTTTTGCACATTTATTAAAAATAAAGAACGAAAACATAACATGCATATAAGTATTTTTGGAAAAAGTGAAGCGCTGTGAATACTTTCCGGATGCACTGTAGAGACAGACAACTCACATTCACACCTATACGGGCAATTTAGAGTTTTATTAACCTGCATGTCTTTGGACTGTGGGAGGAACCCGGAGAACCCAGAGGGAACCCACGCTGCCACGGGGAGAACATGCACAGTTATCAGGTTTGTTGTTTGTGTATAGTCTTAAACTGGAAAAGTGTAAACCCGAAAATATTTATCTCTGAAATCTAGTGGACTAGAAATATTAAGTGTAGCTTAAAATTTAAAAACTCAAGTAAAGTTCTTATTCTTGTACTTACTTGAGCAAATAGTACTTTCCACCTTTCAGACTGCACACATTGTCCAACCAGCTTCTCCGGCTCATCCTGCTTATCTTAAACACATGTTTACATCGCGTGCATCCTCTTTTCTAAAGCATGTGCAAGCCTTTCATCCGTCTTTGCCCCGCAGCCCTGGACCCATGCTCTGCCTACATCAGCCTGAATGACCCGTGGAGGAACTCGGACTTCCTCGTCAACCAGTCCTCCGGCGGGCCCCTTTGTGACAGCCGCGTGTCGGGGGAATGGTACCGCTTCACGGGCATGGCCGGGGATGCCATGCCCACCTTCTGCATCCCTGAGGACCACTGTGGCACGCACGCTCCTATCTGGCTCAACGGCAGCCACCCTCATCCCCACCAAGGCGTCGTCACCCTGCCGGTGTGCGCCAGCTTCAACGACGACTGCTGCCGCTGGAACGCCAGCATAGACGTGAAGGCCTGTACCGCGGGATACTTTGTGTATCGCCTGCCCAGACCCTCAGTCTGCTTCCATGTGTACTGTGGCCGTGAGTGTTCCTGTGTGATATGAGAAAAGTCCATTTTTGACTTTCCCTTTCTTGTCTTTTGTTGTTGTAGTGGCCATTTGTCGTCCGAAATCAAACAAAACTATAAATCAAACCGCCACTGATGCACCGTGGGTTTTGGTGTTGACGCACGCAAAAGAAAGTAATGTCCATTTCCGTCCGTTAGTGTTCTGATAATATATTTTCTAAACCAACAAAAAAAGAACAAACAAAATGTTGACACTTTCTCTCTGTGCTGTGTGTGTGGTAAAAAAACATTTGCCACCCTGGTGCATGCTGGTCCTGTGCCTATCCACCTCTACATGTAACCACAGGTGCCCAGTGTTACCCAATCAGTGAACCTACAAATAAATATATTAAACTAAACTACAACTATCATAAGAAACAACTAACATATCAAAACATAACCTAAATAAGCAATAAATAATCAATATTACTTTACAATAAAACTTAAATACAAATGTCAAATTAAATAGCTCCAACAGTTGTGTTAAATGTGTTTTTTGTGTGTCACCTATAGATTTCTATGACATCTGTGATGAGGTGGACTGCTCAGGTCCCGACTGTCCCGAGTCCGACTGCCGCTGTGCACCTGGAACTGAGCTGGGACCGGACCGACAGACATGCCTGGGTGAGGCGGACAGACAGGGAGGAAGAAAGAGGGCGGATACGTTGTGTCACCGAAGTGGAAGACAGATAGGCCGGAAATGGTTTCTGAAAGACAATAATAAGAGAAAGCAATCGGTCTGGCTTTACAGGGTCTTCACCCGTTGTTTTGACTAACGCATTCCTGAATATGGATAGGCGGCTATTCCTATTTACATGCAAATATATATTCAGATACCGAGGCATTCCCTGCAAAGACATGTGTGTGTGTGTGTATGTGCGTTATACTAGATGTTACCTAATGATGGGTGACACGCCTGCAGTGGGAACCTCGCCTGAAAACCGCACAATCTCATTGTTCACCCATCAACCAGATCTGCCCTCCACTGGCTCAGAAATGATTTCTTCCTCTCTCAATCTTCACTCACTCTCTTTTTCCTCACTCCTTGGAACTCTCCCTTCAGCTCATCCTTTTATTTGACCTATCATTATTTATTTCCCAGTCCTCCTTTAAAGCCCATCCTTCCTTCCATGAACACTCAGTGATTTGCCTCAAGGTGATGAACTCCACCGATCTGGTACTAAACCAGTGCTCATCTCATTATAATATCTGACCCAGCTGTGGTGTGTGTCCTATATTCAGATATCAACGAATGTGGAGAGGGAAACGGTGGCTGTGCAGAGGTGTGTGTGAACACCAAAGGCTCCTGGCGCTGCGAGTGTGGGTCGGGTCGCGTGCTTGACGACGATGGGCACGTCTGCAGAGGTACATCCGTGTTGTGATGTTCGTGACACACCAGTCGACATTGTAAAAATATAACCCAGGGAAGCACACCATTCTTTTTTCTTCTTGGTATCTGTGTGGCTTCATGCAGAGATAGCAGGCTGTCATGTCAACAATGGAGACTGCAGCCACGGCTGCTCCTCGATGCTGGATTCTTATCACTGCCACTGTCCCAGAGGGCTGGAGCTGGGAGAGGATAAACGCACATGTCAGGGTGTGTATCAGTGTGTGTGTGTGTGTGTGTGTGTGTGTGAGAGACACAAGCTGACATAGAGATGTGCGCATTCATCTGAAAAGATGTTCTTGATAGTCACGGTTTGACCAACATGCATTCCCTCTGGCTATAACTGAATTCCCAACATTTCATTGCAGGGTTATCTATGTCAGGGAGGATTGTTTCCTATCAGCAGGGGATAGTAACTAAACAACCATTTGGGGGGGTGCACAAAGATATGTTGCTTGCAGACCATTTCCTCAATGTCCTTTTTGGTAGCAAAGGAAAGCTAAAGTTGACATCCATCCATGCCCCGTCTCACGATGTGTGCCATGAGGACCGTAACAATAAACCGTCCCATTGTCTCCTCTTCCTGCAGTGCCAGTCCAGTGCGGCTCCAGCTCTATTGTTGTGTCCGTTCCTAAAGACCTCGTAGGAGGACTAGAGCTCTCCCTTTCCAACTCGTCTTGTCGAGGCGTCTCCAACGGCACACACATCAACCTCAGCTTCAGCCTCAAGACCTGCGGCACGGTGGTGGAGGTCAGACTGAATGCACTCAGGGTTTAGGCTCTACCGTTTGAGCCTGAAGCCACAGTTGATCATTTTAATTCAATCAGCCTCAGATGCTCCTACTCTCAGAGTCTGTGAGTTGTGAGTCTGCCTGTCTGTGCATGTGGGTGGTGGCCCCCTGATTGAAAGACGGACCTGAAACTGACCCACAATTCAATTCAATTCAGTTTATTTGTATAGCCCAGTTTCACAAATTACAAATTTGTCTCAGAGTGCTTTACAATCTGTAAACATAGACATCCCTGCCCCAAAACCTCCCATCGGACCAGGAAAAACTCCCAAATAACCCTTCAGGGGGAAAAAAGGGAAGACATCTTCAGGAGAGAACAGAGGAGGATCCCTCTCCAGGATGGACAGATGCAATAGATGTCATGTGACCAGAAGGACCGATTTAGAGTTAAAATACAGACAAGGAATCTGACAGAGTTTATCAATAGTTCATATTAGGCATATTCCACGATGGAGAGTTTGGATTTGAGATTCTTAACGAGCTGTGCCATCATCGTGGGTTGTGTGAGGTTGCCCTAAACTGCATGTCGTCCCCCCCCAGGTGACAGATGACAAGATCGTGGGAACCAACCTGGTGACGGGCCTCCCTCGGAGCAGCCCGGGCAGCAGCGGGGACTTGATAGTTCGCACCAGCAAGTTGGTGCTCCCGGTCACCTGCGAGTTCCCCAGGGAATACCAGGTGTCCGACGGGTACCAGGCCAGCCAGCGCAGCTCAGCCCTGGAGCTGGCAGGCCACAGCGAGGGCGTCTTCCCCTTCTCCCTGGAGCTCTTCAGGAGCGCCGAGTTCTCGGAGCCCTACCGCACCCCTCCTCAGCTGCGCCTGCACGACTCCCTGTTCTTCGGGGTGGAGCCGAAGGAGAGGGTGGAGGGTCTCTCTGCACTGGTGGAGAGCTGCTTCGCCACGCCAGGGCCCAGAGCTGACCAGGCCCTCAAGTATTATCTCATCAAAGACGGGTGAATGAAGTGGAAGTTTAAAGGCCACATGACTTAGCAGCAAATGCCTTGATCCAGAAGATAGCAACGCTGCATAAATGTAGACATCCATCCATTATCAATACCTCTTAATCCTCATTAGGGTCGCGGGGTCGCTGGAGCCTATCCCAGCTGACATAGGGCGAAGGCAGGGGACACCCTGGACAGGTCGCCAGTTCATCGAGGGCACATATAGGGACATACAACCATTCACTCTCACATTCACACCTATGGGCAATTTAGAGATCAATTAACCTGCTACATGTCTTTGGACTGTGGGAGGAAGCCGGAGAACCCGGAGAGAACCCACGCTGCCGCAGGGAGAACATCCAAACTCCACACAGAATGTGACATTACTTTCTTTAATTCATTGTTTTGGCACCCTCTAATGCTACGATATATTATATTACATGACATGTCATTTAGCAGACGCTTTTATCCAAAGCGACTTACAATAAATGCATTTTAACCTAGAGTACAAACTAAGAACAACAAGAATACAGAAAGTAACATTTCCTCAACATAGTCAAACAACAAAAGTACCATAATATATAATAATAATATTCAAACTATGCCAAGTTAACAACTACTTGTACATGTGCAGGTGTCATGTATGTGTTTAAAAATAAATCCTCTGCTACACAGAGAGTGAAGTGTTTTGTAGCCGCCCGCTGTGGCTGACGACCAATAATGTATTTATAGAAACTCCACATCAACAGGAAAGCCATCGGGAAATATTTGATTTTTTCATGAATCCTTTTATTTTAGGACCTGCAGGGCTGCTAACCTTGATAAAGACGATTATGTGAAGATATACAACCGCATGTAAATTGCATTTATGACTTAATTTCCCTCTGGCTTATTCTCCAGCTGTATAGCTGATGAAACAGTGACACAGTACTCATCAAAGGACCAGCTCTCCAAGCACTACCAGGTCTCCGTCTTCAAGTTCATTGGCAAGGACAACCGAGTGAGTCAAAAAAAGCACGCTGGGAGCCAGCTGGCATGTGTGTGAGCTTATGTCTGTGTAGCACGATACTGTAAATACTGTATGCCTGAGGGGACAGTGTCCTCGCGTTGCGTTCTCCTCCATCTACTCAAAACAAGCCTGTCTCCTCCGTTCACAGCAGGTGTTCCTCCACTGCCAGGTGTTGGTGTGCGGGGCGGGAGACTCCCACTGCGCTAAGCGCTGTCGAGGACGCGTCCGCCGAGCGGTTCGGAGCGGAGAACCTCAGGAGCGGCACACGCTGACCGGAGGCCCCATCTTCATCTTGCCTGACTAATGCTAACAAGCTACCTGATGCTAACTGACTCAGACATGCAGAATAATCAGTCATGAGAGCAGAGCAGCAGCTAAATTACAATCACAGTATCATTTAGATGAAAGAAGATTAACTGACCGTTTCAGTTTGTTTATTATATTATTTAAAAGTCCTTCACATACACATATACATGCATATGTATCGTATACACACTCTTCTTTACTCCTTTGTATGTTCCAGTGTCACAGGGATGGGGATCACTTGGATTCTTCTTCATTCTTTGTGTCTTTGCCAAATGTGCTGACATTGAAGCAAATTACATTTTTGTTATAAATCATTCTGATGCGCCACAGTTAATTTGTAACAACTAAAGTGTGAAGGGTGTTTTTTCTAGGTCACACGTTCAGGCCTTTCTCAGGCTTGATTTCAGTTTAAAGACTTTGTGGATTCATGGGAGTGGTTTATATTTCACACCATCACTGAATTGAGAAATACACCCGTCAACGCATGTTCACTCATTCCCTCTGTTTAATCGAGGCGCCACGTCACACGTCACACGTCACACTGTGGCGGAACAGAGATAGAGGTAGGGCGTGCCTGCAAAAGATGCCAATGATTCATCACTGACAATCTGTAATTAGACTTGTCAGTTAAACTGCAATTAGTCACGTATTCATTCAGAAAAACACATCAAATTACTGGTAAATAACTGGATTCAAACTCGTAGCTGTAATAGCACATCTATATGACGCTGACTTTGAGCATACTATCTTGACAAATAGCTGCACACAACAAACTATGTGTACCTTAGTAGTTAAATGATGTCATTCAATCTAGAGGAAATTAAACCAACTGCAATTTTCAATGTATTTGGAGTCATTAAATAAATGTATGGTAATGGTGTCATAGAGGCCTACACATTGGCCAAAATGAAATGGAGTATGAAGCGTACAACATGCATGAGCAGTTAATGAACATAATGAAAGTCATATTCAGATATATGCCAGTACTGCCTCTGACTACAACCTGAGAAACTGTTCATTTGCATTGTCCAATGCTTTTCTTTTTTCTTTTCCTCCTCCATGGCTATGAATCTTGAGTGGGCTCTTGTTCAGTATATCCTCTTTGGCAAAAGCCTATAAATACACAGCATAAACTGTCGAAATGCCTGTGACTCAGTTATGTGTCTGCACAAGCATCCAGGGAGTTTGTCCAGAGCGTCCCTCTCACAGTTCATCCCTCTCCTCGTCCTCGCAGACGCATGCTGCCCTCTGGCTGTTCATGTAAGGCCTGCAGCCCAGAGTCCCCACTGTGCCGTGGAGAGCGTCCGCCACCGACTCACAGGCTGAGGAGGAAAGATGGAGAGAGATTAGGGCTGGGAAGGAGGCAGAGTTTGTTCAAATTTTTTGCTGACTCATGAATTTGAGATAATAATAATAACTTTATTTATATAGCACTTTTAAAAACAAGGTTTACAAAGTGCTCTACAGATAAACAAAGCATAAACACAACTTAAATGGAAACAAAAAAGACCATACCATAAAAGCATTGAATACAACTAAACCAAACAAATAGCCAATTAAAATAAAAACATAAAAGGACGACATCACTTAAAAGCAGTTCTATAAAAGTGGGTTTTAAGAAGTTATTGATTCTGCCAGAGATGTTCCTGGTTCCACCCTAGATATATGTAGATAGCAAAATTCACTCACCTTGCACCTTCGACACAAAGCCCAGACTCTTCTTCAGGTCGCCGCAGATGCCGTGCAGACACAAGCGGAACTCTGAGTCACAGTCGTACTTGTTTGTGCCGCAAGTGTCGTAGCACATGTCATGTTGGTTACAGCACGTTGTCATAGCAGGGATCCCCAGGTCGAGCTGTGAAAAGAAGGAACACGCTGTTACTGTCAGGACAGCGTAATACTACAGAACATAGAGCCCTTCCAGCCATTAGGGTTAATGGTGTGGTTCTTATAAACAGGTGACCTACAACTGCATTCACCTGGAATCCCACCAGGGACGAGCTGCAGCCGTTGGGCTCCGGGTGCTGGAAGCCGGGCCGAGGTCGAGCAGGTTGTTCTGAGAAAACAGAGAAGTACCGGGAACGGTTTTAAAAGTGATGCGAAGGCCCGTCAACCAAATCATGTCGTCATGGACGCCCAGTCAGGGATGAACACCGTGTCTCTGTTCTTGGGTGTTGTCGTTTCACAGATAAGATGTCACTTCTGTTTGAGTACATCGGTGTCGGTTGTGTAACCGCAGGTACGTCTACCTCTCAGGCTGATAACGGTAATGTATTCAGGTTTCTTTATCAGCCACATGATGTAAATACGAAGCTGATAAACTGATACAGACGGATTGATTTGACGCATAAAAAGAAAACAAATGCAGTAGGAAAATGGAACGTGGTCAACATCATAATCAACAAACACATTCTGTGAAACAGGTGCACTGACTATCTTTATTTGATGTCTTTTGATCAACTCGAACAATCTGTCTATCTCTGAGTCCCACCTCCAGGCCACTAACAACCTTGTGATTCTCAGTAAAATAACAGTATACTCATTCATGAGATTCGTTCTTACCATATCTGCAGTGGTACTGACACACACCGTTTTGTCCCCCTGCCAGCTCCACCAGTGACCCAAAGTATCCATGGATACTCTGGAAACTATTTCTAATTGAGTTGAGGCCCCAGCTGTTATCGTCTTCATCCACCACGGGTTCCTCTGGCAACTGGTTGGTCTCGATTGGTCTGATGTCGTTGTCCTGAAGACCGGCGTCACCAGCTTCCATAGCAGGGGGGTCTACAGCAGGCCTGTCACTGTCTGTCTCCGGCTCTTCGGCTGTTGCTCCATCGCCTGTTGCTCCATCGGCTGTTGCTCCATCGCCTGTTGCTCCATCTTCTACTGGGACATCCACTTCTGGATTATCATCTGAAGGGTTATTTGGTATGACGTCGCTGTCCTGAAGACCGGCGTCACCAGCTTCCATAGCAGGGGGGTTTCCAGCAGGCCCTTCACTGTCTGTCTGTGGCTCTTCGGCTGTTGCTCCATCGTCTGCTGCTCCATCTGCTACTGGGACATCCACTTTTGGTGTGTCAGCTGAAGGGTTATTCGCCGTCATTTTAGCCAATAGATTTTCATAAAAAATAGAAGTGGCTGCTGGTTCCTCAACTGCAGGTGGATTGCCTAGCTGGGTATCTGCAGGAGCCGCAGCGTCTTCAGCTGCTACACCATCAACAACAGCAGCCGAGTCCACAGGAGGCACCTCCTCCACCGGCTCGATCAGGTAGTGGCCTATAGTGGCACACATGCCCGTGGACACGCAGAGGAAGAGCAGAACGACAGCCCGAAGCAGCATGGTGTTGGAGCGGAGACGATCCAAGCAGGAGGCCACAAGGCGAGGTGTTGTTCACAGGATGAGAAGAGACAGTGACACAGACACACTGCTACTACTGGACCTGCAAGCCAGTGAGCAGACTTTGACCTATGATTAGGTTTGAGCAGACAGCAAGGCACGTTGTCGTGTTGGGGGCAAAGGTCACCCTCTATCAATCCAAAGAAAGCTTCAATAATGACTATAATCCTCTTATTCTCTGTGATTCTTCAATTCAACACATAAACTCAGAAGTCACATGGAAAATGAGCCTCCAGTCCTCATCAGATTTTTCACCTATTGATTGAATTTAGTTCAAGTGAGTTTGCTCTAATATTGCCCTGCTATCTGCCCTACACCTGAAAGCAATATGAGCAACACATGTCTATCTATTATAAATCTGGAGCTTTGGGGCTTTGAAATGCAAACTAAACTATTATTTTTTCAACATAACAGTTGCTTAAAACTCCTATTTTTTTTTCTATAAAAAGAGTACTATGATTTTTGTATTCGTTATACTATGACTTAAGAAATATAGATATTATATTTTATTATATATTATATTTTTTAATTTTTTGTTGCATTTTACGACTTTCTTTGATTTTGTTTCGACACATTATACTCCAACATTTGGTTGACTTTTTACGACAACTGTGCAATTAATTACTTCCTATACTTTTTATAGCTCTTCAATGTCATCCATAGAGGCCACAAATCTACACGTGTGAAACAAAAGAAAGCACCTGACTTCCAACACAACTGAAAGAGGTCAGTCGAGGGGTCCCATCTTGTTTTCAGGCGGTCTTCAATGACACTAATACAAAAACAAGCACTGACATGTTGAATAATAATGATATACCAAAAATGAGTGTAAAATAAATGATCAGTAAAGTCTCCGCTAATGTTAAATGCATATTAATGGTCACCTTTGAATGGTAGAAAACTAAGAAATATGAATCCCTTGTAAGTCAACATACTAATATTACTATTCCAGAGGAAACTGAAATGCAATACATTTCTAGTCTAGCCTAGTATATAATCTACATTTATATTTAAAAGGCATTAAGACCAAGATTAATGGTGCAACTGGATTTATTCTACTACTTTTTCTTATTACAACTGAGATAGTAAAAGGCATAGAAATGATAAAGATACACTAAAAAACACATGTATTATTCAATTGATTTAGTTTTTCTCAGGCGGTCTCCGTGTTTAGTTTAAATGTTGACTGTTTACTGGGAGCTTTGCTTCAAAACACGATTGTGTTCAATATAGCCCAAACTAAAATCTCGCCAAAACATTGAATTACATAAGTGTGATGAGATTCTTCCGGCTCGATGTCACACTTGTCGCTGTCTGTTGCCACCTGGTGGCCGAACCGAAGTACTGCGAGCCAACATGTGATCGAGAGCCGATCTCAGTGACCGGATGTTTAACATAACTGCAAGCATGGAAGTAACTAAATTTGACTTTTGTGGATCGATGAATAAGTATTGAGCGAAGGTCAATTATAATGTTATCATCACGCCTTGACATGCAATCTCATAAAATGGAGTGTTGGTGAGAAACTTGAATAAATCCAGTTATTTGAAGGTATTAGAGAGGGAATTGTGACTTGTGTACAGTAGCTATGTACAGTTTATAACACATAATGTTAACTACCAATGACAAGAGTGAAACAAAATACCATCTTACATTTTCTTATAATTTTAAGTGTTTTTATGAAGAAAGAACAAAGTAAAAGGATAATATTTGGAATGTGTGATGGGTCCAGAGCGATTTAAATTATGTTTGGGACGGTGGCAAAAAATAAATAGTATGGAGCCTTGTAGACATGCTGCTAAAATCAGACACCAATATGGATCATTAAAGATCTGAAATGTCGTGATTCTGATCAGTGATCCAATCAAAACCGTGAACTTTATGATCCGTTGCAACACTAATTACTAGAAATTAATTTGCTGAAGACCAGTGTCGTAGAGCACTAAAAGCAGACTGAAAAGCTAATTTGTTTCGTAATAGATTAATTTAAGACAAGTATATTGCCATATCATCCACATAAAGATGAAGACAACATTCAAAACACATTGAGATAAGCTCATTTACAAAAGGTTGAGTCTCGAGGCAATCACCACCCATAGAAGGATCTGGCATTAGGATAGAAAGGGCCGAGGGGAAATGCAGAATAAATGCTGAAGCATCTAAAAGTGGATCATGTCCACAAGTTGTATGCCACAAAGATGTAAAATACACAACGAGTTACAGCTATAGACATGCAGACAGGACCTAGAGAGAAAAAACATAAACACAACTGAAAGAAGAAAAGAAAACACCGCTGTACATTTGACCCTTGACCCCATAGGCCCAATGGCTGAATACAGCTCTGAAATGTTTCTGTTTCAGTGAAGACAGCTAAAAGAAAGTAGATTAGTAATGAATTATTACTATAGTAGGCTATCTAATATAGAGGCTGCTGCTTAGTGTATGACATAACACCGCTTGAGGCCCAGGTCATATTGCTGGGCCCACCTGAGGGAAGGGCCCAGCTAAATGATTACCATTACTAAATGATTTAATAACAGATAATCACATTGATTTATGTTGTCTAACTGAAACCTGGCTGCGCCATGAAGCATATGTCTGCCTAAATGAGTCGACTCCTCCAAGTCATGTTAATACTCACATTCCTCGAGACACCGGTCGAGGAGGTGGAGTAGCAGCCATCTTTGACTCGAGCCTTTTAATAAATCCTAAACCTAAATTAAATTACGACTCATTTGAAAGCCTTGTTCTTAGTCTTTCACATCCAACCTGGAAAACATTACAGCCGATTCTATTTGTGATTCTGTACCGGCCACCGGTCCATATTCAGAGTTTATATCAGAATTTTCAGAATTTATATCAAGTTTGGTTCTTAAAACTGATAAAGTTATTATTGTAGGAGATTTTAATATTCATGTGGATGTTGATAATGATTGCCTAGGTACTGCATTCATCTCATTGTTGGACTCGATCGGCTTTCGTCAGAGAGTACAGAAACCCACTCACAGCTTTGGCCACATGCTTGATCTTGTTCTTACATATGGCGTTGACATTGAGCATTTGAAGGTCTTCCCACAGAATCCTCTTCTGTCAGACCACAGCCTTATAACTTTTGAGTTTATACTACCGGAGTGTACACCGCTAGTCAAAAGTTTCTACACCAGATGTCTAACTGACAGTGCTGTAGCTAAATTTAAAGAAGCGATTCCTTCTGCACTTGATTCAATACCATGTCTCAATATAACAGAGGACTCCTGGTCTAACTTTAGTCCGTCCCAGATTGATCATCTTGTTGATAGTGCCACAGGCTCACTGAGAATGACACTGGACTCGATAGCCCCTCTGAAGAAGAAGACAGTGAGGAAGAGAAGGTTTGCTCCCTGGTATAACCCTCAGACCCGCACATTAAAGCAAACGTCACGAAAGCTTGAAAGCATTTGGCGTTCAACTAATCGGGAAGAATCCCGCTTAGTTTGGCGAGATAGTCTTAAAACTTATAAGAAGGCCCTCCGCAATGCCAGAGCAGAATATTACTCATCAGTAATAGAGAAGAATAAGAACAACCCTAGGTTTCTCTTTAGCACTGTAGCCAGGCTGACAGAGAGTCACAGCTCTGTGGAGCCCAGTATTCCTATAGACCTCAGTAGTAATGACTTTATGAACTTCTTCAATGAGAAGATTTTAACTATTAGAGACAAGATTAATAATCTCTTGCCCTTAACCAGTGCCAATCTGTCCTCAAGTGGAATGGCTTTGGAAACCCCTGTATGTCCTGGTATATATTTAGATGGCTTTTCTCCCATCAACCGTGACCAATTATCTTTAATGGTTTCTACTTCTAACACGTCTACCTGTCTCTTGGACCCTATCCCGACTAGGCTGCTTAAAGACGTTTTGCCTTTAATTGGCAGCTCTCTTTTGGATATTATTAATGTGTCTTTGTTAACAGGCCACGTACCACATTCCTTCAAAGTAGCTGTAATTAAACCTCTCCTGAAGAAGCCCACTCTGGATCCAGAGGTTTTGGCTAACTACAGACCGATCTCTAACCTCCCTTCCTCTCTAAGATCCTTGAGAAAGTGGTCGCAAATCAGTTGTGTGACTTTCTACATCAGAATAGTTTATTTGAAGAGTTTCAGTCAGGATTTAGAAAACACCACAGCACAGAGACAGCACTGGTGAAGATTACGAATGACCTCTTAATGGCAGCAGATAAAGGACTTCTCTCTGTACTGGTCTTGTTAGACCTTAGTGCTGCATTCGACACCATTGACCATAACATCCTATTACAGAGACTGGAGCAGTCGATTGGTATTTCAGGCACCGCCCTAAGTTGGTTTAAATCCTATTTATCAGATCGATCTCAGTTTGTATTTGTAAACGATGAAGCCTCAATGACCACCAACGTTAGTCATGGAGTTCCACAAGGTTCTGTGCTTGGACCAATTCTATTTACCTTATACATGCTTCCTTTGGGCAATATTATCAGGAAACGCTCTATAAACTTTCATTGTTATGCAGATGATACTCAACTATATCTATCGATAAAACCAGAGGAGACTAACCAACTCACTAAAATTCAAGCATGTCTTAGTGACATAAAAACATGGATGACCGGCAACTTCTTGATGTTAAACTCAGACAAAACCGAAGTAATTCTACTCGGCCCTGAGCACCTCAGAGATCAATTATCTGGTGATGTGATTTCTGTAGATGGCATTACTCTAGCATCCAACACCACTGTAAAGAATCTCGGCGTTATCTTTGATCGGGACTTGTCCTTTAACTCCCACATAAAGCAAATCTCAAGGACTGCATTCTTCCATCTACGTAATATTTCAAAAATCAGGCACATCTTGTCTCAAAAAGATGCAGAGAAATTGGTTCACGCGTTCGTTACTGAGACTGGATTACTGCAACTCCTTATTATCAGGCTGCACTAATAAATCTCTTAGGTCCTCCAGTTGATCCAGAATGCTGCAGCTCATATTCTCACTAAAACTAAGAAAAGAGATCACATTACTCCTGCACTAGCTGCTCTGCACTGGCTCCCTGTAAAATCAAGAATCGCTTTAAATATACTTCTTTTAACTTACAAAGCCTTAATTGGTGATGCACCATCATATCTTAAAGAGCTTGTAGTACCGTATCGCCTCACCAGAGAGCTGAGCTCACTAAATGCGGGCTACTTGTAGTTCCGAGAGTCTTAAAATGTAAAATGGGAGCCAGAGCCTTTAGTTATCAAGCTCCTCTTTTATGGAACCAGCTTCCACCTTCAGTCCGGGAGGCAGACACAGTAACCACATTCAAGAGTAGACTGAAGACTTTCCTCTTTGACAGAGCTTATAGTCAGGGCTGAATCAGGTTTGCCCTGGTCCAGCCCCTGGATATGCTGGTATAGGCTTATAGCTGCTGGGGATGTTTAGGATGCACTGAGCATCCTAAACATCTCTCTCCTCTTTTCTTTCTCCTATGGATGAATCTTCATCTCTCCATCACACATGACTAACTCTGCTTTCTCCCCGGAGTCCTTCTGACTTCACGTCTCATGGGGTCATCGGACCCTATGAGACGGCATAGATTCCATCTGCTGATGGACCTTCGATGGTTGGATCGTGAGTTCCTGTCGCCAGCTGTGCCACTGCCCTGCTGGGACTCCGCCCACTCCTCCACTTGGGAGGTCTCCAAACTCTCCATCGTGGAATATGCCTAAATATGAACTATTGATAAACTCTGTCAGATTCCTTGAATGTATTTTAACTCTAAATATGTCCTTCTGTACACATTACATCTATTGCATCTGTCCATCCTGGAGAGGGATCCTCCTCTGTTGCTCTCCTGAAGGTTTCTTCCCTTTTTTCCCCCTGAAGGGTTATTTGGGAGTTTTTCCTGGTCCGATGTGAGGTTTTGGGTCAGGGATGTCTATGTGTACAGATTGTAAAGCACTCTGAGACAAATTTGTAATTTGTGAAACTGGGCTATACAAATAAACTGAATTGAATTGAATTGAAAAGGTCAACCAGAACCAGGACTAAGCCAGACCGAAACAACAATACTACTGAGAAAGACGATACATTTTAGTCTTTGGTCATTTGTGTGTCTTTTGTATACGATGAATGTCACAAGCTAAGTGTAAGTAATGTAAATTTACGGTTTAATGACATCGTTTACGCTGACTTTACTCAGGGGTCGGGGGATTTGCCCGATCTGCACAGAACGCTGTTTTTTTTACTTGACGATAAATTCCGGGAATAAAAAGGACACAGGAGAAGTTTACCCTCTACCATACATGTCCAACTCGGTAGTTAAGGGTAGGAAAAGATCATGTTTTGGGTTAAAATAAAGAGAAAGCCTTGAAGGCAAACGTCTCCCTTCTTCCTGAACCAAACCAAACGGTGCTTGTGTTTGTGTGTTTGTGCCGACACACAACACATTAGTTTTGGCGCTCAAGTATTTTGGTATTTTGGTATTTTGGTATGTAGGAGGTGTTTCCTGTAGTGCTGTGGACCTGCAGCTTGTCCTACTTCCACAATAGAAGACTTTTGGCTATCATTTAACAACAAGTACCAATTTATTGTAGGTACATAGGGTTGCCAGGTCTGTTCATCAGTCAATTCAGCAAACAATGCATGAGTTTAGGGCTCCTTAGCAACTCCCGCAGCCTTTAGTTGCCGGTTCTCGTCACATAACCTCACACATTGTTGTATTCACTTGCCAGGACTCTGCTGCCATCTTGTGATTGGAGAGTAATGTGCTCCCAATGCTCCGGATTATTTTGACCTTTTTAGAGGTCTGTTTTGAGGATACCATTTGTGAAGGAGCTCATGGAGTTTCAGGTGTTTCCCTCCAATGTCTCATTCAATCTGTAATAATGAATGATGTACCGTTGACTTTTGTGGACAGCAATGAGAGAATGACTTAATATCCTCCGAATCGTCTGTGGCATCATGTTCATATATGGTTCATATGCCGCTCCACACATATAAACAGAAAAAGATGTATGGGATAATATCCAGGATTTGTTTCTGCTTTAAAACAGTTCTCTTTTCAATTCATCAACATATTCTAATCGCTCCACCACATATATTATTTGATTTTTACATACATTTGGAAGTTGTTCATATTAACAAAATACGAATTGGACTGCTCTGGGTCTCAAAGAGTCAAATTGACAGCTGTTCGTTGACGGATGGATTGCTGGAAACTATGAAACTGGACATCCTCTAATTAAATACAATTACTCAAAGCTGCATTTAAATGTGTATTCTTTATACAGTAAATACTTAAATGTTACCACATTTCAGAGGAACATATTGTACTTTTTACTCCACTACCGTAATTTAACAAAATAGTACTAGTAGAATGATATTAGCATAGTATCAGCTAACATGTCAATCAAGTTTTTACATACACAACATATCTTTCAAAATATGATGTATTACTATAGATTAAACTAATGGTATATAAAGTAGCTAATATTAGCTTCACCTCCAACATCAACATGTTCTAAAATGTTGTATCAGGAACAATAAGACAATAAAAATAGATTACAACTTAATGACTACTTTTGAATTGTATTTACATTTGACTGTTTATGTAGTATTTGTACATTGTGTTATTAATTGCTTGAGCAATGATCTATTCTAGGGTGTTATTTCTAGAGAAAGACAATTTTATTGCACTTTGGAACATCCATGTCAAGAAATGATCAACTGGTCCGCTTGCTGATGAAGCTATTCACTCTCCGTCTGTAGATCACAATGTATTTCGTCCCACAATGCACTAGTGGCGAAACACAAGAAAACAACAGATAAAACAGAGTCACAAGCCTCTGAGTCAAGTGTCAAGTATGTGCAGTCGAACATGTACCGTCTCATGGCCTTGCTTGCTTTCTCTCTGTTCAGCACCATGTTTATGTCGTTTCCCAAATCCTGTAGGAAACAATACAAAGTATGACATATCAGGACATGCATTTCAAATCATTATTGCATGAAGAAAAGAGTGTCAGAGGTCAAACTGCCGTGCCTTGTTGGTGTTCTTCAGACGCTCATTTGAAGCGATCAGTCTCATCATCTCAGTCTGGAAAGAAAACATCCAGCCATATGCATTTATACCACACAACAATTACTGTACACTTGTTTTAATTTAAATTCTGAAAGAGCGCAAAGGCTAAATTAACGCTGACATGTTTACGCTCATCAGTGATAAACATGTGAAGAACAGGGCAGAATATATGAGTGTCCCAGACGGTTCATCTCCCTGCACCTTCACGTCTTTGATGCACAGTTCAGTGGCCGTGATTTCGCCAAAGGAGACCGGCTTCTCCTTAAGCTCCTCCTCCAGCTGTTGGTTCTCCCGCCATGTGATCAGCACATGTAGCTTCTTGGATTGGACGCTGCCGGCGGGGCCGTGGGCGGTTCTTCCATCACGCAGCCCTGACAGAGACGTGTCTGTCCAAGCACAGAAGAGCCTAGCGTCAATGCACTGTGGGGAGTATCTGTATCTGTACATCAACATCCCTGCAGGCATTATAAAGTCACAGCTGACTCACGGAAACAAAAACAAAAAAACTCTTTATGCCTGTTGGTGTGACAAAGTAATTATTTGTTCAGGCCGTCCACATCAGAGACACAGGACATTTAGAAGTTGCCGTGTGCTGTGGCCTGCAGGGTAATACACAGCACATGCTAACCAATGATTATGTACCAGGGTAGTCTTGAGACTCACTCGTCATGTCACCGTCCTCCGGGCCTACGGGAGCTGGAACATTATGTGACTCATCTCGGACTCTGAGGTTACAAAGGAACAAACTTGCTTACAATAATGAGACAGTATACTACTATATCTATTTGGATTTTCGGAAGCGGGTCTTCGCAGTACCGTTTATTCTCCTCCTGAGCTCTCTGGAATTCTTGCTCCAGCCGGAAAACCTCTTTTATAGCATCCTTCAACTCCATTTGCCTTCCTTTGTCATTGCCAAGATATCTGAGGGAAGTCCCCAGCGACTGCACCAGAACAACAAAAACATATGTACGCTTGTATCCCCCCAAAAAACACAAAAGATGCTTAAGATTTTTTTTGGGCTCTGTGGTTTTTGAGAAAATTATTCGAGGCTCCGAGACATTGCAAAAATTTGTCATGACCCCATAAACATATTCTGCTATGTTAAAAAATACATGAGGTTATTCTCGCTCCACTGAGAACATATCACATGTCGCTCTGAGATCAGTTTATAATGGACATATTACCATGGAAACGATGACAGGCCCTGTGACAAGAGTGACCTTTGTTATGAACTGTTACAATGAAAAGACTTTGGATTCAACTTTGCTCTAATGTTTCCTCTTTTAGAGAGCGACATTCACCCAGTGTGAAAGGCATTTTCAAGATTTTGAAAGTGCCCACGCTTTAAAATCTTAATAATCTAGACAACAATAGATAACCCTGTAAACATACAGCCATTACTGTATGTAATGCTGGTTGTTAATCAGCTGACACCCACAGAAGGGAGTCAGCTTTTGACGGCAATCCAAGCCAGAAAGCCACAAACATTTCTCAGGCCTTCTCTCGTGACTTGTGTATTGTTTTTGAATACATCATGAGCAGTGTGCTTTACCTTCTTGTGTCGTAATGATTGGGAAGCCATCAAGTGGTTGGCATACAAATCATAATCTGTCTGGAAGAAAAAAGAAAACATTATTTCACTACGTATTTTAATTTGATTTTAAATGATGTATCTTTGTATCCAAACCTCACCAATGTGTTTGGAAACAATAATAAACTAACATGTACTGCTCATGGGCCTGTCACAACACACACATTATGACATTGCGTAACAGCTATAATCGCTCGTGACCCCGAGATATTTCTTGTGAATGAGCAGCAACGCAACCGTTGCCCAGCGGTAGCCTGCTACCCGACGGATCATGACCCGTTGCGGTGGTTGCTCCACTTCCGCTTGCTACACCAGGGACTCAGTCTCTCTTTGCTCTAATAGAACTGAAAAGTGTCTGACGACATGCTAAAAATGTGCTAGTGGGTACAGAGGAAATGGAAAAACCTTAATTTCCCTCAGGATGCGTCCAAATACTGGCGAGCCTTCACATACATCATCAAAGACGTCACTGAACACCGCAAGGCGGTCTCTGCTGGGCCAGCTTTGCGCTGACAACCTCCTCAGCCCCTGGGTATGACAGGAACACACACGAGACGTTACGCAAGTTAAGATGTGAGCGCACCTTCTGCAGGAGTTTGAGAGGACGTTTCAATCGGCCATCTCTCCAATTAGGAAAATAGCGCAACGGTTAAATTAGAAGTCATGGTGTGTGTGTGGCCAGTCTCACCTTTTGTAGTTTCCTCTCATGCATCTCAGCAACATGGGTTCCAGCCCAGAGGTCTTGCTTGGCTCTGACTTGCCTGCCAAGCTGTTGTATTGACTTCGACTGGCCTTTATTACTCAGGCCTTTCTGGTCAGACGACTGTTTCCCCACCGGATCAGATGAAGAGTTTGCCTTTTTCTGGGAGAAGGCTCTCGGCTGGAGCGGCAGAGAGTTTAAGGAACAATACGCTATCTTCGGTAGACATATATCTTCGGTTTTGTCTGCGTGTGAGGAGCAATCGGTCGCCTGACCCCGTCGTGACCTTGAGACATCGGACTCAGCAGTGTCAGTGGAGACCTCAAAGGGGCACGGTTTCTTCTTTACATAGGTCAGGGCCTTTGCCCGTGTCTGGTTTGGGGTTTCTTCTAAGCCCTGACACATCCTCCAGAATGACTGCTTTGTCTCCCCGTGAGGCTGACTCTGGACCAGACTGCGGGGCCCAAGATGACCTGAGGAGTAGGTCCGGATATCAGCCTTCTGACCGGCTTCAGCAGCCAGCAGCAGCCCGTGGATGTCGCTCCTGAAGCTCTCAGGCTTACCTCTGTAGGACATGGCTGTGAAGGGACGACACAGTGCTGCAAAGTGTGTTGAAAGTCACACAGTGACAATACACGTCCTACATTACGCAGCGGAAGTGTGATTAATTTAACATTAATTGCTTTGTAATCAATTAGGCCTAAAGGGCATGACATAGTCGAATAACAATGCTCTAAATTGTGAACATAAATGGAGGTAAAGTGAATCAATCATCGTACCAGCGCGAATGCGTCTGCGAATGGATCGAATTGGTTTTCCACAATCCTGAGTCGCCATACACAAACTAACAGTTTTTAATATCTTAGTACATTACGTTACATGTTGCTATGACGCGGGGGGAGTTTGTGGACAGAGCACGCACGCAGAAAGCTTAAAGAAGGACCTCACCTGTCAGCCAAGTGGAGTTTCACCACGAAACAAACTTTCTTCCGTCGGCGCTCTGCTCCGTCGCCAAGGAGACCGGAGCGCGTTGCGTTCAGTGTTTTGATAATAATCGGACTCATGAGTCTTCAGGTGCACTTGGGTACATTGTGAGCGATACGTGTGTGTGTGTGTGTGTGTGTGTGTGTGTGTGTGTGTGTGTGTGTGTGTGTGTGTGTGTGTGTGTGATGGCAGGTATGGACTTCAGGCAGCTGGCTGCAGGGGCGGATTGGATTATTTGCAGGCCATGAAAAACGGCAAGCGGGGGCTTCCCTGAGTCCCAAACCCTCCTTCCCGTAACCCCATTCCACTTTATTTTGCAAACCTATCCCAACACAGAGCTATTTAATTAAGCATGAGTGTCAAATAGAAAAGGCTGTGTTCCGACCAATCCACAAAACAATAACAAGTGTCACGTTATTCAATAAACAAGTCTAGAATGTGTTTTGGTTTCAGTTATGAGCCAGAAACCAAACACATGACCTGTGGTCTCTTAGTGCAAATAACAGAACCAGAACAATAGTCTCCAACAAATTCATCCCTTTTGCTTGTTTTCTTAATTTGTGACATTTAGATGAATCCTGTGGACTTCCAACCAATCTGGCACACAGTATGTAACCCAATTACCAGAAAAATGACGTAAATGTGGTTATTGGGGAAATCTGACTACTGCAACACTCCTGTAAATGCGTCAATCGCTGAACTATTATTTGGTTATTCACAATAACACACGGTAGTGAGTTTAGACTACAGCGAAAGAGTGGGAGGAATGGAAAGAGAGTGAAAGTTGGCCTTTGGGCTTAAACGACCAGAATCGGTAAGCAGATGCCAAAGTTGTGCATTTGGGCAGAGACGGTGTAACATGTTACGCTTCATTGAAACAATGAGTTTGCATTAACGGAGTTTGCATTAACCTGCATTATTGTGTCCCCCATTAATATTTGAGGCAATAATATAAAATGAAGTGCAGGATAGAAGTGGCTCCTACTGGCTTACTTGCCAGTAGTTTGAGGATGCATTGTTGATGATTGTGTATAAGAAATACCCAAGTCCATTTACAAATGTATGCATTTAGTAAAACACTTAATTAAAGAGCCAGTGACTTCAATTGTAGATCTTGTAGAGTTTGTTTTCTCAAGCAGGCATTTATTAAAGAGCTTCTATTTGGGAATGTATTTATTTAATAGCACCATACAGAATCAAGTGCACACCGGGGATAAACAGGGGGAAACTATTGAGCCCTGAGCAATGAAAAAAAGGAACCGTTACCCTTTTTATTTCTTTTAGGCAAGTTTACATTTGGAAAAAGCCAGAGGATGCCTTCCAACCTCAGGGTCTGTTTGCTGCTGTTTTTAAAACGCTAAACTAGAATTAGTGCCTCGTCTCCACCAAACAGTCATGTTGCAGTTTACGTACATGTTTCTCCAAATTGTCATCCCTTCATCATTTTATAGTATCAGACATTTGTGTGAAATTGTCATGAATTCTTTGAGTTTTAGCCCAAAACATGTTTTCTGAGGTCACAGTGAATCTATAATCTTTGACAACATCCTAATCCGTTCATCCTTGAGTCCAAGTGGGCGTTGTTCAGGGTTCATACTTTCATGGAAAACCTGGAAAAGTAATGGAATTTTAAAATGGTAATTTCCAGGCCTGGAAAAGTCATGGAAAATACTTAAATCACAAAAGTTTTGGAAAAGTCATGGACATTTTTAATATTCACATGTTCATTTACGCCGAGTTTAAAATAATTCATATGTTTTTGAAAGGAAGACACTCAAAGTATAAACCGGCATAAGCCAAGTCCAAACAGATGGATTTGCACATAAAGGATAATAGTTTGATTAAAAGAATAAACATTTATATAAGTGTTTCTAAGAATAAACATGTTTAGTAATGTTTATTCTTTTAATCAAACTATTATCTCTCATTCATTTGTTTCATTTAAGGTATATTGTATGCTTTGTAATTCTCATTGTTTGAACAATGTTTGTTCTACATTTTCAAAAAGTTTTCATGTACACACCGAGATTTCATGCTGGTCATGGAAATTTGGTTTAAAGTCATGGAAAAGTCCTGGAATTCCATTGGTCAACATGTGTACGAACCCTGGTTTGTGCCAGTTCATGAGAATGGGATGAATGGAGGTACATTTGCTGGATCTGGGGCACAATATACATGGCAAACCTACCAGGAACTCTGATTTGAGAGGTTAGAAGAGTGAAATGTATCATCATATATTAGCAGGCTAGAAATAGGGCCACGGTCATGTGACACATTTATTTGCTAATTTAGTTTTAAAATGGGGTGGTGCTCATTTTCATCAACTACTCTGCATGCACAACGTTCAACACAGACGTTACTTCGTATCTCAGTTACGCCAACAAGAAATGAAGGGAGGGTATTCTCACCATTGCCAGTTATTTATATTTTCACCTTTACAAAAGTTAACAATATTTGACTCCGTCTTATGTCTTGGATAATTAAATAAATAGACCTGATTAAGTGCAAACATTTGCTGACCAATCAAGATTGATGCATTGTCACCCAACGCCATCTCTGCAGCTCCATCAATAAAAACATCCGCGTTAACAGTGAAGTGAAAGCAAACAGATAATAATAACAGGAGATAAAGAATGATCTGCAAGCGACATGTATTTTCCAGGTATTTAATAAAAGTAATTTGGGCTACTGCTCTTACGTTTACAGTTGAGACATTCCGCAATTATTATGGGTAACAGTAACTTGTCTGGACCGTTTTGTTTATCTTAATTTTTTAATTTGTACAAAACAAAAAGGCCAACATTATTTCTCTTTGTATAAAAAATATAAGTTAATTTAAATTGAACTCTAATTAAGAAAATAACAATAGTAATAATAGCAATAATAATAATCATCAATAATAATAATGATAAAGATCATAAGCCAAACATAGTGCAGACAATGAAATATAACTCGTGCGGAGAAGTAGAAGGGACAGTGCAGTGTTATGGACTTATCCATGTTCTCAGGTGGGGTTGGAGTGGTAGGGGCTGTTCTCTCTCTCTCCCCCCCCCACACACATACACACACACACATACACACACACACACACACACACACACACACACACACACACACACACACACACACACTCGCACGCGCACAGAGTCTGAAAAGTGCACATCTGCCTTTCAGTTTAGCGCCATCAGAGCATACATCTCAGTCCGTACAAACTAATTCCTAGATTGCACACAATATACACGTACTACCGTATTCTGCAAAATTATATATCAAGTTCAGTTGAGGTGCATGCTAATCGTTGCTCTTGGTTTGAAGCTTACTGGAAGTAATTCTAAAAAGTAAGACAGAGCACATCATGAAAACTGATGGCGCACTGACCCATACGCCACCATCGAGGATCTGCCGTCAACAAATCATTCATCACAATGCACATTCACACCATTCGGGAGCCACAGTACCAGTCGTAAAACAAATTCTTTGAGCGGTAATTTCAGTCTCGGAGGGACGATGTCCATTGGAATGACGGTTTCAGACTGACAATAATTGTCTTTTGGAAGATTTCGGAAACTCTTTTGAACAAGTCCAAATGTCCCCCCCTTGCGTGGCGTCGGGGAGTGAGTGTGACGGAGGGCAGGCCATGGAGATGAGGGGAACTTCTGTGACACACTTGCAGAAAGTCAACCTAGCATTCTTGAGTTGCAATCCCAGAGATAGACATATGATGCACATTTAGTTGAGAAGGTTTGACATGATGTGAAAATATGAAGCTGACCGCTGTTGAGCCTGGCGAGCATCATCAGCAAAAAAGTGTCATAACGGTTTCACAATTTGAACCGGCAACTCTCTTTCCCTGTATCGTCTATCATCTATTCCACCCCTCGCCATTTATTTAATTCATACCGGAACCTTGTGTAACGCATCTGTCTGCTGTCTCGTCATTACATAAAGGCGTCCGCAAATAAAACGTTTGCTGCGTCACTGCAAACAAAGAACTCTTTATAATCTTCCTTAACCAACTTGTGCGGCTTCCTCATTTTACTTGTGTTTTATTCATGGTCGTAGAAATGATTACTGATTAATAAGGCAAAACCAGATTGTTGCGTGAAATAATTGATGACATGATAGTGGTGTGAAAAAATGTTGCGACAATAAAAATTCAATAGGCTCACAATACTATAAGCCTGCATACAACTATGCTATAACTGATGCTATTCGTCTTCCTTGCTTCCAGCACGCAATGTTTCTGCTGACCTGGGCTCAAGTTCTGCTCATCAGAAGAAAGATGGATGCACTATGCAGCAGGTTCCTAAATGCCAGGAGGGGCCCGGAGCAGTGCTGTGGGGTCCACTTCAGGGAGAGACATTGTGACTCTCTTGTGACTATGTTCACAAGTGGCCCCACCATCTGAACCCTCTCGCCACGGTTCATCCAGGTTTTTTGTAGAATATGCTGTGGCGGATTTCTCCACGTAGAATAGGCTGTACGTCTTTATTCAAGTACTGCAAAGGATTTTTGCTCAAAAAGTAATAAAAAAAACATTCCGGCATCCACCTTCTCATTAAGGTGGAATTAAACCATACATTTGCTCTACACATTCCTTCTGTCTCTGGAAATACCTTGGTGAAGTAGTGTGCGTACAATAAACCTACCACAGAAGGCAAACAGTACCATTTCAAAAAAAGCCTGAACCAACAACAATATTTCACATATTTCTAGCCTGTGAAAGGTTCAGAGTAAGGCCTCTGCAAATACGAGACCGTTAAAGAATCAGCTCATACAAAAAAAACAGGAATCATAACATACAACTGCCAAAAAAATAACATAACCAAAACGGCACATGTTCCATTCGACCAAATTCATTCCCAAGCTGAGTGGATGTTGGGCGATGGGTTGAAGCTCCTCCCCATCGGCTGTCTGTCAGTCTCTGGGATCGGTGAAACCGTCAGTGTTGACACCTCCGTCACCCAATGAGGTAACTGTGTGTTTTCAAAGTCAAGTCGCCTTTAGCTGATCCGTCTCCTGCTAACACAGGATGTGGGTCCCCCCCCCCCCCCCCCCCCAAGTACCAGGTCGGTAGCAGGATGATTCTAGTTGTATTCCTTTGGTGGGCCAGCAAGTCAGTTGTCCACCTTGACAGGGCCTGAATCACATGGCCGTTTGGGCACTATGTCCTGCACCTCTCCCCGCGATATCTTCTCCCACTGGCCCAGGTTCTCCCTGCAAACACAAAAACACCTCCATCACATTCGGACTCGGCATGTCGTCGTTTCACAATCAGGGTGCTGCGCTACTTACGGAAACATTTCATTTGTTGCTGCAAAGACATGGCCAAGAATCATGTCGGCATTTATTACATGCAAACGCCATCCATAATAGGACAACATAATGTAAGACAGTTATTTCAAACAAAACACACTGTGGATGAAATGGTATTTTCTTACATTATGACCTAATCATAACACTTAGATTTGAAAGCGCTATTATTACCACATGTATAAGATCTCAAGTTGTCTTGAGTGGAAATGAAACGCACTCCTGGAGCTACTGATGGGGCTCGCTAGTGATCACAAAAGAATAGCACTTTGCTGCCACAAGGGTGTGCATCTGACGTTCAACGTGGCACGGACAACAAGGCTGGCATTATGCAACTTTAGCAGTGATATTAAAACAGAAACATCAGAATATCGACATATTCAGAATGTAAATGATGGTATTAAAAAGATCCGACTTAAATGTCAACACATTGCATTAACAATACAAGCGCTGCGGTAAACCACACCAAACTGTACCAAATGATGACATGCGGACTAGGGTCCAACGCGCGTCACCGGGGTTCATCGGTCATCTGCAGTAGCCGTCCCATCAGGCCTCGTCGTCACGAGTAACCTCTTCCCCCCCGTGCTATAATTAAGCCTGACACACAAGTGCAGAAAGTGCTGCCCTTTGCTGCATTCGCTGAGCCAGACGGATGCAGTTTACACTCCTGTGGCAGATCCCACAACAAGCAGCCGGGCTCCACGGGGTCTCGGCCCGCTGCCCACCCAAGGCCCGCTGCTGACGTACAGCCGGGCTTAAATATTACACTGCTCACTTTGTTTGCATTCCCCGCGAATCAAGGTCACAACGTTATAAAGACCAGCCGGGTTAGTCGGGGAGGGCGGGCATACGATCCTGTACACTACAACCAGCTGGAATTACACATATAATTACAATTCATACACTCTTATATATTTTTTTATACATTTTTTTATTTTTATTTTTCATTAGATCTAGTTTAGTTTAGTTTAGTTTTGTGTATCCTCAATTAAGAGGTTGTTGGTTGAAAAATAAATAAGCTAAATGTATCACAATTGCTTTGTGTACTTGCCTTAAAATAAATATATATATATTAAAAAAAAAAAAAATTCATACACTCCTATTGACTGTGAGAACCGACACATTGACATGCACACTGTTTCCTGTTACTACACTGCCTTCTATATTGAGATGTATTTATCTGAATATGCTTTTTCAGAAAATTGGAGCACAGGTATGTTGAATCCAATATCAGTGCAGTAATGTGTGTTTTGTTTGTATTTTAAGTGGAATGTGCACCTATACACGCACTTCTTATCGCCTCTATTTGTTTGGCTTACTGGTGCCGGGCAGACGAGGTCAGCACGCACGTCACTCCTCGCTCTTGCACATTGTTGGTAATATTAGACGTCAAATCGGCAAGACGATATTGTTTGAAGTGGCATTTTGAGATTTTTTGTTTTTGTCTCTAACCTATTTCACTAAAAGATATAAATTAAAACTTCGACAATTAGATCGTTACATAATCTTTTACTGCTTCACACACGCTAGATACACTCGGTCACCTCACAGTCTTGCTGCACGGTGAACCAGACTTTCCTCCATACTTTCAAACTGTTGCTTTGAATACTTACTTGCAGGCATTCAGAAGAGGACTGGACGGAGGGAAAAGCTCCGCTAGTGTTGTGTAACATGGAATTGCGACAGCATTGTAGAATCCCACCTGAAGAAAAGAACGTTTGAAAGGAGTTGGTAATTTAACATTTAAAAAAACACTCAAATAAATGAATATTAGATGCAACACACTTCTATTTTTTTCTGTGATATTTTTCTTTTCTGTGATATTTTTTTTGTCTGTGATATTTTGAGCTATAGAAAATTAATATACTGAAAATCATGTGTTTTGGAGGCAAATTCCCACAAAATAATTTTGTTTTAATTTTGTTCATCAATCCTCATAAATCATGCAAGTAAAATGTCAGTTTAATACTTAGTAGTTAGTATAATTAAGGCCTGTGTATGTCGTTTAAGTGAAATCCCCAAACTTTATTCTGCATGTGTCTGTATGGGTGTGTGGGTGGACTATGGGTGTGTAGGGGATGGACAATAAGTATCTTTTAAAGTTGTACTTAATCCATTTAAAACCTATTTGAAAGTCATTATATTTAATAAAAAAAATATTATCACATTTTTATACTCTTATGACCTTTCTATATTATCAGGCTATTATTGTTGGTTCCAAAAATAGTTTAGCAAAGTTTATTAAACTACATATTTCTATAGCATTCAGGGGACTTCCTGATTCTGGAAGAATGTTAACAATTAAATCTATGCTTAAAGTTGTTACATTGTTATCTATAAGTGATGATACTGGTTATTGGAGAATTAATTTAATTTAAATGAATTATTTCCACTTTAGTACTCCGACTTGTGTGAAAGATTTTGAGTGTGAGCCCCATTAGAGACACATGAGTAAAAGCGCTGGTCATACTTGGCCTTGGGGGACCTCGTCCTTCTTATCTCTGTCCATCATCGGGATCGGCTGCAACCCAATCTTCTTCATCTCATCTCCCTGTGGGGCGAACAACGGAAAGAGAGAAGTTGACGGATTCTTTTGCATACCGTGGCAAATCTTCTGACCACTAGACCTTAACGAACTGTAGGACTGCTTAAACCCCAGCCGTATCCTAGCCTACCTCTGACCAGAACTCAGCATAGATGTCATTGGCTGTGATTCGTGTGTTTTGCCATTGCTTGGTAACAGAACACAGGTCACATGCTGTCATCATCAGACCAATCACACGGTCCCTGGGGGGAAGCAGAGCCTCGTTATAGCCGTGAGGAGAAACTCAGCGTGCCGTTTATGTTCACCGCGTCTGCGTCTGAAGCTATGCGATGTGACCTTGACTTGACCTGTGCACCACAGTGAGTCGTGAGCTCACCTGTGTGAGTGGTTGCTCAAGTCCAGCGCACTCGAGGTCAGCATCTCCGTCAGCTGCTGGTGGTTGTTGAAGTACAGGGCGAGGTCCGTGGCGATGATGGCCTTACGGATGATTTCTAGCACCTGCTCGTACTCGCTGGATTTCAGGTTGGAGAAAATATTGTGCCCTTCCAGCTATGAGAAACAAAGAGAACAATAAAAAAGCAAAAGCTCCACTTATGAGGTGTTCAGCTCAGCTAGACCACAACAGGTTGTCATCTCACATTCATCACAGGCCATCCTGCAGATCCTGGCCGTAAAGAGGGCAGTCAGAAATAAATATATACAAATAATCCTTTCTTTGTATCTGTAGTTCTTAATATGTGTGTGTAAGCAGACGTTTTTGAGAAAAGAAATGTTCATTTAAATGAAGCTCAAGCAGAAGTTCAGTCAGGACCACACTTCTGTAAGCCCATCACAGCATTGTTGGCAATCTTTTAAAATATGTTCTCCTCTCTGCTGCTGTCAGTCCTCCACCCCGGGCTCCTCCAATCAGCATCAGTCCTGCTCATCATTCTTCATCGGGTTACAGCAACTCTCTTCTTCTACACCCCCACCAAGGTGTACAATCGCCAAAGACGTTGCACTATTCAAATATATGCAATTGTAATAAATGTTGTAAAACATATTTTTAAGTGGTCATCTGTCTTTATTAGAAGTATTCAAATGATGAATTGCTTTCTGCTTTTCTCATAACATTTGTCCACTGTTGACACCCTCTCCTTGCTGCTGTATGTTGTATTTCATTTTATTATATCAGCAATTATTTTTCTTGAGATATTCCCATGTCTTTCCCCACTATCTGCAAGTCTTTAGACATGTAGTTATGTTTTAGGTAAAAAGATAAAAAAAAAACATCAAAGCAAAAAAATATAATAAATGAACATTCTTCATAATAGAGCTCTCTACCTGTAGGATGGAGACCGTCTGAGAGAAGTGGTGCTGCTCCATGGTGGAGCTGGAGTACAGAGCAGCCAGAGGATGGTCAAACTTCTGCAGGTATGAATTGCTGTAACCCCGATGGTCCAGATCATGGCACAAGCAGGCGATTAACAGACCTTTTTTCTGTAGACCAGAGCGGAACAACAAGAAAGAAAAAACGTAAAATCACAAAGGACCCCAGTTTCTGATCTTGCGTTTCAGTAATTGCATCTTGGAGCAGTAAAACCAAGAGCCAATGGGAAGCAAACCTCCAGCTCCGTGAACATCCCAGAGGTTTTCTGCAGGATGGCGAACATACAGTGTGCCACTGTCACTGCGTGCTTCCAGTTGTGGTAGGGAACACGGCGGTAGTTCTTCCGTACGGACATGGTGAACCGACACAGCTTCTCCAGCTCGAAGCTTCATGTGGGAAGGACGGACGGTTAACAACCGATCAACCGGAACTTTGAGCTGACACTGAAATGATCCCAGTGAAACCGTACCTGGTCTTTCCACACGAGTTATGAACCATGTAGATAAACACAGCGGGCCAGATCTCCTCAAAGGGGCTAATGTCAAAGTGGAACCTGGAGGAGGGACGGCGAGGGGAGAGGAGAGACTTAAATCAGTGTCCAGCACACAGTGGGACATATACGGGTACTTCTGAGGTGTGTTAAACTGTCACGTTGTCCTCCAGAAGACCTTCGTCTTCCTGACTTGGAAAAACTTGTCCATGCAGCGTTTAGTTTCTATGCACCATATAGCTGGAACAGACTCACAGAAAACTCTCTCTTCTTTTAAATCAAGGCTGAAGACATTTGGGTTTTTCGCTGTCTTTATTCATTTATTTATAACCTGTCTAGCCTGTTGACTGTTTTTAATTGTACTTACATGTCTATCATGTGTTTCTTTGGCATGTTTTATGTAAAGCCCTTTGCATTGCCTTGTGGTTGACGTGCTATATACAGGGTTCTTACACATTTTAACCAATGGATTTCCATGATGTTTCCATGACTTTAAACCAAATTTCCATGACCAAACTGAAATCTCGGTATAAACATGAAAAAAGAAGAAAATTTGCCATATACGCCGGCTTATATTTTGAGCGTCTTTCTTTAAAAAACATATAAATTATTTCAAACTTGCCGTAAATTAAAATGTGATTATAACACATTTCCATGACTTTTCCCAACCTTTTATGATTTAAGTTATTTCCATGACTTTTCCAGGCCTGGAAATTAACATTTTAAAATTCCAGGTTTTCCATGACCGTACGAACCCTGTATATAAATAAACGGCCTTGTCAATGCCGAGCTTCTGGACTCAGTCATCGTCACTTTACAGACAGGTGGCTCAACCACACTCAGGGACACGGCGGAGATAATGACCAAAACCTCAACGTGGAAAGGGCACTCACATTTCGATCTCTTTATAAATGGGAGTAGGGAGGTTGAGCTGGGTGAGGGTCTTCCATTCTTCCGATGTGCAGATGCTGTGATAAGACAGCTTTTCCATCGTCACTCTGTAAATGCATTCAGAGTGCCGGATCCTGTGGTACATCTGCAGACACACGGAACAGGAATAAGTCTGTAAAATGTTGAGACAGAATGCTACAAACACCCGGAGAAGATATCTCATATCTTTGTTGAATTCTTTAAGCATCACCGTTGGAATTTCCAAAAGGGTCGAACCAAGTTAAGTTATTTACAACAGTCCTGTATCTTTTTTTATCTGTCTCAAAAAGAGTCTCCACATCTGGTTTGTATCCCTGTCCCCTATCCAGACAGGAATAAGACAGGTACAGGCGCCAAGCCTCACACCTTCCCATAAATCAGCGTAGATCAGGAGCCAGCCCGAGCAAGTTTCCTGGAGACGTGGGGCATAAATTACACCAAAACATAAATCCTGTCAGAGGACGGATGCAGACTGCTTGTCCTAAAATATTAACACGCCTCATCAATTTTAAAACCAACTTTGCGACGCCGCTCCTGCGTAAGTTTGTCGCACTGTGAGTCACGCCCGGCCGAGGGGAGAGGGCTTCCACAGGCAGACCACACAACGCTAAATGTCTGTGTGTTGCTCGCAAGGAATAATCATTGCTAGCAAAAAATATGCTTTTATTCATATTTTGGGCAATGCACACTTTAAATAGAAGCTTTTGGCACTATCATTGTCAACCTTGAAAAATAAATAAAATGTGTCCTTTGACAAATAATAGCTGTTAACCCACAGCCGAGTAGCAGCTGAAACCAGCCTCCCAGCTACAGAAAGAATTAAGGGCAGTGATGAGGAAACTAGGTACGGTGCAGCTTTCTAAAAATAACAATCAAGTATTCATGGTGAAGAAGTACTATATAATATACAATGTATTAAAGAGCAGGCATGTGCAGACAGAAATTAAATCAATGGATTATGTCTTTGCTGTTGGGAGAAAATCAGCTATATTCTTTTGCATCTTAGGACTTATTCACTTCACTCACATTTGCACAGTGTAAGGCCAGAGCACAAAAGACAGCAAACATCTTAAAGTTGTTCTCGTCCGTTTTAGTGAAGGCACTTCCGCTCAGCTTGTTCACCATCTGCACCACGCCTATAACGGTCCCCCTGCTCACGATGGGCATGCACAGGATGTTCCGCGTGGTGTAGCCGGTTTTTAGATCCACCTCTCTGTCAAGGAAGACACACAGAAATATGTTCATGCAACTTCATGGATTTTCTTCAAGTGAGCTTTTATTGTGAAATATATATGGTAGATGCTATACATGAGTAGAAATATGGCTGCAGTGTTTTAGCTTGAATACAGGAGTATGAGCAAAGTCAACTGAAGAAGAATTGTCTGGGACGAGTCACCACCCAACTTTGACTTCAGTTAATTACATAGGCACCTCCTCATGGTTCAGGGAAGGAGATAAGTAAAAATGGCTTTTACCGGTTGAACCGGGGGTCTGCATAGGCATCTGGGATATTTAAGACTTCCCCTGTCTGAGCCACTTGGCCAGCTATTCCCTTGTCAATAGAAAACCTACAAGGAAGGAGCAGAGCAGAACAGTTGAATGTGTGGAGAGAAAAAATAGAATAGAATAGAATAGAATAGAAATATACTTTATTAATCCCCAAGGGGAAATTTGTCGAAACAGTAGCACCAATAAACTAAACACAATAATCAAATATAACTATAAGAAAGAAACAGTGACTGTGCATAAAGTATACAAAGTGAAATATAAAATACTAAATAAAATAAAATAATACATATATATAATTTATATATATATATATATATATATATATATATATATATATATATATATATACAACATATATGCAAATACAGCAGTGTAAATTAAATATAAACAGTGTGCAAAATGCAAATGAGTTTAAACTTTTCTACTCATTCAAAATAAACATATATGGAATCTAATATCTGTATCCCTAAAAAATATATTTAAATGTAGATACAAATAGAACACAGGCACTTTTTAAAGATCAAGTGTACTGTTTAGCAGACTGAAGGAGAAAAGGGTCAATCTTACACACCTAATTTCTTTGGTTTTCCTAAAGACAGGTTTGCCTTCTTTCTCTTCCCCAATATCGAACAGGTCAGAGTACAGTTCTTTGTTGTTGTGATCTACCTGGAAGAGAGCGCACCTGTCTGCGTTCACCAGGTTTTTTGCATATATCTGCAAAAACAACACCGGGGGAAAAAACACTATTAGCAACACTTTGGGTTTGAAAGAACTGAAAAAAACTAAAAACATGAAAGATTGCACCTAGCACATTTAACTTAAATCCTCATTAATCGGATCACATTACTGCAGTTTAAAGTTTTACTTTTGGATGTAAAGTTAAATGTAGAAACACAGAGTATAACTAACGACAGTTCATTCAAATCCATGCCAGTTTGAAACTGATTACTTGAATGACCTGAGATGACACCACAGTCACAAGGTAACAAATACATACAAACAGAGAGGTGGGTTTTAGTAAATGCGTTTTTAAATATATAGCAGACTGAACAATTTGAGCCAAGTCTAAACATGTCTTAGTATGTCTGTAAAACTATTTTATTGATAACAAATAATCATCACGATGAGAAGTGTTATTTTTTTAATGCTAACATAAGGAAATATTATCAGTGCTCCTTATGTGTTACAACAGCCTGTGTGTGTCTGTATAGCAGCATGACTACTACTCTCTTTAACACACATCAACTGACACACACTCCCAGGATGTGTAGCCTTGAAAGATAAAGGGAATGGACACATACTTGCAGAAATCACACTCACCATAATATGTTCAAGTAGAGAATCTATTGCCACAATGTTATCAAAGTATGTTCTGTGAGAAAAGAAATGGCGCATTGAGATGTTGACAAATGGGAAGCTCTGATGACGTTCACATTCAAGACATGAAGGCTACGTTGCATAAAATGCGGTCATTTCTTTCTATTGGTTAAACATAACGTTGTTTGACCTCATTCTTACTGAAAACTCACTAACTCACTTTAGAGCACGTATTCATTTTGTCAAACTAAAGACTAAAATAAGGACATTGTGTCCATACACCTTTGATATGTATTCATTTAGTGATAGGTAAAGTGTCCCAACAGCCGCTCTTACTTTGACACATCTAGTAGGAAGTCATTGAGCTCGGTCTGTTTGGCGAGGCCTCGGCACACCTAGAACCAAAAGAAAAAGAGGTCACGACCCGGCACCCAGAGGTGTCACACATTTCTCACAGAGCCGAAACAGCATCCTGCGTGTACTGTCAACAAACCGACTTGATGTCTACACACTCGGCCGTTGGCCCCCGCCAAGAGTTTGAGTAGCAACAACGCGGCGACGAGCTAACCCCGGAGTGAGCTGCAGAGGCTCAGAGTTCCAGTGTGGCCACCGCTGCTTATCTGAGCTGTTATGTCATATGTTTGTAAGAAAACAGCCCCTCAGGCATAATGACGTCCTTGGGGAGCTGTTTGTTAAATCTATGGCCGAGTTGATGGACTGGGCTCAGCGCAACCCAGTTCTTGTACACACTGAATTGTGCAAAGGGCAGAACCAGAACAAACAAAGTCATCCAAGATCATAAGAAATGGAGTGGGTTTCTCCTCGCTCTCAGACAAGTCTTAAATAAAATATATTACAGTCAACTTTGCTCACCTGTACTTTATGTATGGCAACTGATGCCCATGCTAAATTAGCTGTGGCAACCTGGAAAAGAAAGTAAATATTAGCACCAAAGAAATGCTATTTTTTTTATTTTAAACATCATTAAAATCAACATAATTATCTGTTCTGCACACCAGGCGGTCTCATACACATAAAAGTGTTACATAGATATTTTTAAGTGAAAAAGGGGCCACGGAACCGGCTGTACTTCGCTCACTCATACAGTATTTGATTAATTTACAAAAATGCTGTAAGATGTTTTGTTGTAAAGTTTTGAATTTCAAGTGTGAATTTTCAAAGTGTATTCCCTGTGACTATACTTACTTCAGCAGCCTGTATTTCTAATACTTGTCTTACTCATGCACGTATTTCATGAGCAACTAACAGAGAGTATTGGAGACAATGGAGAACTACTCAGTATTTACACAATCACCTAAACCCCAGACATCTAATAGAGATCCTAAACTGATCCAGATGAAGGTGAATACCAGGCTAACTGCTCCAGCATCCCACTCTCGCTGTGTTTTGTCTGGGTCAGACTGACCTCCTGGTGGCTAAGGTTGAAGGGCTCTTTGCCCCACTGCCGATGCAGCTCCAGGATGGCGATGAGGTCCCCGATGGCAGTGACGATGGGAAGGCACAGGACAGAGTTAACGCGGATCCCTGAGTCCTGCCCTGTGCCGTCGGGGAAGCGCTCGTCCTGAAAAACACAGACCGGTGAAGGTCATTATCACCTGAAGTGCAAATAACTTCAGCAAAGGAGGTCAGTGTCGCTGCTGCATCAACTAATGTAGTTGAAGATGCAAATGTTAGGGTTTTGTTTTATAGCTTGAAGGCGCTGAGCACGTGGAACCAGGTGGTGATGAGAAAGGAGCATTAACGAGGACATATAGCATAACATCCGTTATGACACGTTAGATGCCTATGATACAGGAAAACAGCCTCACCCCCATGATGTCCTCTACCAGCAGTGTTTTGTGAGTCTTGGCAACATGAGCGGCAACGGTTGTCCCAAATGCGATGGGGCCAGAGGGGATGAGGCTTGGAGGGCCGTCCTTGGCCCCCGTTGGATTGAACAAACATAAACTCTAATGAGAAGCATAGACGAGGACAGAGAGGGAAACAGAAATGGTGAAAAGAAAATGTAAATTACAGAACCACCACATCATTAGTGTATACAATGTATTTACGAAATGTTCTCTGCACTTACATTGTTGCATTCTCCCAAGAAGTAAAGTGCAAATCCATCAGCTTTTGTTGCTGTAGCAATAAGAGACACACAGGTCAGGTCAGACAGTCCATTAATGACTGACATTAGCTGTTAGTGTGTTAATTTCTCTAATATAGATGTGTCCAACAATAAATGGCAGGCATAACTGAGAGTAAAAGCGTAAAAAGGGACAAAGCAGCCCAAGTACAACTAATAACAATCTATTAGCAATGTCCCACATAACGACAAGGGCACTCTGACCGGAGGCTTTGACTGACATCCAGTTCATCTCATTCCCAGTCATCCTTTCCAGTCCCATTTCACACAGACATATAGGTCATATTATCAAACAATGTGACAACAGGGAGACTGGAGGAGCATCAGTGAACACGCTAATGATCAGGAGGTTAATGAGCCGCGTCGTTTGGGTGAAATTAATCCTTTACGCGCTAACGTATTTAGAACATGCAACATATTATATTGTGTGACTTTGAACTCAGATGTTAACAAACCGTCAAACTAACCAATGATCATTTATAAAGACATGCGTACATTTCCCTATTTTGATTTTGTTTGCCCAGCTGAATAGGAAGAAAAACTGGGGCTATTTCTTTATAAATATCTGCTGCTCACTATATATATATATATATATATATATATATATATATATATATATTTTTTTTTTCTTCTTCTTTTCATTGGGGCAGAATAGGTTGATGTTCACTAATTCAGTGTCATTCAATGTCAGAAAAGTACAGAAAATTGCCTGAGCGTCACATAAGTGATGGATCCCCGTGTCGTAGGGAGATGTTTGACGTCTACCTGTTTTGATGATGCTGCACAACTCATAGAGCAGCAGTTTGTTGTCTCCTCCAGTGTCCAGGCGCTGCTCCATGTAGCTGTTGAGTTCGAACACCACGCCCTGCACATTTGTGTCCTGGTACTGTCGGACACAAGGCACACACAAATTGCAACTCCACAATTTTGCATAAACACTGACATTACGGTAAATAAAAAGAATGCAGCAAGACGTACGGCACTGAAACACGTGACAACGTCCTGCGATCTGTACGCCACCCGGTCTAATGCAGCTAGCCACGAACTCCAACGGGAGGATTTGATTAGATTTTCTCAAGGAAAGAGGATTATCTTCTTGCCATTCACAAAGACACAGCCATTCATCCCACCGTTACCCAGCACCCCACCCTTACTCTCCCCTTCGCTGCTGCATCCGAGGCCCAGGGATTCCCCCCCCCCCCCCCCCCCCCCCGAGTCCCGAGAGGAGGCCACCGGTGCCCCGCAGCTCTGATTAAAGCCCTGGCAAGCTCTGCTGCTCAGCCTCAGCTTAAAAAGTATGGTTATGTAAGAGGCGGTCCTTCTGCCTTGTACGGGGCCAGAGAGCCGTCTATTTCTGCGCCTGCAGAGAGGGTGAGGGCAGGACGGCGGGGAGAGTGGCGTACTAGAAAGCCTCCCCTACGGGACGCCTTCTATCCTCCCGCATCCTGTTTGCACAGACGTATATATGGATGACGCACTGAGAGGTTGTGTGCCCCTCGTCTCCCCCCCACACCCAGCTCCAGGGCCCTGCTGTGGGCACTGACATCAGCCCTCTTAGGGGCATGATGGTGTCAAGATGACAGAGGTGTGAACATTCACTTCCTTCCGCTGTGTCACACATGACGCGTGTACAATGCAGCAAGGGTTCATGTTGTTTCCTATTATTTTTTATGAATCATCTGTTCGATGCTGACCTGAAAGCTCTCAGAGCCTGGCCTGTCAGCTCGAATGTTAATATCACAAGCATCACTATTGTGCTTCATCCTAGCGAATCATTCACAGGTATGAATGTGTAAACTACGCCATTATTTTAATTATGAGACAACATCACTGTTCTATAGAAAGTAAGCACATGGACTAACAGAACGGTTGTCAAAGAGCATAGTAGCATCTGCATCTTGAGTACACCAGCATATGTTTGGTGTGAGTGAATGGCAGCAGTCTGTTCAGCCATAGTTTCTATTCTTGAATACAAACTCAATCATTTACTTTGGTTAGTTTTAGGGATGAGTGAGCACATAACATAAAATAGTATCTACTGTGTTGGAAGCTATGAGGAGAAGCTTCATGTGCCACATAAATATGTGCACTTGAACAAAATTAAACTAACACCTACCCTGCTGACTTCTTTATTTGATGTGTCATCTGAAAAGAAAAAAGATCACAATGTTAAAATACAGCTTGAAACAACATAAAAACATTCATTCAAAATCAATAAAATGCATCCTTGCAGTTTTTAATACACTCAGAAAATGTTGCCACTGCTTGGTCTTGTATGATCAGTAGCTTATGTTGGCCAATGTGAGCATAATACATATTTATTTTTATCTTTTATTTGTATTAATGCTCTAATGTACACCCACTGCTGTGATCCTGAAATTTCCCCACTGTGGGACTAATAAATGAATATCTTATCTTATCTTATCTTATACTTTTTAGTTTAGTTTAGTATAGTTTTAATAAGAATCACAGCCTAACTGAGTCTGTAGACCTTAGGACTCTTCTTACTGTTGTTACACTATGATCATATACAACATAAACACACATTGTAGTTATGCTTTAACTATAATTGGTTCGGGAAAAAGATTTGGTTCAAGTGTTGTTTGTGTTAATAACCCGGTCCAACTGTCTGTTAAGAAACTTTCTCCTCTCTCACAGCCCTTTCCAATGTGCCATGGAGCAAAACACTTCATTCAGTCCGTGTAAGTATGCAAATGTTCAGGCAGCGATTGCTGAAAAAGGGAACGCCAGCCCAACAAGCAACATTGTCTGCATTAAAACGCTGAAAAGCAACACAGAAATCTGCCCCGTCTGTTGGAAAGTTGGCGGCGAAAGCAACAGAAAAGCCAAACCAGTCCTCAAGAAGATGATAAAAGAAGATAGCAGTATATGAAGCATTAATATGCATTAAGCATACATTATGGATGAATACTTTAACTGTCTTTGATAGTGTGGAGACACACGCTTGAATGATGTTCCTTTTAAAGCAGCATTAAGAGAGTTATTAATCTAACTGGACAAGTGTAACATGTTGTGGCCTCAAGTGCAAATTCCTGGTGTGATTTCAGGCTGTTGGAGAGACAGGAGACGTACGGCTATTGTCTTTGGACACTGACGTATGTGATAATAATGAAAGCCTCAGCCAGTCCCAACAGTTTCTGGATTTATAGTCTGGGAGTGCTACTCGGGAAGAAAATAAAACCATTCACACAGCTACAAGCGCTTCTTCATTACACACGGGGTCAACAGCACACAAGAACAGTAACCGCTCTGATCTCTTTGGTAACGCTCCATGTGATCAAACCATGCAAAAAGATGAGTAATCTTTCAGAAACATCTACTGAAGTGCTGACTTGAGCTGGCCCTCTGTTGAAACAAACCAACAAAGATGTGAAGGGAGAAATTACAGCCAGCTACATTGTTTGTTGTTTTAAACATTCCTCCTCTATGCTATGAGTTTCCTAACTTAGCCCTGAGAGCTATTTTAGAGTGGACCCCCAGCCGGCCGTGACGTCAATCACAGGACAGAGAGCTAAACTTGAAAAGACTTCAAACCCCTTTGAAAGAAGGAGCAGAACACACAGAACCTTTCTTTTTTCATGACGACGACATATCCCGATATGAACGCTTCTGACGGACACATTTTACAGACACAGTAGGTCTGTTAGAAACCTGCCAGAGGTAGTCGTCTATGTTCTCTGCAGAGAGCAGAGGTCACCGACTGAGAATGTTGCAAACATTTTTTGAGAAAACAACTGAATCGTACTTACAGTTGCCACATTTTGCTTACTTTAGTTGCTTATCTTTGATGTAGAAATGTGATGAGGTGTGATGTAATGTGGTATATGATGTGTACATAGTACAGTACATATGTATGGTCAGGTGTATATAATGTATGTATATACAATGTTAATAATGATTTGGATCGAAAGACGAAAACACCTAACAGGAAATGTACTTCTCACTCCTTTTACCAGATGATTTAATGTATACTATTCTGCATGTTGTGTCCATGGTGTGTTCGATAGCAACATGTACATATGCCCCTGTAACTGAACGCTATGTGTGCATTACACCACTGTTTCCCCCTCCATGACCCAAACTCTCAGCTCTCAGACTCTCCAAAACCAAATGCAAGCAAACAGAAACAGAAACAACCTGATTGAGATGCACCTGCAGAAATGGCAAATCTATAAGATGCTGGTACTACAACAGAGATGTGTCCTTGTGTGTTGTAAAGCCGGTTGATGGAGGCTGCCATATTAGGGCTGTTGCTTCTCCTCACTGCCACTTAACATGACTGTGAGGTGTTGCTGTGTCAATGACTTCAGCAACACTGATGCTGTAATCTTATCAGTACATTAATGTGGTGATGACACCAGCATATCATGACATCTTGGAAATGAAATGTTGATGTAATGCATACAAGTGGAACGTAATCCATTGCGCTGATCATTATCTTTGAATTAGAATTTGTTTAATGTTGCATTAATTCGCCAAATATTATATTAGCAATATTTCAATCATATCACCAAGTCCTACATACAAGCCTTAGGTATCTTAGGATGTGTGTGTTACCTCTACTTGTTAAGGACCCTCCTGGAGGACTGATTTGTGGTGTTGCAGCTACAACTACAGTCTGGCAAACTATCTCTGAAGGCTTTTCATATGTCGCGGTCGTAGTGCAACCACTGGGTTTGCACTTGTAGGCTATATACTTGTAGGCTATATACTATATACTATATATGTTAGGTAAGATGCAGAATCTTCCTGTGCCTGGGAATCACAGAAATACAAAAGCAAATTTAAAACTGTTGAACCAGTTGCCTGGTTCGACCAGTTCCAGCCGTTTCTTTAAAGTATAAGCATGCAGGGCCTTGCACACACTTAGCAGGTGCAGGTCCAGCATGACTCTCCTGGTTTCATAGAAACCAGAACATAGCTGGAATACACTGCATTGTATGTTTGGCTGTACTCTGGTTGAAAGAATGTGTGTGGACTGTTTGTTACGTACAATAAACTCCAAATACCTAAAATGGACAATATTATCTGTCCAGTTTTGCAACAATAACATCTTAGTTTCATCAGGTGTGTGTCAGGAAACGTACACCTTATAACACAGCTTCCCCTGGGGTCGAGAGGTACTGTATACGTACAGGTGTGTGTGTG